>OX453022.1:9769421-10235400 GCA_949699075.1 Asteroscopus sphinx | reverse complement strand
AAATGATGATGTTGAAGTGACCATGTTTAAAAACTCAGACTATATTGATTTCAAACAATTTCCCTACAGGCCCTACAGCATACACAACACAGCTATACACACCCTCACACATATAACTGCAAACAGCTCTTAGATCTGGCTTCATGCTGCATTGAGACCACTTGAAGCTCGCACGGTAATTAAGAACGGAGTTCAAGATCGCTGTGCTTAAGTAATGATTGCTAAGTTACCAAACTAATTTACATAGTTGTTTGTTGAGGAAATGTGTTATTGAACTTGTTGATGGTGTAAAGATGATTTTAAAACAAAACTTGCATACAATTTGCATGACCATTATCGGAAAATCCACAAAATTTACGATTTTAACCATAAACGAAAAGAAATAAGTTAAGCATATCTTACCACACTTCTTGGCTCTGTACCTGTATTTGTTCTGTGTTCTTGAATTTTTTGGTAATTTTATGCGTCACTTTTGAAGCAAATAAATATTTTTTCTTTCTTTCTTTTCTTTAAAACATAACATAATATCACGCCTGTATTTCCCCGAAGGGGTAGGCAGGGGTGTATAGTACACCCACATTTCGCCAGTTATGTTATAGTCCCATGTAATAGGGGGCAAGCCTATTGCCACTGACCGGGCACAAATCCAGACTCCGGGTTGCTACTGAGAATTTCCTAATGAAAAAACCCAATAACACATAGCCCGACCCGGGAATTGAACCCAGGACCCAACGCTCAGCAGTCGCACTTGCAACCACTAGACCATCAAGGAATAAGGTAAACGGCTTCAAAAATACATATCATACATATACATTATTTGATTTCGCAAAACAATTAACTAAAATTTCTAAATAGATAAATAAATTAGATTCAATATCTTTAGTTCAGGCATCAGCCCATAAGTTGTTAGTGATGAGTTAGTAACATATTGTGCATAAAACTTTTTAACAAAAAATTGAACCGACGAAAACAGAAACTGAAAAGCGAAAAATAACTAATTATGAGTCGACGCCAAACGAACTTTTAACAAGCAAAGTGCTTGCAAGTTGCAAGTGGCCGAGCGGCGAACGCATTTTTGGAAAGTTATTGTTTATCGTTGACAATTTCACGTTGTATTTGATGTGACGTTGTTTTTATTATTTATTTAAAGTAATTTAATGATCTTCGTTGATTGGTTGTTTGGCGCCGACTCATAATTAGTTATTTTTCGCTTTTCAGTTTCTGTTTTCGTCGGTTCAATTTTTTGTTAAAAAGTTTTATTTTTCATTTTTTCATGGTTAAAATCTAACTCCAGGTCTCCATTATGTCGTAGTTTCTAGAACTATATTTACGTGTGTCAAGTTTCAACAGAATCGGTTAACAGGTAAGAATTCAGTGGGTGAACAAACACTCATCCCCTGTTTTACTACCCTTAGGGGTGGATTTTGATTTTGAAATTTAAATAGGACCAACTGCGAGGTATACCCTATCCATTAAAAAAAGAATCATCAAAATCGGACCACTCTGTAAAAAGTTATGCGTGGTCATACATAAAAAATAAAAAATAAATATATATATATATAAGCGTCGAATTGAGAACCTCCTCCTTTTTTTCGTCGGTTAAAAATAGGTAAGATTGTTTTTTGGAGCAAGCAGTAGTTTTTTTAGTATCTACATCGAGACCCCTCCGTGCCTCGAGTCGGTCCGGTTGCCATACGAATATCTGTGACAGTCGGTACGGGTAGTCAGAAGCCCGAAGGTCTGACAACTGGTCTTACCTTAGGATGTCAGTATTACCCAGTAACTGGGTTGCGAGAGTCCGATGGCAGTCGCTCCGTGTAAAATACTGATGTTTAGCTGCATCTGGTTAGACTGGAAACTGATCCCAACATAATTGGGAAAATAATTGGAGAGAGATAGTAATTTTTTCATAAAAACATCCTCAAAATAGTACACAAAAAAAAGCAGCGTCAGACAAAAAAGTTATTGATGGACGAAGGTGAAAATGTGGGCCGAGGAGAAGCCAAGGCATACATACGAAGTACATCAATGCCTGGTGTCGGGCAAGGCTTTTACAGTACTCGCAATTTAACTTAGCCGGACTGAAGTTAGGTACTGTGCAGGTTTCCCCGCCTCCCGTCTTCATCAGACACCCATAAAATCATAACTACGACGGTTTTGTGACAACTTCACTCCGGCCACGATAAATTGCGCGTACTGTATAGTACCTACTTTTCTCAAATAATGCGTGGAAATTTAAACTCAGTAGTACTAAGCTACCAACTCATTTTGTCAAATTAAATCATCAATTTATCGTAAATTCCAGAATCAATGACGCACAACAATATATTTTTATCCCACTTGCTTGGAAATTGGTTCATTATTCAAAAAAATAACATCAATCAGCTCTTTTCCGTACCCAACGAAATAACAGGCCAGTAATATCCAACACGACAATAATAGAAATTGCTGGACAGTTTTTATTTTTTAAATTATGCTACTGAGGTTTTTAAGTTCACACTTACATAAATTTGGTGTTTTTAAGTTAAAAATATTTATCATTACAAAGGCTGAATGCTGATTTTTTTTTTCAAAACTTCGAAAATATAACAAGAACCGCGAGCGGACGAATTGGGACGAATGAAAATTAGATACTGTTGAATTAATTTGTGTATTGTTTCCTCGCAAATGAGAGAAAAGTACTATACAAGTCTCGGCCGAAATAGCAATTAACGGCTAAATAATTATTTTAACGGTTTAAATTATATTAACTGTTATACAATATTACTTGCCGTCAATTGCTTCTTTTCAGGCCTCTGATAAATACCTACATTTATGTACACAGTTTGAGCAATAAATGTCTTTGTCTTTGTGGACAGTAATGTACTATTCACGCCTCAATTTGTTCATTTGTTTTTTTTTTACTTTAAACAGCTCTATTTGCAAGCCAGTTCGATATTTTAATAAAAACTTGATAGGGAGGTACCCTACCCTTGGTTGCCATGTTTTGAACTAAAAAGTTCATTACGACATATATGAGCTTCTATAGATTATTATTTGGGCGCTAAACAGCACAGATATGGATTTTCAATACTAAAATTGCCGGCCGCTGCTCGCATGTATTTCACCAGTACAGCACTTTCGATTTTTCTGGAAGAGGGTTGTCAAAATAATGCTTGAATTTCCAAGCATTTTTGAGAAAACACTCTTCTAACAAACTTAGATAAAATCCCGAGCATTTATCTGAAGTATTCTATTTACCTCCTGTCGAGTACATTTTTAAATCTTACTATTATATTATGAGCTGTTGTGAAAGTACTTGAGACCGTTAGCATTGTACCACGGCTTTGTGAGCAGGACAGGCGAGAGAGAAGCGAAATAAGGCTGGCGATGGCGTTATTGTCCGCGATATATAAAAAGCCTACAAAATATTCGATAAGACTAGCTAGGGCTGCCAATGGATTAATGTGATTTTTCTTGTATTTTTCTATCTCATGAAGTACTTTGCCCGCGGCTTCTCCCGTGTAAAATTCGTTTTATCAGCCGTTTCAGCGAAATTGAAGGATAAACTAACAAACATTCATATTTATAATATTAGTAGGATGTCGATTGAAGTTCGTTGGGACGTGGAAGAGGGTACAACATCAAGGTTCATCAAACTTATTAACAATGTTCTGAAAACCGGTAGCGCCAGCCGAAAGTCATGAGATAAGTGATCACACTTACACACCTTAGTAGCCCACTGGCATTGAAAACAGGCATGCATCCTCCCATGCTTTAATATCTAATCCCATAGAAATCATAACAATATAAGGTAATAGAAGTGGCAATGGCCCGTGAAATTGTCGCCGCGTACAGTAGGTAGACCAATTCACGTAATTAAAGGAGTGCAGTTGCAATTAAGTTTCAATCAAAACTAAGTTTTTCTTAGGTACCAACACAAATACACAACTACGCCCACCATGTTTCTAGCATTAATGCAAAATTAATTAAGCCTTATGACTTATGACGCGCCGATCAAGTTGCAGTCAACTGTGCCCGAACCGTTTGTTCATCAGTGCTGTTTTGGATGCAAAGTCACTAAAATTGTAATTTGCAGCATATTTGGCAACGGATTTCTTTTAAGGCTTAATTAATTTTGCATTAATGCTAGAAACATGGTGGGCGTAGTTGTGTATTTGTGTTGGTAGCGGCAACGGCGACACGCGTTCCAGTATTAAAAGACATAGATAACATTTCTATTACCTATTTATTCATTGTATATACTTATTAATTACATTTTTAAATATTTTTTAAACAAATAATAAACAAAAAAGAAACAATTAAAAAATATAAAAAATTGTAGCCCACCGTCATCGGGAACAGTGTCCAAGCTACCGGCGCTAGGCGGTCAGGGCCTCAGAGAGAGGAACTTCCTCACGATACGCGGCGTGTCAAGAAGTACCGCTTTCTGCATCAAGCCCTTGACCCAACCGCCCAACGAGAGCCTCTGTAGGTGTGTGTCGAGGCTCTTGGCTATTAAGCCATTGGCCGTAATGACTATCGGCACGATGACTGCTGAATCAACATCCCACATGTCGACAACCTCGTGTGCCAAGTCAAGATATTTAATTTATTTATCTTTTTCGGCCTTCACGAAATTCCCGTCATACGGGACGATGACATCAACAATCATCGTGCGGCGCTCTGATCGATCTATCACCACTATATCAGGCTTGTTGTAAACAATAGTCCTATCAGGGATGATAGACCGATCCCAGTACAATGTCACATGACCATTCTCAAGATCTGGGTCGGGCACATACTTGTAGTATGGTACTTCTGTGTCCACAAGGTTGTACTTCAAGGCAAGTTGCTGGTGAATAATCCTGGCCACTAGGTTGTGTCTATGCAAATATTCGCTGTTAGCAAGACGAGAACAACCAGAAATAATATGTCGGATGGATTCCCCGGGACAGTGGCATGCCCGACATATGTCAACTGTGCCGTCCTTAACAATATATTACCTTATTATTAAGATTTATACGTCTACCACATACCATTTTCATAGATAAATCATGGTCATCCTCCTTGCCTTTTTACAATTATGTTGGGGTTGGCTTCCAGTCTGACCAGATCTGGCTAAGCATCAGTATTTGACACGGAGCGACTGCCATCAGACCCCCGCAACCCAGTTACTGGGTAATACCGACATTCTGAGATTAGACCAGTTGTCAGACTTTCAGGCTTCTGACTACCCGTAACGACTGCCATAGATATTCGTATAACAACAGGGACAGACAGCTTAACGTGCTCTCCGAGGACGGAGGGGTCTCAGTGAGTGACGAAATGGTCACCCATCTACCGACTGACCGCGGCAAGCGCAGCGTAACCTAGCAGATCGTACAATCTGCGCAGTTACTGCTTCGCCACGAGCTCCTACATAGATAAATCATGGTAATTCTTATAATTCTGGCAATTTTATGACTGTTCGTTGTGACAATCTAGATTGGCTGGACAAAAGCTACTTGAATAATCCGGTTTGGCCATTTTGACAACCCTAATCTACACAATGGGTATGGATGGCCGGTTAATGTAAAAAGACCGATCTGTTTTGTATTTTCTCAAGATATCGTGTTCATTGATTATGTTGGGAACTTGATCCGTCGATTCAGGATTGCGATTCTTTTAATTCTTTGTTATGATTTTCATTTTCATGTTATGGAGTTTGGAAAAGGGACTATATGACTATAAAGGGTCTTCGTGAAGAGGGAAAAGCAACATTTTAGGTAAAGCAACATTGTACTTACGGAAATCTTTCCGGTGAACCACCACTAAGGCTAAAATCGCTTGCACTTAATGTTCGAAAGCAGCAGTAGCTCCGTGTAATGTAGCAGGATTCGTTCAAGGAATTTTGTCGACAAAATGTACCACCGCGAAATATCGTGTCGGTCAATACTTTGGATCTTGCCTTTTCCTATATAAAAAAGACTGTAATCTAAGTACATTTAAAATTACATCTCGGCATTATCATCGTTTTCAATTTTAAACGTAGCCTTAATAAAGTTTAATTATCTATGTATTACAACAAAAAATATTATGTAGAAAATAGTAAACTAGGCACATTTTAAAACTACCAGACTTAACTAAAACTGAGTATGTTTAAAAACATACATATTCGGCTAGTGTCGATGATTAAAACTTGCGAGAAAATAATTACAATAACTGGATGGATATTGTGTTATTCTGTCTGAAGCGAAGGGTGCAACGTCATTATAAGTTGTCGTCAAGCGATCGCTTGGCGGTTAAAATGCGGTAAAGCCTACGATGGGTGGCAACAAGTTCTATGAATATATGTAAAACTAGAGGACGCGCGGCTTCGCCCTCATGGATGCCACTTATCGCGAATTCCCCAGTAATCCTTTCATTTTTCGGAATTAAAAGTAGCCTATGGCCTCCTACAGGTAAAATAATTTTAGGTTTTTTTGTCAGACTTGGCAAACCCAAAACTTTGCAACTTCTACGGCGTTATCAGGGGCGATGCAGAGGTCGCTCAAGGTCAAGTGCGGATCTAGCCTTTGTGTCGGGGGGGGGGTCGCGTACTTATATCCAGTCCCGGATCGAAAATTCGTCCTCTTAGAAAAAAACTTTCAACCAATTAAATTATAGAATTTTCGTAATTTTTGCTAGAACATGAATTTTAGAGCTTTAGATTTTCTCTTTGTAGAATATTAATGTAACGGCTAGTTAGTTACAAAACCTATACATAAAAAAAAAGTAATATATACTGGCGCGAGCGAAGCGAGGGCGAATTTTTTTCTCAGTTTTGGCTTTGTCTCTATTAACTACAAAATAGCTGTTTAGAACATACGTCCAGTATACAGAAGAAAGAAGGGCAGAAAGACAAGCGCGAGCGAAGCGAGCGCAAAATTTTTTAACTGTTCACGTACAAACTGATTAGCTATTCACAAAAGAATAAATATTCTGTGACAAAAGTGTACGTATTTATTTGAGCGCAACCTGTTCTTGCGGTGCCTAGAGTGGCTAATAGTAGATACTTTAGCGTAAATAACTAAATATTCATTCAAGTTATGGCAGTCCTACACTTGGATGGCAATGAAATAGAGGAATAGCGCGAGCGTAGCGAGCCAGATTTTTTTTTGGTATTTTTTGGTATTTTTTTGTAAAGCCAGTTTATATTTTTTACTTTCTGAGTTTTAAGAGATTTTCACAAAACTACTTACTTATCATGATCATCATCATATCGATGAATTATTTTTACTTGGGCGAGGTTTTATAAGGCTAACATGGTAGAAAAGTAGTTATTTCTGTTGTTGATGGTTAGCTAAGTATTCATTCGACAGTGACGCGATAGCGAGATTGGAGAAGAATATCGCGGTGCGGGCGGTACGCCAAAATCAAACTTTAAATCGTGCGAATATTATTCACATTGAACAAACGGGTTCAGATGAGAGTTCAATTTAGTAATTTTGTTTGTATCTTGTAACAACATATATACATTCATTCATTCAATGAATATTCATTTAGTAAATTATGTACCTAAACAAGAAAAAAACTGTGGTTGACCTAGGCCCAGGGGGGGGTCATGACCCCCATGACCCCCCCCCTGGATCCGCCCTTGCTCAAGGTGCAGGTTTCGCCGTTTTGTTGATGTAACCCCACTTACCAAGATTATTATTACCCACTTGGGTTCGAAGTCGGTTGAGTGACTTCCAAGTGGACCAGGGTATAACCTTATACCCAGCGGGAAGATGCTCACTAGGCTGGATGTAGTAAGTAGGTGGTGGAAGTTGCTCAAGCCACATATTACGACGGGCCTCGGCCGGGCACACTGGTAGGGCCACTGCCGATTTAAAAAAAACTGTATTGACTTTTAAGCCTTTTTAGGGTTCCGTACCCAGAGGATGCCATACGGGACCCTATTACTGTTGCTACGCTGTCCGTCCGTCCGTCTGTCTGTCACAGGGCTGTATCTTTGGAACGGTAATAGATAACCAGTTTACATTTTCACAGAATATGTGTTACTATCACGACAAATACTAAAAATAAAAAAATGTCTAAAACCAAAGGGGGATCCCCTCAACAAGAACCCCATACAAGAAACCTCGAAAAACATGCATTTTTTCAACGTATTTGTTCCTACACTATCTTAAAAACGGTAATTCATACCAGCGCGGCAGCGTCAAACTTGGTCTGATATAGTTCATTCTATGTAGTTTAGCAACAAATACTAAAAATACATATGTGGTGGTACCTGCGTAAGAAAGAGATGCAAAAATTTATATTTCGCGCACGGTAAGTTGATGTTTTTTTGTTTTTTTTGTTTTGTTATTTGAACTCTTTTAAATTAAATTAGGTTTCTATGGGGTATCAGGTCGATGGGTGGTACGGAACCCTTACTGCGCGAGTCTTTTTGTTATTTTGTTTGGCGAATCAATTATGCAATGCTTTGTAGCCTACATTTCAATATTGGTCAAAATAAACAATTCGGCTCGTAGTTCAACTAACAACGATCCGTTAAATATAGAAACCGCGGAAATTATTGTTATGACCACAGAAATAGAAAGAATGGCCATGTGGGCAGGGCGCGCATGGCAGCACCGTGAACCATAGTGCAGGATATTTCAAAGCCTTTCTTTGCACGCCTTATGACTTGTTTCTATAAATACTGTAACAAAAACCCGCTAAAATGCCTTATTGTGCTGTTTCTAACTGCAGAAACAAAAGCTGTAAAGAACATTTTTTTTTTTTAAATAATGACCTCAAAATGTAAGGCGTAGTTTGTTCGGAAAGTTGCCACGCATGAATCGCAAGTAAAATTGTGATTACAACCATTCTATCTATTTCTGTGGTTATGACTATGTCCACGAAAAGTCTAACCAACACTGACAATAGGGAGACATGCAGTAGCATTGCATTAACTGACTACCAAACAGCCTACGGATGGATTTACGGCCCAGCATACACGAATAATAATTCGGACGCTATTCGATTCAACCAATTCCGGCGTCATCATTTGCATCTATACGTCACTAATCATAATTGACAAATAGCTATACGTATTGTAGATGTGGGAGTGAGCTGTGTATCGATAGTGTGGACACCGATTATGGAAGAGAGGGTGATAAGTGAATGCCTTAGCACGGCGGCGATTAGATACGGGTTTTTATGGCATCTCCATAGCAATCTAAATAATAAGGTAATAGAAATGTTATTTACTGTCTTTTAATACCGGAATGCGTGTCGCCGGTTTGCCACTACCAACACGTAAATACGCATTTACACCCACCATATTTTGAGTCATCATCATCATTTCAGCCGAAAGACGTCCACTGCTGGACATGGGCCTTCCCCAATTAAGGGGGGATATGCCATAATCGCCACGCTTGGCAGGCGGGTTGGCGATCGCAATTAGTTGGTCAAATACTCAGAGAACGCTGCTGCACATCCTCTGGTGAATCCCTTAGTCGCCTTTTATGACACCCATGCGAAGAGATAAGGGTGGTGCAATTCTTTATGTCCGGCACCACACGTAACATGTTTTAAGTATTCAATGCAAAATAAATAAGCTTAAAAACAAACCCGCTTTTAGATATGCTGCAAAAGACAATTTGAATGAGTCCGCGTCCAATACAGCACTGATGATCAAGCAAACAACTCGCGCACTGGTGTCCTACGTGCTACGAGACATCTTTACGCGGCGACAAGTTCACGTGCCTGTGCCTCTTCTGTTACCTTATTATTTAGATTTCTATGGTCACCACTTTTTGAAGCGGAGCTTTTATAGCGTCGTTGCGCGTCCGGCCGGTGGGAGATTAAACCGAGAAAAACCACGGAAAAAACGTAACCATAATCTCGCGTGCGCATTCTATACGCGCTTGCAAACGCGTATGAGATGTCACCCGTTTTTTTTTCATAACTCATTGTTTCACTACTAGGCAAAGGGAAACCTTTTCTTTGGGAGAAACTTTTGTCGATTTATTTGAACACAAATGTATGGGAACAGCTGTTTTTTTTTTCGCGATTTCAGTTGTCCCATAGTAAAAGTTGTTCATACAAAGTCTTTGGTTTCGATACTCTTTTTATCGACCTCTGCCAATACACATTTATTTACACAATAATAATTATGCACATGTTGGGCATATGGAAATGACACGGGACGCAAACCCATGCTAAATATTTTCAACTCAAATTCAAATTCAAACTTTTTATTGCATATATATACATACATACATGTACATAGGTATAACATTTATATGTCTGTAGGTACTTATATGGTTTCAACATAAGGGCACAGCAACATACTAATAATAGGTGCCATAACAATTAAAATATAATAATATTAATAATACACAATGGTAATAATAGTTATAAATAATAACAATTTACTTATCTCATTATTATTCGATTATATTATTAGATTATTCAACTACCCTGATTTGTGATGGTACTTCATGCGTGTTAGATTCATTGTATCTGCTCTGCGATTGTATGTTTAGTTTGTATTGCGTATCGGACTCTTTTATGACTAAAATGTGTGTTATTCTTTTGGTCCGAGATACACACAAAAACGATATAAGACTTAGGTACATCGTTATACTTCAGAAGCGAGGAAAACTTCGTAAGTACACAGCACCGTTTATTCTCTCATCACAATGTGAAGCCGGAGTAAATCTCCGACGTTAAGTGCGTAAACAAAACTGTGGGCGGATCCGCGGCATATACCTTGTTCACCAACTTTTATTAGTATTGGAAAAGTTCCTATCGGCTTTTTTGTAGCTGGAACTTTTATTCGATAAAAACCTGGCGAGTGCGTGTTGGAGTATACAGTGGAGTTCCGTAAGCACCGTTATTATTTGAATATTTTTTTAACTGGTATGTTACTGGGCTCGCAATCTGAAGAAACGAAAACGTCCTAATTACGACGTTTTTTCTATTAATCCGCGTCAAATTAAGGCACCGAGCGTACCAGTGACAGTAAAAAAACTAAAATGCCATCGTGTGTGTACAGAAAGTGTTTCAATTATGACGCGAAAGTTACTTCCAGTAACCAACTTACTTACTTCGTACTAGTTTATGTGTATTGTGCTGCCGCTGCGTACGGAACACTTTCTTCGTTTGTTTTGTTAGAGTATGCATATCTATACTTTTAAATATCATTGTTTGTATGCCAGTACCTGGTGGAACATGTATTAGTTCAAAAATTATTTTTCTAACACCTTATTGAACCATGTTTGATGCAAATAAATACTATTCTATTCTATACTACTCTGTTCTAATATACAAAAAAAAAAAAGAAAAAAAAAAGGTATTAAGTTAGAAACGGTTAGCACCAAACGCTTAGAATAATTAGGCTTAGAAACGCAGTAGTCGCACGTGGAGTGAAGCTATAAGCCTACCGGTAGGAATACAACATTATACTTAGCCCCACCGGTAAGGCTATGTACAAAATAAAATTATACTTAGCCCCACCTGTAGGGATGAGTAGAAATAAATAAATAATAACATATAAATAAACAAATATTTTGGATCATTTTACACAGCACCATCTAGTCCCAAACTAAGCAGAGCTTGTACGTTGGGTACTAGGTACTAGACAATGGATATAATAATTATATACTTTTTATTATTATTATATCTTTATTTGCATAAAATGTGGTATATACAGTAGATGGTTACATTTCAATTTATAGAACAGGCACATTTTGCCATAGTAAAATAGCATGCAAACTGGAAAGTTGAGGAAGTTACTTATTAATATACAATAAAAATATTACGGTGTGTGTCAAGGTTACAAATCAAATACAAATGGCATAACATTAAGTATAAAAGTCACATTTTGCCCCAATAAAATAGAATACAATTAATTAATATGCAGTAAAAGTCAACAATTTTAAGGTGAATGTCAATGTCACAAATTAAAAGGTAAATAATATATTTTTAAATTAGGAATCTATTGACAGAACAATATCAACTTCGCAAACAATAACAAAAAATTTTATTTGTAGGTACTTTAAATACACAAGAAACACCTAGACCAATACAAACACTTATATTCATCACAGAAATATTTGTGTCCTGTGGGAATCGAACCCGTGGTCAGCAGTCCGACACTCTAACCACTAGACCACAGACGTCGTCAATAAAATTAAATAAATTATACTTAGCCCCAGTGCACTAGTAGGGATAAGTGTAACTGCCGAGCAAATTCAAATTGTCCTTAAAAGGCTACATTCAGTACAGCTTACGTGCGCTTAACGGTGTGTCGGCGAACATTTTACGTGCCACTGGCACACATCGATTGTTTTTGTGCTTCACAACTTTTAGTGGAACTTTGTTGAATAATGAAACTATCACATGTCATGACATTACAAACGTAACGCTCGCTCACATTCAACTTCCGAATGAGAGCTGCCTTTACGTGGTTTGTTGATTTTTCACATTTTTCATCCTTACGTACGCTATAGCGTATAGTCAGCGGCTGACTATACGTTTGGTGTGATCCGCCCCTAAATGTCATGTGTGCTATTCAGATTTTTTCATTGGATTCATCATCATCATCATCATTTCAGCCGAAAGACGGCCACTGCTGGACTACTCATAACTATTTTCTGAATCCCTTTTTACAAAAGAAGAGTGTTATTCTTATTCATTATTGTACACACAAATATACATTTATATTACAGTAGGAAAGTTTATGTACATCGGCGAGCTTAACTCAGAACTGAGTTTTCTAACAGCAAACCTTAGAGCGATAGAGAGATGTTGAATGTAGAGGACAGAAACAAGTGTACAACATAAATTACACCTACTTTATTTACTTACAGTACTTGCTAATAATAATATAAATAATATACCAGGCCCCTCAGAAAGTATTGCGAAAAAAAGTTTTTATATATGGGAGACTGGCCAGTTATAATGTTTTTCGAAAATATGATTATTTATAAGTAAAAATAAGTAAGTTCCAATTTCAAAATTTCCCTCCACATTTTTTGCGAGTTAATTCAAAGTATTGTGTCTCACTGAAATATGGATCTGCGCCGGGAACATTTTAGAGCTATGATTTTATACGATTTCAAGTGTCGCCTGAAACCGGATGAATCGTACGATAGACTTCAAATGGCATTCATGGATGAAGGCCCTTCCAAGGCAACCGTGTATCGTTGGTATAACGAATTCAAGCGCGGTCGACCAACTTTGGGGGATGACGAAAGAAGCGGTCGCCCTTTGACGGCTGTTACCGAAGAAAACGTGCTAGCAGTGAAAAATTTAATCCAAGACAATAGGCGAATTACATATCAGGAGATTCAACACATATTGAAGATTGGATCGGGAAGCGTTCACGAGATTCTACACAGCCATCTTCGCGTGAGGAGGATAGTATCACGCTGGGTGCCGCACAACCTCACCGATGCTCAGAAGCAGGCCCGGGTGGAATGGTGCCGTGATATGCTTAACAAATTTGAAGCAGGCTCGTCTCGGCGTGTTTACGACATTGTTACAGGTGATGAGTCCTGGATTTATCAATACGACCCAGAAACCAAGCGCCAGTCGACTGTTTGGGTGTTTCAAAATGAGCCAACGCCTACCAAAGTGAAGCGATCTAGAAGCGGGGGTAAGATTTTGATCGCTAGCTTTTTTAATTTGACTGGCCACTTGGTATCAATTCCCTTACGGGATCAAAGAAGCATTAATGCCGAATGGTATACTACCAAATGTTTGCCAGAAGTTTTCTCTGTTATAAGCAACAAGCGACCAAACACAGGGCTCCGCGGGCTACTGCTCCACCACGACAATGCACCTGCGCACACCGCACTCAAAACGAGGGACTTCCTGGACAGCACGCCAGTCAAACTCCTGGGTCACCCTCCTTACAGCCCTGATCTAGCACCGTGTGACTTCTTTTTATTCCCAAAAATAAAAAATCTGCTCAAAGGGATACAATTTTCGTCGCCGGAAGATGCGCTGGCTGCGTTCGAGCAGGCTGTAAACGAGGTGTCTGCGGCGGACTGGAAAAAGTGTTTTGAAAACTGGTTTAGGCGCATGAATCTTTGTATAGAGGCTGGTGGAAAGTACTTTGAAAAGATTTGATAAAAATATATGTACGTATAGAACATTTTTTTTTAGTTTCGCAAAACTTTCTGAGTGTCCCACGTATAGATACTTAAGTATATATAATAGACATATTGTACATTTGTCGATAGGTTATTTAATTATTGTAATCCCACTATTATTAGTTATATAAAGAGTTGATGAAATAAATAAATAATAAAAGTGAATATAATAGATACATAAGAATATATACATATATATATAGATATAATGATGTGTTCATACAATTTTTAACCGACGAAAAAAAGGAGGAGGTTCTCAATTCGACGCGTATATAGATATATATATATATATATATACATTTTTTTATGTATGACCACGCATAACTTTTTACAGAGTGGTCCGATTTTGATGATTCTTTTTTTAATGGATAGGGTATATCTCGAAGTTGGTCCCATTTAAAAGGTCGGCGACTCCCCTGGTGTTGTGGATGTCCATGGGTGGCGGAGATTGCTTACCCTCGCTCGTTGCTCGTTTACCCTCCTATGTTATAAAAAAAAACAGCGACATAATATCTGTGGCAGACGAACAGACACGATAAAGCTTGTTCGTTTACCTACGTAACCCTAAAAAGTTGAATGTTTACCGAGTTATTTATCGTTTTTTAACGAACGCCTCCATCTTGGTCGGAATTGGGTTGGAACTGATCAAGAAGTATGAAGTGCCTAAGTTCGGCCGATGTTCGCGATTGTTTGAGGTAGACTACAGTTTAAAATTGATAATGTTGGCCGGATGCGAGAATAATGAAGCAACTTGTAAACTGATTAAGTTAGTAAAGCTTTGTACGTGAATGTTTTGGGGCCTTACTCCCGACTAGATCGAGTGCTGTATCAATCGAATTTGAATTCGAGTTAGTGTCAATTCATACTACATTCCTCTAGGAATTGATATTAGCTCGATTTGGTTCAGAGCTCAAACCAGTAGGGAGTAAAGTAAAGCCCCTGATGGCACGTTTGTTACAGTGTGGATGAGCAGTTAGCTGCTACACAATGGGTTGTGCGGTAGATTCCCACATGGAACAAATATTTGTATGGAGGAAGATTGCTGGAACAACAGTCTAGGGTAATTTTTGAAGTGAAAACTTCTTTAGCAGCGTTGAGCGATTTTTGGTAGGGGCAAAACTCATGAGTTCACGTCACCCCACGCCATCGACATGCGACTAAAGAGGATACCATGGTATAATAAGATGTTTCACCAGGTACTCTTCCTGGGACAGCTAGGTTACGTGATTGCCTCCATACCACGTCAACGGCTGTGGAGCCAATAGCGGGCTGTTAGCGTGACACTTGTCAGTTTGATGTGCTGCCACTTGGTGTAAATAAATTACCCGAGCAAAATGCATTATCTCATTTACTTGCTTCTATAAACACTTGAACTAGTAATTTTATACAGTTTCCTTTAATAACTAATAATTAGATGAATAACACGAAATAACGCATAGTAAGGCTAGTTAGGAATTTATTTTATATTCTTTATGAACAAAAATCTCCTTAAATACTTTGAAGATATCAATCAATAGCAACACTGATCGTGACGTAGCTTCGAGGCATCGCGGGAAGAGAATACCTGGTGAAATATCTTATTATACCATGGAGGATACCACATGCGACATACTAATGTGATGTGACATTTTAAGTTTTCACTTCTGCCGGCAATCCCCATGACTGCCAATGTTTTTTTATGTACATGTCAGGCTCAAAGCCGTCTGAAGACTGAGAAAAAAATTCGCGCTCGCTTCGCTCGCGCCAGTATATATTACTTTTTTTTTATGTATAGGTTTTGTAACTAACTAGCCGTTACATTAATATTCTACAAAGAGAAAATCTAAAGCTCTAAAATTCATGTTCTAGCAAAAATTACGAAAATTCTATAATTTAATTGGTTGAAAGTTTTTTTCTAAGAGGACGAATTTTCGATCCGGGACTGGATATAAGTACGCGACCCCCCCCCCGACACAAAGGCTAGATCCGCACTTGACCTTGAGCGACCTCTGCATCGCCCCTGATAACGCCGTAGAAGTTGCAAAGTTTTGGGTTTGCCAAGTCTGACAAAAAAACCTAAAATTATTTTACCTGTAGGAGGCCATAGGCTACTTTTAATTCCGAAAAATGAAAGGATTACTGGGGAATTCGCGACAAGTGGCATCCATGAGGGCGAAGCCGCGCGTCCTCTAGTTTTACATATATTCATAGAACTTGTTGCCACCCATCGTAGGCTTTACCGCATTTTAACCGCCAAGCGATCGCTTGACGACAACTTATAATGACGTTGCACCCTTCGCTTCAGACAGAATAACACAATATCCATCCAGTTATTGTAATTATTTTCTCGCAAGTTTTAATCATCGACACTAGCCGAATATGTATGTTTTTAAACATACTCAGTTTTAGTTAAGTCTGGTAGTTTTAAAATGTGCCTAGTTTACTATTTTCTACATAATATTTTTTGTTGTAATACATAGATAATTAAACTTTATTAAGGCTACGTTTAAAATTGAAAACGATGATAATGCCGAGATGTAATTTTAAATGTACTTAGATTACAGTCTTTTTTATATAGGAAAAGGCAAGATCCAAAGTATTGACCGACAGCGATATCTTATTAAGAAACATTATTTCTTATTATCTTTAGATTTCGCTTCGCATGCGTAAATGGGTTAAAAATAATAAAATAATTAGTAAGGGTAGCCATATCTATACGACTTTGATCTAACTGCAAAGTTAGTCGAGTCGGTTAAGAAACAATGTTTCTTAATAAGATATTGCTGACGTCACCCAAAGACGTATAGTGGAGGATAATTTCGATACCACGAGCAGTGTTCACGATAGCTTAGTGGCTAAAGCACTGGCGTACTGAGTCAGGAGTCGCAGGTTCGAATCCTGCTCGTAAGCGATTTTTTCTTTCCACAATTTAAATCTTTAGATTTAGCTTCGTATGCGTAAATGCGTTAAAAATAATAAAATAATTATATCCGTTGTCTAGTACATATAGTACAAGCTCTGCTTAGTTTGGGACTATTTGGTGCTGTGTTAAAATGTCCCAAAAATATTTATTTATTTATATTACAAAAAAGTGGCAATTCAAATTACTTTAAAATCAGCATAAATACTAAAAAGTAGAATGCATTTAGCAAAGTACAAAGTCACCTACAAAACAAATTGAAACGAAGTGCAAACTAAAAGCAAATATAACTCAATAAATATTCATTGCTGTCAATGGCAGAAAAAAATCTATTTAACATAAAACTATTTATAACGGGATCAATTCAATTAATATACTGATAAACCGAAAGCTTCCAACAGTGGGTAGTTAAAAACAACTTTATTTTAGAGGCTAAGTGTAACTGGCTGCATACACCTTCCGATTCAAGAAGGGTTTTTGACCACTGCGGTCATCCTATTTTTCGGACTGCCTCGTTGGTCTAGTGGTCGCAGGCGTGAGGTCCTGGGTTCGATTCCCGGGTTGGGCAAAAAGTGTTATTGGGATTTTTCTGTCAAGAAAAAGAAAAGTATTGTTATTATATTAACTTTGTCCAACTTCAACGTACAGATGGCGTTAAAACCACTAGTTCACGCATAATTTTGACCTGTTCAATGTAATGTTAAAATTCGCCGTTGTGTAACAAGTACCAGGCCCCTCAGAAAGTATTGCGAAAAAAAGTTTTTATATATGGGAGACTGGCCAGTTATAATGTTTTTCGAAAATATGATTATTTATAAGTGAAAATAAGTAAGTTCCAATTTCAAAATTTCCCTCCACATTTTTTGCGAGTTAATTCAAAGTATTGTGTCTCACTGAAATATGGATCTGCGCCGGGAACATTTTAGAGCTATGATTTTATACGATTTCAAGTGTCGCCTGAAACCGGATGAATCGTACGATAGACTTCAAATGGCATTCATGGATGAAGGCCCTTCCAAGGCAACCGTGTATCGTTGGTATAACGAATTCAAGCGCGGTCGACCAACTTTGGGGGATGACGAAAGAAGCGGTCGCCCTTTGACGGCTGTTACCGAAGAAAACGTGCTAGCAGTGAAAAATTTAATCCAAGACAATAGGCGAATTACATATCAGGAGATTCAACACATATTGAAGATTGGATCGGGAAGCGTTCACGAGATTCTACACAGCCATCTTCGCGTGAGGAGGATAGTATCACGCTGGGTGCCGCACAACCTCACCGATGCTCAGAAGCAGGCCCGGGTGGAATGGTGCCGTGATATGCTTAACAAATTTGAAGCAGGCTCGTCTCGGCGTGTTTACGACATCGTTACAGGTGATGAGTCCTGGATTTATCAATACGACCCAGAAACCAAGCGCCAGTCGACTGTTTGGGTGTTTCAAAATGAGCCAACGCCTACCAAAGTGAAGCGATCTAGAAGCGGGGGTAAGATTTTGATCGCTAGCTTTTTTAATTTGACTGGCCACTTGGTATCAATTCCCTTACGGGATCAAAGAAGCATTAATGCCGAATGGTATACTACCAAATGTTTGCCAGAAGTTTTCTCTGTTATAAGCAACAAGCGACCAAACACAGGGCTCCGCGGGCTACTGCTCCACCACGACAATGCACCTGCGCACACCGCACTCAAAACGAGGGACTTCCTGGACAGCACGCCAGTCAAACTCCTGGGTCACCCTCCTTACAGCCCTGATCTAGCACCGTGTGACTTCTTTTTATTCC
Source organism: Asteroscopus sphinx (assembly GCA_949699075.1). Lineage (NCBI taxonomy): Eukaryota > Metazoa > Arthropoda > Insecta > Lepidoptera > Noctuidae > Asteroscopus > Asteroscopus sphinx. Next base: position 10,216,625 of record OX453022.1, on the reverse strand, counting down.
CAAAAATAAAAAATCAGCTCAAAGGGATACAATTTTCGTCGCCGGAAGATGCACTGGCTGCGTTCGAGCAGGCTGTAAACGAGGTGTCTGCGGCGGACTGGAAAAAGTGTTTTGAAAACTGGTTTAGGCGCATGAATCTTTGTATAGAGGCTGGTGGAAAGTACTTTGAAAAGATTTGATAAAAATATATGTACGTATAGAACAATTTTTTTTAGTTTCGCAAAACTTTCTGAGTGTCCCACGTACTGATAGCAGGAAGAATTAAGCGTCGGATTGTAAATCCGCAGGATCTTGATTCGATCCTCAGGATAATACGTATTTTTGAAATTTTTTTAAGTTTAGTTCAGTTGATACACACACAAGGGAGTAGAGAGCAGAGGCGGAGACGGTGCGGAGAGATCGCCATGTCGTTTGCCGTCAAGGCATTCGAGTCGGTCTTAATGTCAACTCTCCTAAGGCGCGCCAATAAATGATTCACATCAAAACAAGCAATTCTATGATTACATTTGGATGTGGCACAAACTAGACTGACCCCTGGCATTTTCTATTACTATTGAATTATGATACTCGTGTTTTACGCAAACGTTTAAAATGGGTATCTTAAAAATCAGTATGAGTTTGACTAGCGTCAATAATTCTTACTGTTGACGCAAAATTAATTAAAAATGTAGAAGGTATAGACGAAATAAAATTGCAATCGTACAGTGACGAGACGATCTACCCATGATTCAAAAATACTAGTAGCTGAACACAAATCGGAGTCCGATTAAAATTGGTCGACTACGTCATTCCTTAAATAACTTCAGCTCAAAGGCAGTAAGAATAGAGCAGTTCTTTTATTTCTCAGATTCCTTACGTTTTCAACAGCACTCGAGCTGCTAAGTGCAATCGATGCGAATGCAAAGTCTTTCTGTTCGCTTTGTAGTTTGTTTTTACAAGTATCTGTCTGCCTGTGTTGCATGTTTCTTTATATTTTTAGTATCTGATAGTTACTTACAGTTGTGTTCTACAAATGAGTATTATTACACTGAGGTAATATGTACTAAGTACGTACTAGAGTAGACATTACGAAATAAAAATATCGCGCAACTTGCTGGACGCGGAGCACGCGCGGCGCGAGCGTGGCTAAGCGAGTGAGAGTGCAGGAGCTCTAAAACGTGAATGTTATCAGAATGTTATCACTTACACTTACTTACTTATGTTGTTACTTACATTATTAAGTATTTTCTTTTATAGGATCTACGTTCAGATGATAACATTCTGTCTTAACTTCTAGAAGTTCCTGGGAAAAGATAATCTTTAAGCTCCAGATCACGGGGAGATAAGCTGGGGTACTCGCTCAGGGTGGTAGCCTATAGGCCCGCCACCAATTGAACCCATCCCAGCCCATCCGAGTGCCAGATGGCGCGTTTATATCTTTTTTTCACAAATGCTTCTCACATTGCACTGTGTGACGTGGTACTAATATACGGTGCGCATTGAGCATTAAACCGTACAGAGATCAATTACGGGCATTTCAATTCCAAAACTGTTCTATTTATTCGCACAGATAAATATCGGGCCACGAGCGCGCTTGACAATAGGAGAGGGCTAGGGCGCGCTCCTATTGGCTCATGCAATGTCATGGCTGCGAGTGGCTTTGCCCGAGCCGATCGGAGCGCGTTATGTTTAGTCGAAAAATCGCGGAATTGATTTCAAACAAAGCAAATGTGATTACCTCAATGGCAGTGCGGCATGGCACATATTTGGCCTAATATGCAACGGACCTTCATATGTCCACTGCTGGACATAGGCCTCCCCCAAGCAACACCACAACGACCAGTCGTAGGCTTCCCCGCATCCAGCGGATTCCCGCGACCTTCACCAGGTTGCCGGTCCACCTTGTGGGGTCCTACCCACGCTGCACCTTCCAGTACGCGGTCGCCACTCCAGAACTTTACCTTACGACAGACCATAGAGGGGGTGAATTGAAATGTGTGCCACATACAGAGCCTGATATGGCTTCAAAAACCAGTAACCCTCTAGACGCCTCTAGTCACCAAGCATATACGTGGGACACTCAGAAAGTTTTGCGAAACTAAAAAAAATTGTTCTATACGTACATATATTTTTATCAAATCTTTTCAAAGTACTTTCCACCAGCCTCTATACAAAGATTCATGCGCCTAAACCAGTTTTCAAAACACTTTTTCCAGTCCGCCGCAGACACCTCGTTTACAGCCTGCTCGAACGCAGCCAGCGCATCTTCCGGCGACTAAAATTGTATCCCTTTGAGCTGATTTTTTATTTTTGGGAATAAAAAGAAGTCACACGGTGCTAGATCAGGGCTGTAAGGAGGGTGACCCAGGAGTTTGACTGGCGTGCTGTCCAGGAAGTCCCTCGTTTTGAGTGCGGTGTGCGCAGGTGCATTGTCGTGGTGGAGCAGTAGCCCGCGGAGCCCTGTGTTTGGTCGCTTGTTGCTTATAACAGAGAAAACTTCTGGCAAACATTTGGTAGTATACCATTCGGCATTAATGCTTCTTTGATCCCGTAAGGGAATTGATACCAAGTGGCCAGTCAAATTAAAAAAGCTAGCGATCAAAATCTTACCCCCGCTTCTAGATCGCTTCACTTTGGTAGGCGTTGGCTCATTTTGAAACACCCAAACAGTCGACTGGCGCTTGGTTTCTGGGTCGTATTGATAAATCCAGGACTCATCACCTGTAACGATGTCGTAAACACGCCGAGACGAGCCTGCTTCAAATTTGTTAAGCATATAACGGCACCATTCCACCCGGGCCTGCTTCTGAGCATCGATGAGGTTGTGCGGCACCCAGCGTGATACTATCCTCCTCACGCGAAGATGGCTGTGTAGAATCTCGTGAACGCTTCCCGATCCAATCTTCAATATGTGTTGAATCTCCTGATATGTAATTCGCCTATTGTCTTGGATTAAATTTTTCACTGCTAGCACGTTTTCTTCGGTAACAGCCGTCAAAGGGCGACCGCTTCTTTCGTCATCCCCCAAAGTTGGTCGACCGCGCTTGAATTCGTTATACCAACGATACACGGTTGCCTTGGAAGGGCCTTCATCCATGAATGCCATTTGAAGTCTATCGTACGATTCATCCGGTTTCAGGCGACACTTGAAATCGTATAAAATCATAGCTCTAAAATGTTCCCGGCGCAGATCCATATTTCAGTGAGACACAATACTTTGAATTAACTCGCAAAAAATGTGGAGGGAAATTTTGAAATTGGAACTTACTTATTTTTACTTATAAATAATCATATTTTCGAAAAACATTATAACTGGCCAGTCTCCCATATATAAAAACTTTTTTTCGCAATACTTTCTGAGGGGCCTGGTACAGTAGCCCTACATATCATTCGCCACGCCACCAATCGGGACGTCACTCCGTCAGCGAGCGCCACGAACCTAGCTTTTAAGCCAACCAATCAACACGCGCCGTCCACCCCTTGTCCCCCGCCAACATTTTACGACTGTTTATTCATGCAAAACTTTGTTTATGCGGCGTCTTGAGGCTTACTGGTCTGTGCCTAGAGCTTAGAAGCTAACTAGGCATAAGAAAAAAAAGACAATATCATGTTTAGAAACTCATCTTTTACATCATCTGTCGTGTGGTACAGAGGACGCAATTTATGTAGCACAAACAAAGTTATTATGTACTGCTGTAATCTAAAATACGACTTAGATTGCGGCTGTTCGCGATATATGAGCTCATTTGCTGGTATTGCGCCTGTTATATTTGGGAAATATGCTGTGGTCAATGACAATGACAACTATACCGGTTGTAATTTGAAGAAGTAAAATATGATTATGCGCACAGATTATGCGTATGTAGTCAATGATCGACTAAAATATAACCTCCTCCTTTTTTTGGAAGTCTGTTAAAAATGTCGCGCCATCGAATTCGACAATAGACAAACATTATTGTCAAAATTAGTGGAGAAACGTGGGAGAAACCGTCCCGCAATTTTATTTTCCTAAAAAGATTAACTTTCTTTTTACTACTTTCGAGGAATCTCTGTCTCATCCGTAAGGATACTCAAACGATAATATGACAGATAAATTATTATTTGACATGTTAATAATTCATTTTCAGATCCAAATAGATTAACCCATCAACTTAAAGGAGCGTACTCACCGCGAGCATTCGCGTGTAATGTAACAATTCAAAGGACGATGTTGAGTATTACATTAGAATAGTGCACCAACTCAACGAGACCTACTGACCGAAGAACATTCGCTTTTGTAAGTGCTCGGCATAGAGCATCGATTGTTATAAACTCCGAACATTACAAACTGCTAACATTCGTGTCTGTAACTCTTTTTTTTATTCCTAATGGGCTTGCGTTTGACCGCCACCTCACCTGATGCTAAACGATGGTGCGGTCGACTATAGTTCATTGATGGAATCAACATTGGTTCATTTGTTTTAGTGTTAGTTACTGCTCAGCTTAACGTACTCGAAGGGAGACCTTCCACTGTCACTGACGCGAAGACTCATGGACATGTGCATTCTTCCCATTCTAACCTACAGAGCTCAAACTTGGTCTTTGACAAACCTTCGGAAGTCCTAACTCAAGGTTTGCCAGCGTGCAATGGAGCGCAGTATCTTAGGTGTTAAATTAACGGATAAAGTTCGAAACACTACACTGCGCTCCAAAACGCAAATCACTGATGCAGCTCGAAAACCCGCTAAATTAAAGTGGGATTGAGCTGGCCACGTCTGCCAGATGTCGTCTAAGCTATGGCTGTGGCTCGGCCACTCAATACAATATAAATGCTAGCACCACCTACATACCTATACAAGATTACGTCTGTATACAAACGCGCACACACGTGTAGGTTAGGGATGCTCACTGCTCGTAATGCCGACTGGGTTCCAAGCCCTTCTCAGTAGTTTTCAGAGATGGCGTGCTTGTATAGTGACTGGCGATTGACATCCATTGCAATATTAGATATTCTGTGGTAGAGCCCTGACACAGGGAAGCGACGCGACGTCGAGACAGACCGCAAAAGCGATGCATGGAGGGAAGAGCTGGACAAAAGTACTATCAACTGGCCATCACTGGCACTAAGTCGCACAGGTTGGAAATCAAGAGGGAGGCCTTTGCCCAGCAGTGGGATGTTACAGGCTAACGGTAAACAGTAAAAGTACTCACTGCTGTAATGTTCGAATTTGTAACATTCCAAGTCTGCCACTGTACTCTTCGGCCTAACTTGCTCAATGCTGTAATGTTCGAAGTTGTAATATTCCAAGTCTGCGCAATGGAATTTCACCAGTGTAATGCCCAAATTCGAGTTATTACATTACACTCGAATGCTCGCGATGAGTACCTTCCTTTAGATTATTCAATGCAGTACTAATTCAAATGCGATAAATAATCAAAATTCTAATAAGTATATAGTTTGTTTAATATAATGATTGAACCATTGTTTATTAACTACGACAGGACGTAACTGATACTGTGTCGAATTTAATCAAGGAAGTAATTAGTTTTGATGTGAGTTTAAATCTAAATTGTAATGTTGATATTGATTCAATTTGAAATGTCATCTATTTTGATGAAAAATTGATAGAACAGATACTCTTTTCAATGACAAAGATTAATTATAAACTCTACCTACACAGTTATTTCTGTTTCACAGTTTTTATACACATGTTTTGTTTTACTTTTGTCATATACATATACCCAGTGCATAAGACTTTAACCTTAATAAAAAAGGCTGCCTTTGTTGAAACGTACAAAAAATGCAACTAAGGTAAAAAAAACTCTCTCCATGGGTAATATGCAAAATATTTATTTCCATTTATTCCTCAAAGCGCCGACAACACTTTTATACACAATTTATTTCCTCCCTTTGTAGCTACCCTCAACAATAAAAAAAAACTTTTACCTTATTACGGTAAACGTTTTAAAGAAATTCAGTCTCAGTGAGAAGAGAAGTTAATTAACTTAGACCACCAAGACTTTACTTGTGGAAAAGCGGTCTCAAGTTTGAGACCCTGAGTCCTCTTTTTCCTCCGACACTTGGTGATGAATTAAATTACTTATAAGAAAAAGCGGGAAATTCTTTCTAAAAGGATGTATGCGACAGCTGACGTAGTCACGTTGTTGGTTAACTAGAGTTTGACCACGCTAACTCTGTAGTGAAATTATAGTAACACCGTAAACAATAACTATCAATATCTCTGTAATGATCTTACTTTTCCAATGCAGAGTTAAATTTACTGGTCTGTATTTACTTAGTCTGTGTTGTAGTTAATAATAATAAAGTAATAAAATGTTTATTTCATAAATTTTCTTTACAGAAAAATGGTGACGTTGGTACCTGTACTAATGAAAAAACATTGTATCACAGGCACCAGCACCTTCCATTACGTTATATAGAAAAGATATTTTGAACGAATATAAATTAGAACTAAAATAATTAAATTAAATTGAGAGAAAATTATATTAAATTAAAAATGAAGTTTTTATATAAAGTAAAACTAAAGTAAAGTTAACCCCGCACATTGATTTATTGAGTACAAAGAGAAAAGATTCACCGCAAGTTAAAGTTATGTTTATTAGTTAGTAGTTCATAATAATTTAGTAAAAAGGCATTTTTTTTCTACAGTCTGGATGGTTACAAGTTTGAAAGTGTACTGAAATTACCTAAACGTAATTATTGCTATTTTTAACCGACTTCAAAAAAGGAGGAGGTTATGTATTCGGCGGGTTTTTTATTTTTTGTTTTTTATTGTAGTAACTTAGACGCGCATAGCGGGCCTAAAGTAGGTTGCCGCATAAGCATGAAAATGTACCGCAGTGAGACCGTACAGTCTGACAAAACTCTTTTTCGAGTTCAACATGTTCTACATTTCTTCAAGTTTGTCATAGAAATAAGTCTACTCGTTTCTTTTGTTAGGGTTCCGTACCCAAAAGGTACCAAACGGGACCCTATTACTCTCGCTATCGCTGTCTGTCTGTCACAGGGTCACAGGGCTGTATCTTTTGAATGGTAATAGTTGGCAGTTGAAATTTTCTCAGAATATGTGTTGTTATGACCTCTATCACGAAAAATAGGTACTATAAAACTTTTTAACAAAAAATTGAACCGACGAAAACAGAAACTGAAAAGCGAAAAATAACTAATTATGAGTCGGCGCCAAACAAACTTTTAGCAAGCAACGTGCATGCAAGTTGCAAGTGGCCGAGCGGAGAACGAATTTTTGGAAAGTTATTGTTTATCGTTGAAAATTTCACGTTGTATTTCAAGTTACGTTGTTTTTATTATTTATTTAAAGTAATTTAATGATCTTCGTTGATTGTTTGTTTGGCGCCGACTCATAATTAGTTATTTTTCGCTTTTCAGTTTCTGTTTTCGTAGGTTCAATTTTTTGTTAAGAAGTTTTATTTTAAATTTTTTTGTGGTTTAATCTAACTCCAGGTCTCCATTATGTCGTAGTGTCCAGAACTATATTTGTGTGCCAAGTTTCAACACAATCGGTTAACAGGTAAGAATTCAGTGGGTGAACAAGCACTCATCCCCTGTTTTCCCACCCTTAGCGGTGGATTTTGATTTTGAAATTTAAATGGGACCAACTTCGAGATATACCCTATCGATTACAAAAAGAATCATCAAAATCGGGCCACTCTGTAAAAAGTTACGCGTGGTAATACATAAAAAAAAAAAAATATACGCGTCGAATTGAGAACCTCCTCCTTTTTTCGTCGGTTAAAAAATAAATGAAAGTCTAAAAACAAAAGGGGATCTTCATACAAGAAACTTCAAAAACATGCATTTTTTTCAAAGATGTTGGTCCTTTTCTATCTTCATAATTATAATATTTACCAGCAAACACACAAACAAACAAACTTACAAACAAATTACTTACAAACTTGTGCTGATTATAATGCATACTATGTTATTTACCAAAAAAATACTCAAAATAGGGCAAAAACACACATAGGTACCTGTGTAAGAAAGAGATGCAAAAATTCATTTTTCGCGCAAGGTGCGATGATGTATTTTGATGAACTCTCGTAAATTAAATCACTCTATGGGGTGTCAGGTTGATGGGTGGTTCGGAACACAGAAATCTCCTATTTCTGTGGTTCGGAACCCTTACTGCGTTCGTCCGACTCGCATTGGCTGGTTTTTTCCGTTTGCTCAGTTAATAAATGTTACACGTAGATATTTATTGTTTTCGAATTCTTCTTAGTCCAGTCAAATAAGAAGAAATTAAGGGCGAAACTTTTTTTTTTCATAATATAGGATGGCGAAACGAGCTAAAGGCCCACCTGATGTTAAGCGGTTACCTTTGCCCATAACACCTGCAATACCACCTAGGCTGTTACCTAAATGGTACTGCGATTCGGTTCGCCAAACGAAAATGAAGATGGAAAGTCTTTTATGATTTTTTACAAATAGACTCTAAAGTCGTATAATGCATAGGAAGCGAGAATATTTGCAAAAAACTATTTTAGTGACTCTTTGACCTTAAATATTTAGTGACACAGACACGAAATTGTATGAGACTTTTCAGTACGTCTTTAGAACATCAAAATAAAGGTTTCCTGACCTTAGTACTTAGGTACCTTTCATTCAGAGGTTGAATCCTAATTTGACTGAACTATCTTTAAGTCGATGGTCTAGAAAACAAATATGATAACTACAAAAAATCGACATTTTAATGTCAAATGTAATTAAGCAATTAAACATGCAGTTTTGCGTTAAAATATTCAAACTTACTTTTTTGTCTATAACAACACATGGACGTTTGTTAAAATATTTAAATAATTTAAATTGACCCTATTACCACTTGTCCTCTAAATTTAGATTTTCTTTAATCTTTCAAAATTAGTCATCAAAAACGTCAAAAAAGAATTTCAATTAAAAGTTCAAAAAAATCTTAAGTCCAGCAGATTATATTACCACGAAAAATTAAATAACTTTCTTCAACACCATTTGATGTTGATAAGATCTCATATTGGTTTATGAGTCTTGAAATTCTTTCAAAGTCACCCGGTATATTCAGAAAATTACGTAATTTTTAGAGGTTGAAAATTTCAATACCTTTTTTCTTGAAAATACAAAGATATCATAAAATAGTTGTTAAGATTTTAATTTGATAAGATGTGCTTTTTCAGTTGGAGTTTCTAAAGTATGTAATATTTTTTGTAATAGAAAATGTTAAGGTAAACAAACACATTACTGTATCCATTGCGTACATTAAATGTATTTTTTACTTAAATCAACTGCTCTGAAAAACATTCAGACTCAAGACTTTCAAACATAGGTATATACAGTCGACAGCACATCAGTGGTAACAGTTTGACCTTGCAATCTATTTCCTAAGCAGTAAGGACGGTTTTTGTAATTCAAGTGTTACCACTGACGTGCGGAAGACTGTACAATAGAAAAGCTTTTGTAAACGACAAGTGCCAACTTTAATTGATCCTAGTTTACATGGAAATGGAAAAGGGAACGCTTTTAACATTCAACCATGTATAAAAATGTACCAAGCTCCTGAAACTGCCCACTAAATTAACTTTCTGGAATTCGGACCCAACTGGCCGAATGCTAACTATAGCTAGGCCTGAAACTAGGCCATCTGCAGGAATTTTGGACTATAATACCGTCTAGACAGAAAAACATTCATCTATAGACATACTTTACTAGAAGCAAAAGTATAGGCGTTAACAAAAACTGTTCTTTTTACCCAATTATTGTGGGAAACAACTATAAGACAATTTACCATTCACTAAGGCCAGCTAGTGAATCTGTGTCGACAGCTACAAAAGATACAGGTCATACAAAATTGTTTAGGTATTTGTCTAGAACATTCATAACCTTAGAAATCAAAATAATAAGGTAATAGAAATGTTGTCTACTGTATTTTAATACCAGAACGCGTGTCGCCGGTTCGCAGCTACCAACACAAAAATACGCAATTATGCCCACCCTGTTTCTAGCATTTCATCATCATCATAATTTCAGCCGAAAGACGTCCACTGCTGGACATAGGCGTCCCCCAAGCATCGCCACAACGACCGGTCCTGTGCCTTCCGCATCCAGTGGATTCCCGCGACCTTCACCAGGTCGTCGGTCCACCTTGTGGGGGGCCTACCCAGATCTAGCATTCAATTCAATTTTTTTTTTTGGATCTAGCATTTAATACAAAATAAATTAAACTTAAAAAAATCCGCTGTTAGATATGCTGTAAAATACAATTTTTGTGATTCTGTGGCCAAAACAGCACTGATGATCAAGCAAACGGCTCGCGCACTGGTATCCTACGAGACACCTGTACGTAATGACAACGTCATGCGCCTTTACAACTTCTATCACATTATTCTTTAGATTTCTATGTTCATAACTAAACACAGGACATGAAAAATGTTAAATTGCTTAATACATAATATAGTATGTTGGTTTCATTGAAAATTCTGTGTGTGTTTCCCGATAAGTATAATCTGGTGGTCGTCAAGGCTCGAGTGAATAGGTTTTTTGGTGGACAAACGTGTACCATCGTTGACCGCACTAACGCGGCATCGCTTAAAATCAGGTGAGGTAGCGGTCAAAAATCTGACTGTTATAAATTCTAGCAATAAGCTGACCCAAAAACAATTAAAAGCGAAATAAATGGACACTCGAATACAAACTGACCTGCACTATAAATTCAGTGTACAGTCGTACAGAGTAGTTTAGCGTCATCGTAGCTGGTTTGAAATGTGTTACTAATTGTACAAAGAGTGAGTCTGTATCTGTACAGCTATAAAAACATTGGCTTTGTGAAAAGGTTGGAGATTTTAAAATGTTTTTGCTAGAGTCACGCCTGATATTCGTTTGGCTTCGGCTTTTTCGCCGAATTTAAAAACTATAAATAGATACTACATGCCACAACACTACACTACATCTCTGCCTACCCCTTCGGGGAAATACAGGCGTGATCACAGAAATATATAGATAGAAAGGAAAAGTGGGCGGGGCGCGCATGTCAACACTCTGCACCAGAGTGCAGGGCATTTCAAAGCCCTTCTCAGTACGCCTTCTGACTTGTTTTTGTAAATACTGTTACAAAAACTAGCCAAAATGCCTTTTGCGCTGTTTCTAACTGCAGAAACAAAAGCTGTAAAGTAAATTTGAATAAAGTTATGTTTTAAAAAAACTTTGGGATTATATTTTTTTCTCGAAATCAGACGTGGCCGATAAAGGAGGATAATAATTTATAGTGTTATTTTAAATTTATGGTGAGTGAGTTAATTAATAATAAACTTAACAAGCCAAATAGAGATGAAGTCGACATTTTAATAGAATTGGGCATTTTCAGCATTTTCTTACTCTAAGTTGTTGATAAAAACATTTTTTGGTCACGTATTTTTCTATAAATCACAACACAAGATGTACAGTAATAGCTATGACTTATCAAGTCAATTAATTTTTGCACTCCGATAAAACCAATACGGAACTCTAACAGGCATTAGTCGACAGGAAAACTTCATTGTTTTGTCGGCAAGGCGCTTACGGGCAACCGAATGAAGGCTTGTTTCGAAGCAAAGCTGATGTCCCGTTGACTGGCCAACAGCCCTTAGTTAGGAACATACGTCAATCCGAAACAACAACAAATCGAGCGAGGAAATATTTCCATCATTTCTAGCGAACAAACTCCTGGAGATATTAACACTGAAAACGGCGTACAATATTTACTGATGACGTAAAAAAACCTACATAAACTCTGTAGGTATTCGCCATCAACAAAGCCAAATATTCGCATTCGGCTTCATCGAAAAATCACGTACGCTACTCTAGTACAACGAAAGGTTATACGTTATGTATATGGGTTCCGCGCTTCGCAATTACAGGTTACCTTTGATGTGTGAGCCGGCGAAAATGAAATAATGGAAGTCGAAATATTTCGCCAACAGTTTGTCACCTGCTGATGTATCGGTGTTACCTCCAATTTATGCTAATTAGTGTTCGCAAGTAACACATTTGTTTTGAAAAGTTTCGAATACATTATGGATTGTGGAGAATATTTTGTTTCGTTATTTTCAGACTGCCTCGTTGGTCTAGTGGACGTAAGCGCGACTGCTGAGCATGGGATCCTGGGTTCGATTCCTGGGTCGGGCAAAGTGTTATTGGCTTTTTTAATTAGGAAATTCTCAGTAGCAGCCCGGAGTCTCGATTTGTGCCCGGTTAATGGCAATAGGCTCGCCCCCTATTACATGGGAGTTATCACATAACTGGCGGAATTTGGGTGTACTACACACCTCTGCCTACCCCTTCGGGGAAATACAGGCGTGATGTTATGTTATGTTATTTTCAGAGGGTTTTATATTTACTGCGTTGACTGATGTTGATATCTGCCTTCTTTTATTTAAGCTATTTTAAGCTGATTTATTATTTGATCTATGATACTGATCAGACCTCTAATTCTCGTAATTTCATGACGCGCCAATCAAGTAGCAGTGACGCTGCAGTTCGTTTTTGACAGCGATCGCCGTAGATAAGAGAATACGAATAACATTGTTTTGATCGAAACATAACTGCAACTGCACTTCTTTAGTTACGTGAATAGGCCTACAGTGCTTATGAACAATCGTTCCATCTTCATGTCTCAGTTTGGTGAACCGACATGCAGAACCATTTAGGCAACAGCCTTGGTGGTATTGCAGTTGTTATGGGCACACCAGGTGGGCCATTATCTCGTTTCGCCTATAACATAAAAAATCTTTTACATGAAGTTTCAAAAGTCTGTAAGAAGAGACCATCACTCGATAATTAAATCTATCAACCTCTCGTAGAACGTAGACCCACGCGAGTAATAATGGAATTTCAGTTGTGTCTGGAACTGCGGTATACTGAGGTTAAGAGTCACTTAACTTTAAGTGAATTTGAGATCTTAGGATAAAAAAAAGACCTATTGCCTTAGATTAATATGTATATTTATTCTAAGCCTATTGCTTAGGTTTCACCTAAACTGCCTCAGTGGTCTAGCGGTAATGTGTTCAACCGCAGATCGTGAGGTCCTGGGCTTGACTCCTGAATTGGGCCGAAAGTGTTATTGGGATTTTTCTGTCCAGAATTTTTTTCAGTAGCAGCCCGGAGTCAGGAAGTCAGGAGAGCACGTCAAAGCCGTTAGTCTTGCGCCTGATCTCTCTCCGGTCGTATCGGATTGCCATCCCATCGGATTAAGAGAGTGAGGGAGTAGAGAGTGCACCTGTGTTTGCGCTCACACTTGTGCACTATAATATGTCTCGTGCAGATGTCTAGTCTCCGTTGACATTGGCTGCCGTGACCGAAATTCGGCCGGGAGGACATTATTGGAGAGTTCTATGTCCAGCAGTGGACTAACATAGGCTGTTGATGATAACGGTTTTGCGCTGTGGTTGGCAAGTCGATACTGTTATTGTCTAGCTCGTTATTGTTAAATATGGATAAAAAAAAGAGTGTGCTAAGCACACGACTGAAGTAAAACTTCACTAACTTATATCTCCCTCAAGACTATTTCAATGAGAACAAAGGAAGTGCGGTGCGGCGCGCGTACATCTGCCGGGCGGCGCTGTGTAGCCGCCGCCGTCGCGCGCGCTTCGTTCCCCGCTTCCAGAACTACCCCCTCCGTTCGCCTCACTTTTCGTAACGCATTCACCAGCTTTCTCTCCAAGTCAAGCGTACGTAAAGAAGTTTTACTTCAAAAACTTGCTAATAACATGTAAAGTGCGATGCACTCATAACTTCTAACCCACTTTCAGACTAGACACGTTTATTTAGACTTAGACCGAAAAGTAGGCCAAGCCTGGACTCGGTAAACATAAATGGATCAGACTCGAAGTCAAGTGAAATGCGGTGAAAGTTTCGCAGCAATTTACAACTTCGGGCAACTTTGGTTTGTTAGTTTCGATTGTTTAGACGTTTCGAAAACTTTATGTGTTCACGATTTCGAAGATATCATTGGTTTTCTTACAGTATGAGTTTTCTAGATATTTAAATTGTTAAGTTAATGGTAGACTACATTAAACTAACCAACCGCGGGTAGTTCGAGAAAACACCCGCCGCTCAAGACGATGACACCCGCATACTTCAGTCTGCTCGTGACCACGGTCAATGTAACTTGGCCGAAACGTCGAGGTTAATCAAAATGTTTGTTCATATGATGATACATTGATTGAGGATCTACCTCAGCCAAGGTATCTTACGCCTGCACATTGAGCGATCAACGCAATTGTAGTGGCCAGCAGTATGAATATTGTACCATAGAAATGAAGTTTTTAAGTTAATGTTCGTGAAGTTATGATAGAATCGTAATAATTGACATATTTCCGGTTTTCCATTTTTAAACGTGCCATTCATCGTAAACTAGCCTTTAAAATTATACCAATATTATATATTTTTAACCGACTTCAAAAAAAGGAGGAGGTTATGTATTCCGCGGGTTTTTACATAAAGTTGTACGCACTTTATAACAATAAAGTTTAAGCAACAATTTGCGCTAGTCTTTATGTTTTTCAGTTACATTTCTTAAATACTATTTTCAGTAATAAAATAGGGCAACAAAAAAACGGAAGAGAGGACAAACTAGTCCGAACCACATTCGCCCCTTCAATCCGTCTCTATTCGGCATCAGCTACCTCACAACAGCCCTCCCACGTCCTCATTAGTGAGGTCCTCAGGTCCTCATGTCATCTATCATCCACTCACAGTCAGGACACTTTGATCTCATCCGGCTAACTAGGTCAAAACATTGCCGATCCTTGAAACATGCACGAGCGTGTTCTCTATGTGGTCAAGAAATAAATATGGACAGAAGATTCAATCCGATCAAATCTTGCGTACAATGTACATTGTACTTAACCCAACAGTCTTAATATCAATTAATAACTGTAAGTATGTAGCCATTTGTGTCGCTATCGCATTAGATTTTATAGGTACTAGAATAAAACCAATGGCTACACCATCGTTTTAGGCATGTCAAATAAGACAATGCTTGTAATGGAAACTGCAAACAACATAGCGATTTCTTTTAAAGTATGCAAATATAAAGATTTTTTTTAATTTTTGCGCGCCTTTAAACGCACACAAACTTAAAACTAAGTGACTATATGCAATGAACTATTTATTACGTTGACAACTTTGAATAAAAAAATAAAAATACTGACTATGGAATCACGGTACACCACCTACATACACATATAACACCGATATGTCACTACCTAAATATGTGAATGTATATTCTGCAAATTGTTGGTGTAATCAGGATTCTTATTGCTCTCTGGTAAGGTGCACCACATGCAGATAATGTTCTACTCATTATGAAAATAGTCTTGTTGTCAACTTGCAATCTATGTTATCTAAATCTCTGGGTTGATACTATTCCATTTCACCTATAATACCATAACCACTCTCTGTGTATAAGTCTGTGTTGTTAGTTCACCTTCTGAATTTCCTACACTGTGACTCGATACGCTGGAACTAATCGCTGAAAAGTTTGCCCGTTTCATGCTGCACTTATGGCACAATTTATTATTATTGTTACAGAGCAGAAGTACCGTGTCGTTTACATTAGCGGGGCTTTCGAGTACCGTCGATAACAATAAACGCGTTTAATCTGTTCGGTTCAACGAATATTGTTTGTTATGGATTTCATTCATAATTTTATTAATATTAGTAATTTAGTTAATACGTCGTGTTGTTTTAAAACCCCGACGCAAACAGAGGCGTGTTATATATTTAACGTGTGTATCTGTGTACCAGGCCCCTCAGAAAGTATTGCGAAAAAAAGTTTTTATATATGGGAGACTGGCCAGTTATAATGTTTTTCGAAAATATGATTATTTATAAGTAAAAATAAGTAAGTTCCAATTTCAAAATTTCCCTCCACATTTTTTGCGAGTTAATTCAAAGTATTGTGTCTCACTGAAATATGGATCTGCGCCGGGAACATTTTAGAGCTATGATTTTATACGATTTCAAGTGTCGCCTGAAACCGGATGAATCGTACGATAGACTTCAAATGGCATTCATGGATGAAGGCCCTTCCAAGGCAACCGTGTATCGTTGGTATAACGAATTCAAGCGCAGTCGACCAACTTTGGGGGATGACGAAAGAAGCGGTCGCCCTTTGACGGCTGTTACCGAAGAAAACGTGCTAGCAGTGAAAAATTTAATCCAAGACAATAGGCGAATTACATATCAGGAGATTCAACACATATTGAAGATTGGATCGGGAAGCGTTCACGAGATTCTGCACAGCCATCTTCGCGTGAGGAGGATAGTATCACGCTGGGTGCCGCACAACCTCACCGATGCTCAGAAGCAGGCCCGGGTGGAATGGTGCCGTGATATGCTTAACAAATTTGAAGCAGGCTCGTCTCGGCGTGTTTACGACATCGTTACAGGTGATGAGTCCTGGATTTATCAATACGACCCAGAAACCAAGCGCCAGTCGACTGTTTGGGTGTTTCAAAATGAGCCAACGCCTACCAAAGTGAAGAGATCTAGAAGCGGGGGTAAGATTTTGATCGCTAGCTTTTTTAATTTGACTGGCCACTTGGTATCAATTCCCTTACGGGATCAAAGAAGCATTAATGCCGAATGGTATACTACCAAATGTTTGCCAGAAGTTTTCTCTGTTATAAGCAACAAGCGACCAAACACAGGGCTCCGCGGGCTACTGCTCCACCACGACAATGCACCTGCGCACACCGCACTCAAAACGAGGGACTTCCTGGACAGCACGCCAGTCAAACTCCTGGGTCACCCTCCTTACAGCCCTGATCTAGCACCGTGTGACTTCTTTTTATTCCCAAAAATAAAAAATCAGCTCAAAGGGATACAATTTTCGTCGCCGGAAGATGCGCTGGCTGCGTTCGAGCAGGCTGTAAACGAGGTGTCTGCGGCGGACTGGAAAAAGTGTTTTGAAAACTGGTTTAGGCGCATGAATCTTTGTATAGAGGCTGGTGGAAAGTACTTTGAAAAGATTTGATAAAAATATATGTACGTATAGAACAATTTTTTTTAGTTTCGCAAAACTTTCTGAGTGTCCCACGTATCTGTCTGTGGCATTGTGGCTCCCAAACGGATGAACCGATTTTGATTTAGTTTTCTTTTGTTTGAAAGGTGACTTATGACCATGATCTTCATGTGACAATATGTTTTTATTTAACACAGCCGGTAAAAGATATTGGAATTCATTCCATTCAATTATTTATCACCGCATTAAAGTTGCTTGTCCCTTGAAGTGCAGTGAGCGGAAAAACATTAATCAATAGAATTGAATAGAAAAAAAAAATGTTGATCAAATACGAGAATGTATCGCCTTTTTTATAACATAGGAGGACAAACGAGCAAGCGGGTCACCTCGTCATCATCATCATCATTTCAGCCGAAAGACATCCACTGCTGGACATAGGCCTCCCCCAAGCATCTCCACAATGACCGGTCCTGCGCTTTCCGCATCCAGCGGATTCCCGCGACCTTCACCAGGTTGTTGGTCCACCTTGGGGACACCTGATGGTAAACAATCTTTATCAAACAATTTTTATTAATGTTATTGTTGTGCTGTCCCGTGTTCTGTGCCAAATATTTTTTTTTCTTTCTTTCTATCTTTCTTTCTATCTGCAACAACAGTCACAGATGCGTTGCTAACCTTTAAAAAAGTCTTATGCTCTTTTCTTGAAGGCTCCGATGTCGAATTTGTTCGGGAAAACCGCAAACGGAAGTTGGTTCCACAGTTTTGCCGTAGGGTTTTACTCACATCGTAAGATTAATTACAAAAGAACATAGCATGACTGGTATACATTACATTCAGACATGAATTTCAACAAACATTAACAAGTAAATTATGCCAATTATCTTAATTACAAACACAACTAAAATCTCAGTTTTAAGGGCCAGCACTCGTGGAAACCGTGTAAGAAATAGCTTAGCTCAGGAGCCAGAGATCTTATTTAAATGTACTACTCGCACAGATAAAGAATGGGATCAAATATGGCGGCATTTGTTTTTGCCTCTCACTCATCATCAATCATCAACTCAGCCTATCGCAGTCCACTGCTGGACATAGGCCTCTCCCAAGTTGCGCCACAACGCTCGGTCCTCTGCCTTCCGCATCCAGTCCCCCCCAGCCACGTTCTTTAGGTCGTCGGTCCACCTGGCAGGGGGGCACCCTACGCTGCGTTTGCCGATACGCGGTATCCACTCAAGGACTCGTCTGCTCCAACGGCCATCGGTCCTTTGACAGACATGGCCAGCCCACTGCCACTTCAGCTTACTGATCCTACAAGCTATGTCGGTCACTCCGGTTCTTCTCCGGATAATCTCGTTACGGATTTTATCCTTCAAAGAAACTCCAAGCATAGCTCGCTCCATAGCTCGCTGAGCGACTTTAAATTTGTGGACTAGCCCAACTGTCAGTGTCCACGTCTCGGCACCGTATGTCATGACTGGCAGGACGCACTGGTTGAAGACCTTTGTCTTCAAACTCTCACTCATACGTACGGTATAATGCGAGTGAGAGGCACATAGAACAAAAGAAGTGCCGCCATTTACAATATCATTCTTTATTTGTGCGAGTAGTACACAATCACTCAATAAGAAAAAAAAGATTTATTGCCACAACAAGGCGACATGCGGTAGGTGCACATAAAAATAATTGCATTAGGTACATTTTTTGACGACGTCTGTAGTGTAGTGGTTCGAGTGTCAGACTGCTGATCACGAGGTCGTGGGTTCGATTCCCACAGAACACAAATAATTGTGTAATGAACATAAGTGTTTGTGTTTACTAAACGTTTGTGTTTACTAAGTGTTTGTGTAAACTAGTATTATACAATTTCAGACATATAACACAATCACTACTAATCTGGACATCCACTATAAAGATTCTCACCTCACTAACGTCAATGAATGTGTATTCCTAGGTATAACGGTTGACAAACACTGTAGTTGGAAACGACACATAGATAAGATACTCTGTAAAATAGATCGTTTTGTATATGTGCTGAAAAGAATCAGGCAAACAGTAAATCAAGACACTGCAATGGTTGCCTATCACGCTTACGTATCCTCAGTACTGAGATATGGTATTATTATATGGGGTAACTCAGTGGAAGTTGACGAAGATTTTAAAGCTCAGAGAAAATGTATACGAGCAATTTCTAGTGCTCACTTTCTGGATAGCTGTAAATCCCTATTTAAAAAACTCAACATTTTACCGTTGCCTTGTTTATACATCCTAGAAATATGTCTATTTGTTTATTTCCCGATAACCCAAATAGCCGATTCCGGCACAAAGATCGGCTGAGCTTACCAAAAATAAAACTAGAAGTATTAAAAATAAACGTATATTGCATGTCTATTAAAATATTTAATCACCTACCCCAGAATCTTAGTAAACTACCTCTGAAATCATTTAAAAAGACATTATTCAAATTGTTATTAAATAAAAATTATTATTGTGAAAATGAATACTTAGAAGATAAGTCAGTAATATTTACGATATAGATACAATACCAATATAATACCATGTAATTATGTAAGCCTAATTAATTTTGTACCTAATGTTGAATTTTTTTTATTTTTAGTTATTTTTAAAAGCACCCCAAGTATGTTTGCACGTCATACGTGACAGGATATGTTAGAACACAATTCTATGTACCATATTCTAGCAAATAAATAATTTGAATTGAATTGAATTAAATTGTTGGTCTGGGTCTATCTTATATATTATGAGTATGTATTATTAAAAAAAAAAGTATATAAGTATTATATCCATTGTCTAGTATCCATATTACAAGCTCTGTTTAGTTTGGGACTAGATGGTGCTGTGTAAAATGTCCCAAAATATTTATTTATTTATTTTATTTATTTTAGGAATTACAGTGATACCTACATAGCTGTAATATCATAACAAGAGTAACTTTGCATGTCGTAGCTGCGGCAGAGGTCGACAATCAGCATGATGCTGTGTTGTAACGTGAGTCACTACACAGCGCTGATTTTCCCATTGTACTTATTTTAATCTTTCTGTAAACTATTGTGTTTGTTTTCTTTTGGTGTAATGTACAATAAAGAATACAATAAATAAATAAATTTTCAGTGTCAACCCCAAGTGACGAGTGGGTTCTCATAAAATGTATTCCAAGCTTTTGTATTTTTAAAGATATATATTTTGTATTTTTATTACTTAACAAAGATACTTATTTAGAATGAACTCCAACCGATGCTTATTTATATTAATATCCAGATTACAGTTTTAAAGGAGAATGATAATATATCATGGTTGCTCAGAAAAACTAACGTGCATTAAACACAGACATAGTAAAAAATATAGACAAAGTGCTGCGAACAATAATAGTGAAGCCAACAAAACCGTGCTTCTCCGTGTATAAACCAGCACGCACATATCATGCACCTGAAGGATATTTGTTTTCGCGATGCTTACTGGACTATGCCGCGACAAGTGTACTGCGAGAGGTGAGCACGGTTTGAGGTGCATGTGTGTGCGTGAACGCGGGAGCACGGTTTTGTTGGCTTCACTATGATTGTTCCCAGAATTTCGTCTATATTTTTTACTATGTCTGTGGCATTAAACAAACTTAATTGACTCTCTAATAACATACACACATCCAGTAATAGAATATTGATGTATTTTATGCTCAAGTTGCAGATCCACAAGCAACATCAACAACACAACACAACAACATCACAACTGCAACGTTAATAAAACTTATAATCCGCTCCAACTGAATATCACAAAAACGTAATTTACGTAATGTGAGCAAACTACAACAATATTACAAGTAAAACGATAAAAATTTACTCGGAAAAATAACTTGTTACTGCTCCTAACTCTGTTAGCTCGACAGTGTAAAAGAAAGTGTAAAAAAACACAAAGTTACTATGCACTACACCGTAATTGCAGCTCGACTGAATAAAAATGATAAAAAGTAAGAACTTCTCTTTAACTGTGGGCCCGCAGCAAACATGAAATTAAATTGTGGGAGCGTTCCCGCTTCAAGACTAGTTTTTCGCGCCATTTACCTTTTCAACTTGTTTCGTAGGTAAATGTAGTAATACCAGGTATACCAGGTACCTATTACTTGGACTGGAATTGTATTAGCTTCGTGTATAACTTTGGTATGAAGTCATTAAGGACGCCGTGTTTGTAGAGTGTGTTATAACTTATGTTGCTTGATACTGTTTGTTAATATTAGTTAACATACGTAATTTGTCCTCTAGTCTAAGCTTTGCGTAGTATGAACAGTCAACACCTGGTGAATTTAAAGTAGTAAAGATGGGTTTTATCTTGTCAAATAACTAAGCTTAGGGTTATATTAAAAGAGTCACTACAACGGGTCATTGGAATAACTGAAAACCTCAGACACCCCAACGAATTTTTATTGTAATAAATTGATATGGGAAGTAATTTTTTATTTACATAAATTATTGTAGAAGATATTGGTAATTTTTGTTGTCATAATTATTCTAATTGACGTGCCACGCTCGCCCCGCCCGCACCTCCGTGATTTTTCAAATGGTGTGTTCTGTTTACCTACATAAGCATCGGTTTCACGTTCAGCGTCACGTCGTATGAAACTTTTAGACTCGGCATGGCACAAAAATATTTTTTTGGTAAAAATTAACCTATAATAAAAAGTAGTGTAAACCATTCTACTCTCGATTCTGAACAAACTAGTTTCAGGTTTTGAGTTATTTCAATAACACGTTGTATATTATTATGTGATGCTACTTTGACGCTACGGTGACTAACTGCCACAATCACCACAGAAATACAACATGTTGATCTGTATTCGTGCCATATTTAAGGAGGTGACTATACCACTGATACTGAACACGAAAACCAATACCAAAATCATTTTTTTTAATACCTATTTGTAAACAACGACACGATATGTGCGACACCACCAAAACAATTTTCAGGTATTTCCACCCTTTGACTATGCCGCCGATGACAAATTTTCCGAGTAGTTCGGGATTTATTCTCAAACCCTATGTTTCTAAGTGAAAATTTAGGTATTAAATAATCGTAGAATTTTTGGGTGACTAAGCACATTATTTTTCATCAGATCTAGAAATATGGCACGATTACAGATCAACATCTTGTATATCTTTGTAAGTACTAGCCTATGCCTGCGACTTCGCCTGCGTGAATGTCGTTTATCGCGCATTCCTCGGGAACAGTTCATTTTCCCAGGATAAAAAGTAGCCTATATGTTAATACGGGTTATGTTATATCTGTACGTCAAATTTTATTAAAATCCATATAGTAGTTTTCGTGTGAAAGAGTAACAAACATCCATAATTCCATACATCGTCACAAACTTTCACGTTTATAATATTAGTAGGATAGGATAGTAGGAATTAGGATAGTAATATTCATAGAATAACAATGTGTGGAAGTACGGGGTGAGATGTGTGAGGATCCTTCAACTAGGCTGGGTCTTTTTGTCTGACGGGTCTCAGCTCAACAGTTTTTTTTTTTTGCGAATGGTCTCTCGCAGTAGGTACCCGGGTACCTTCTTTGCTTAACCGGACTAGTTTGGCGGAGAGTTCTGAAGGCCTCCATCCACCTGAATTTACCTAAACCTTTTTTTTATTTTTTGAGGCGGAGAAAATGCTTTTCGCGTATCACACCACCCGGGGAAGCGGTGTGAACTCGCACCCACTAAAAACTCCGCCGTATGCCTACTCTTTGCCTTGGGTGGATGGGCCACGAGGACTGCAATGCATGGCATTCGCGACCCATCCAGCGCAGCCCACTTTGGGCCTTCCTCTTCCTCCTTGACTACAACTCTCTTTTGGCGATGTCCGGGACACACCTGGGACATCACCGCAACTCAAGGGCCTAAACCTAACTTAACTTAAATAGTTGCGAGCTCCTACATGAGCACGGTTGCAACCACCATAAGGGCGTTCCCCAAGGAATGGCTTGGACCTCGGCTTAGGGCGTTGCTTGGGGACCCCGCCACCGGTCCCCCTGGCAACCGCTGCTGCGTCGGTAAGGTTTTCTTGGACTCTCGGCATCGAGTGAACATTACAGATTGCGATTCGTGGCGAGCCTCGCCAGCGAGGTCAATCCTACCTACGTAATGGTATCGGTCTGTGTGTTCAAGCACCCCGGTAGCAACGTCAAAAGGAACCCAGTTCCAACGGTTGATGTAGGGCGTTTGTGTTTATGCTTACTGTGCGTCACATCTTGGTTGCGCGATTTAGGATTCGGTGACGTAATCGCCTTCATATTCGCCGATATCCCAGTACGTCAGTATGCATATAGTGCGTAGTACTTCTGTAGCGCGATAGATGTCGCTACTCTATCATTTATCACCTAAATGTCTCAAGATTTTCCATTACTCGGCTTATAATTAACAATTTTATGGAAAAGTTATATGTTGTTAATGTAGCAATTAATATTCAGTGTATTAATAAGCTACATTGAGAAATTAAGTCACTTAGAACGAAACACAGAAAAATTTGCAGGTTAGGTTAGGTAGGATATTCATCCAGGAATACTGTTTACAATACCTGGCATAAACAAATCACATATTAAACCTGGTGCGGTAAGTGGAAGCGAATGAATAATAATTGCAATACACTCTGCATTCCAGGAGGAAATTAAAGTGCATTCAATGGGTTTACGTAGGTACCCACGTGTTCATTATTTTTACGACACCACCAATGCGGGACGTACGGTCGACCGCACGTCACTTTGACATTAGCAGCATCTTTAATTCGTAAGCAGTATGGGTGGTTTTCGAATTGAAGTGTTACTACTGTCATGCAGTCGACTGTACAAGCATTATTTATATGGAATGCGGTAATAATGATTTTGTAATATTGTCACGCAGTTTATTGTATTTGTTTCAATGATATTTAGTGACAGATTTATACTTACATTAAAAACAGTTATTACTAAACGACGTTTTTTTTTGACGGCCTCTGTGGTCTAGTGGTTCGAGTGTCGGACTACTGATCACGAGGTCGTGGGTTCGATTCCTACAGGACACAAATATTTGTGTGATGAACATGAGTGTTTGTGTTGGTCTGGTTGTTTCTTATGTATTATAAGTATGTATTTACAAAAAAAAATTATCTAAGTATTATATCCATTGTCTAGTACCCATAGCACAAGCTCTGCTTAGTTTGGGACTAGATGGTGATGTGTAAAATGTCCCAAAAAAAATTATTTTTATTTTATTATTTATTTATACAGTCATGTCGATGTCGCTCGATAAAATGATGGGACAGTTGTTTTTTTTGCTATTTCAGGGTTGCTCCCTCAGTCAGTTGTTCGTTATTATTAGAGTACATTCACCTTTCAAAAGCACCTCAGCTAATAACGTTACACTTAGGATTTGCTCCCGTGAAATCCCGGGAATTTTTGCCTTTTTTGGAACTAGGAATTAATAAACAAAATCTCGGTACTTTCGGGAAATAAATAAATTGAATCATTACCGTTAAATTAGAAGAAATCTTCGCTTTTTGATTGTTTCATATTGTTTAGTTATATTATTAAAATTATTACCATTTAATTCAAAGAAGTGAAAACTTCTTCAAGGTAACCGGTAAATCCCGTTTACCGGAAAAAAAATGTGATTTCTTAAACTTACACTACCTACCTACTTACTTATATTATTGATATAGCGAATTTCTGTATCGTTTTTAAAACGACAAAAATTTTAGCGTATACAGGCAGCGTTTTAAAATGTAAAAAATGTCCTATTAAATTGTCACATTATATTAATAAGACTGATTAATCTCCATAGAAAAAGAAACAATATGTGTTTTTTATTCTGTATTTTTTTATATAGTATAGGATGGCAAAACGAGCCAAAGGCCCACTCGATGTTAAGCGGTTACCTTTGGCCATAACAACTTCAATACCACCTAGGCTGTTGCCTAAATGGTACCGCAAGTCGGTTCGCCAAACTGAGACATGAATATGGAAACTCTCATGTGATTGTAATTTCACCGGCACCCGTACCCTTCAGACCAAAACACAGCAATGCAAGCATCACTGTTTGGCGGAGAAGTAGGTACGGGGTGGTATTACTTCCCCGGACGAGCTCTTTCATAAAGGAACTCTACTACTACTAAAAGTAAAGCAACTCAATTACAAACTTGATTTTAGTCTCGAGTGTCGACTTATTATCATGTCAATTCTTCTCCATCTCTGTCTATTTCGACTTAATTAGGTGATCAAAAACAATCCTATAAATAATCTTAAAAAAAAAAACTAATCCCGGGAATCCCGGTTCCTTGACTGCGTTTCCCGAAATTCCCGGTACTTGTTTGCAGCACCGGGAATGCATTTCCTTTACAAGGTGTATTATTATTATTTGGTATAACTCTTAAGATACGTGGAAACTATACAGCCATCTTTGAAATATCTCATCATAATCTTATTAGAACTTTACTAAGGTAGGTTACAGCAATAGCGTCTATGTTGTATATCTTAAGTCTAGCACTTTCCAGCTTCCCGACATAGTGCTAGAAAAACAAACTCGGGTAACACCACAGACATAATAAAAAATATAGACGAATTGCCTGCAGCACAACAATAATAGTGAATAATTATTTATTATTTTAACGCATTTTACGCATGCGAAACGAAATCTAACGATTTAAATTGTGGAAAGGAAAAATCGCTCACGAGCAGAATTCGAACCTGCGACTCCTGGCTCAGTACGCCAGTGCTTTAGCCACTAAGCTACCGTGAACACTGCTCGTGGTAACGAAATTCTCATCGTGTTCACGGTAGCTTAGTGGCTAAAGCACTGGCGTACTGAGCCAGGAGTCGCAGGTTCGAATCCTGCTCGTGAGCGATTTTTCCTTTCCACAATTTAAATCGTTAGATTTCGTTTCGCATGCGTAAAATGCGTTAAAATAATAAATAATTAGTAAGGGTAGGCATATCTATACGACTTTGAATTAACTGCAAAGTTAGTCGAGTCGGTTAAGAAACACTGTTTCTTAATAAGATATCGCTGACGTCACCCAAAGATGTACCAAGTGGATGAGAATTTCGTTACCACGAGCAGTGTTCACGGTAGCTTAGTGGCTAAAGCACTGGCGTACTGAGCCAGGAGTCGCAGGCTCAAATCCTGCTCGTGAGCGATTTTTCCTTTCCACAATTTAAATCGTAATAATAGTGAAGACGAAAAAAAACTGTGCTTCTTCGTGTACAACCAGCGCTCACGCACACACCATGCACCTGAAGGATATTTGCTTTCGCGATGCTTATTGGACGATGCCGAGATATATGTACAGAGAGGGATGAGCACGGTTTGAGGGAAAACTTTCGGCGAATGGAGTCGCACATGGGACTCTCCGCCACCAGCCCGGTTAAGCAGAAATGGTACCTCGGTAACACCTGCGAGAGACATTTCGAAAAAAAAAAAACACGGTTTGAGGTGCATTATGGGTGGGTGAGCGCTGGTTGTACACGAAGGAGCACGGTTTTTTTGGCTTCACTATGATTGTTCGCAGCACTTCGTCTATATTTTTTACTATGTCTGTGGGTAACACAAGCTAAGTGTTAATGCACTAGTTAAAACCTTCACTAAGCACGTATTTACCATTCGAAGTAAAGTTGTAAGTGCTACCTCGGACGAATAAAAAAGGCGGACGGAATCTCGCTAAACAATAAGTGAAGCATCCATAGTATGACGGCTCGCTTAAAAGCACGGGCGTATACATGCATATCCATAGTATGCCAAAAAGCTGCGATTATACAAAAAAATCTAGTGCGACAGTAGTCATTGTTGTATAACAAATTAAATAACAGTATTAATCTGGTGTATTAAAATGCTGGATGCGGAAGGCACAGGACCGGTCGTTGTGGCGATGTTTGGGGGAGGCCTATGTCCAGCAGTGGACGTCTTTCGGCTGAAATGATGATGATGATGATGATGATGATGATGATTAAAATGCTTTCGAAATTATAGTGGGTTTAGGAAAAAAATAAGTGCTTCAGTCTTTGTTTAGCGAGATTCTGTCTTTTTTATTCGTCCGAGAGTGCTACTTTATATTTCAAAAACGTCTCATCTTGACTCACTTGTTATTCTGAGGCGCAAATATGGATTCAAAAAAACATTGAAACGTTTTTACGATGACCATCAACTCAAAAGTACAACGCTATCTCACTTAGTTCGCACAGTCGTTTACGAAAACGTAAAATATGAAGAAAGCATCCGAAATAAAGGTGTGTCATAAAAGTGGGCCAATGATAACAATATACAGAATCGTAAAAAATTTACACGCCCTTATAAAAGTTTTATATTTTTACGATCATCTCGTAGAGCTACAGTTTTATCTGCGTTTTTAAAACGTAACAAAAGATGCTTTTTTATAGGTGACGGTATAAATTTTTTAGGTTGTATTTACCTGTGTACCGTTTATTCCGTGTTTTCGTTTACTCAGGAATTTCATCTTTTTTTTAATAAAATCAGAGTCAACAATAAATCTTGACAAATTATGCATACAACTTACTACTAATACTTATTCTTGAGTATAAGTAGAATATAAGTATAAGTAGTAGACGAGTGTCTAGGGACACAAAACTTAACATACACTTAAAAACCCGGTTCCGGAACGACTAATAATGACTATGCGATCAGTTTGCCATCAAAATATTGTTTTTCAAGAGGTTATGGTCAATCTCTGTGCAGAATTTCATCCAAATCAGTTCAGCCGATTCAACAAGGAAGGACAAACAAACAAAAATTCATATTCCGCATTTATTTTATTTTATTTATTCAGGGACAATAATCAGCTGCATACATATGTTGGTATAAAGAAAAACTTACTGTTTGTTGTTATAATATTAATAGACTTTACTCGCGGTGACGCCCGCGTTTATTTGTAAACTATAACATAACATAACATCACGCCTGTATTTCCCCGAAGGGGTAGGCAGAGGTGTAATAGTACACCCACATTTCGCCAGTTATGTTATAGTCCTATGTAATAGGGGGCGAGCCTATTGTTATTAACCTGGCACAAATCCATACTCCGGGCTGCTACTGAGAATTTCCTAATGAAAAAACCCAATAACACTTTGCCCGACCCGGGAATCGAACCCAGGACCCCACGCTCAGCAGTCGCGCTTGCGACCACTAGACCAACGAGGCAGTGTTGTAAACTATATTTATTTGTAAACGCGTCCTAGATACAGGAGAGATTCTAGGGACAACGTTTTGAATAGGTAATTATATTATTTAAAACATGAATAATATAAAACTGCTGTCTGCTTGTGACCACGGCCAATGCAACTTGACCGAAACGTCGAGGTTAGTCAAAATATTTATTATATTTTGATTTAATTGTGCGCGACAAGTCCCGTAAACTTAGTTCAATATGAGTGAAATTCGCGAAAGTTTAAAAACTTCTATGAATAATATAAGATGCATAAGTCGGCTAAGTTATGAGCTTATAAGCTTATAACTTATAGGAATCAGTTTATTTCAACTTAGCTCGCAAGCTTGCAATGTCTTCTTGTGGTTTCTAACAAAGTTTAAGCACAATGCGTTATTGTTTCGCCTTAAGCTCAGGTATTGTAATACTTGATGAGTAGTTAGCAAAGCGTACGGTATAGAAAAATGTCGTGAAGAAACCTACACACATGAAAGGGTATAAAAGGTTCTCGGTGGTACATACGTGTAGTGTAAATAGGAACCACATAAAATCCTGACAAGAACCCTTACTGGGCACTGCAAACTGAATAAACAGGTGTTTATCAAGCATGTTGAGCACAACTTGCAGGTTCTGCCACGTAAAGAATGAGGCGCCCCTCCATATCCTATGCGAATGTGATGCCGAACATCACATAAAAAGCCAGCACCTTGGGAGCAACGTCATCTACTCGATATACTGAAAGTCCACCACTTTCGAGAAAACCATTCCCGATGCAGCAACGGCTGCCAGGGGAACATAGCGGCGGGGTCCCCCCGCAATGCCCCAGTAAGCCGAGGTCCGAGCCCTCCCTTTGGGGATGCCCTTATGTGGTTTTGCAACCGCGATTTTAGTTTATAAGTTAGGTTTAGGGAAATTTTTCGGCGCATGGAGTCCCTAACGGGATTCTCCGCCACCCACCCGGTTAAGCAGTTAGGGTACCTATTTTGGGTAAGTACCGGTCTGCGAGAGACCAATCGAAAAAAAAGAAAAGAAGCGACGTTATCTCAACGCAGGAGATCGAATCTTCCGCCCCAAGGCCATAGTCGAGTTCATGAACAACTTACAACTTGAGAAGGTGCTGTAATACTGCAAGAGGATTCACAAAAGATCTTTTCGAGTCGCAGTGGCTTAGGGGCTTCCATTAGGGGACTTTTATTCAGAGCAACAAAATTATTTTTATGAGTGTACAACATAAACAAATGAATATGTATGTACAACAAGAACAACTTACAACTTGAGAAGGTGCTGTAATACTGCAAGAGGATTCACAATAGATCTTTTCGAGTCGCAGTGGCTTAGGGGCTTCCATTAGGGGACTTTTATTCAGAGTAACAAAATTATTTTTATGAGTGTACAACATAAACAAATGAATATGTATGTACAACAAAAACCGATACCCCTAAATTAATATTCCAACAATATATTATATGCTATTAAACTGTTTTTACTCGGATATTACGTGTAACTCGACGACAGTTACATGCGTCACCCATGATTAATGTTGCGGGATGCTCGCTAGATGGCGTTGTGGTCGTATAGCTGTACAATCGTGTACAGTATGATACAAGTCAGAGGTTCCGCGGACGCACCTATAAAATTGATATATACTGTATGTGGTAGTAAGTAAATTGAGATACTTAGGGTCGGTTTTTAATCTGCCAGTACATTTTTTTCTGCTGAATAAGTTTGATATTTTGACAGTTGTTGTATAGAAAATCTATCAAAACGTCACGTTTATTGTAAGATTTAAATATTGATCGCATAGTGTACAATGACCGGCAGTATGTATTATACATCTACAAATCACACATCTAGCTTCAGAAAGAGATAATCGGCTAGCTGGATTTATAGAGAGTCATCTCCGTCGCACGAAGCACAATCAGTCTGACAAGTCAGCGACAAAACGTCTTATAGGTATGAATGAGAGTTATTATTTACAGATATTGACGAAACAAGTATACGAGGCTAGAGTGGATGAAAGAATTAGAAGATGACCTCGGCGAACGTATCGCAACCAAATTGCGGACGGGCTCAAAAAACCCAGGCCGACGAGCATGCATAAGGATGATAATTAACGAAAATGAAGGAGGTGTCAGGTTCTTAGAGGGTGGAAATCCAGTCTCTAGTGCCTACCCTAATGGGAAACAGGCGTGATATAATGTATGTATTAGTATTATTTCTTCTATGGTATTAGGCAGGTTTGCTAAATTGTACTCGCATTTTTTGGTTTAATTTGGCTGTGACGGAATTAGCCGATGTAACCTCTGAGTTGCGTTATACTGTAAATAGTACGGTGACGTGTGGACGCGTTATACGTTTTGATAGGGTTGTGTGAAATATGGGCATAGGGTATACGATGGCTTTTAATATTTAGGGGATCTATTTTTAGAATTGTGATTGTAGTTCGAAAGTAGTAGGTGTGTAGTTGGGTGTCGGTATGATCTAGCACCTAGATTCTAGCTTTAAACTGTTTCATGGAGTTGCCGTAGGAGATATAAAACACATCATTTTTATTTGTTTAGGAAAGGCAATATTGTTTATTAACAAATTGGGAGAGGTCTTTGTCTGATCATCATCATCAGCCTGTTACTGTCCCACTGCTAGGCACGGGCCTTTTTTTAGGACTTCACTCTTAGCAATCGCGCTTGCGACTACTATAGGTGGGTCACGCTATAATGGCGATTTTGACGTTTGCCTGCTCATGAAGATCCATAAATATTGACAGCTACGTATGAAGGAACAATTGCCGCACTTTATTGTCAATAGTGATGCACTGCTACAGCAATATAATTTTTGAATTTAAAATCTATTATTCAAATTCAAATTCTATTTATTTCTAATGTTTGTTTATGTATGTCACAGTTGTATTTATTAAATAGCGATAAAACAAAATGTAAATAATTTATCAAATTATTCAATTTATTTACTTTATGTAGATATTATTCATAATACCTAGTTGGAGTTGGTCAAAGTAATAAACCTGCCCCCCTAGCCAAGTTGACAATCTACAATCGTCAACGCTAATAGAATCAATCAAAATTTATGGGAATGACATATCTCAACGAAAAAGTCTTTCGTTGAGATATGTCATTCCCATACATTTTGAGTGTTTTCTATAGCGTTGACGATTGTGGATTGTCAACTTGGCTAGGCTAGGGGGGCTGGTCCCAATCGCTAATAATTTGAAATGTGTCACAACACTATTGGAAAAAGTCAAAAACGCCATCATAGGGTGCCCAAGGTAAGGTAACCAACGAGACCAACGACACATAATCACAATTATTTGATATGATATGTCTACTCAACAATATTGTTACATAAAATCAGTTAATGTAACAAATATAGGCATATCGTAACCCATTATTATGTACTTAAGTGGTTATATCGAACTACAAGTCCTTATCTATTCGAGAACTGAGTATATTGGTCCTATGTTATCTATTAACTTTATGTAAATTATGTATACAGTGTATACTTACATCTAGGTTTATTGGTATCCAATTTCGTCCAATAATGTAAGCTATAAAGTCCTCGTTCAGATTTGTTCTATAAATAGTATGAGTTTACTCAGCTGTCTGTTAATTACTGTGCCACTAGGCATCTCAGCAGAAGTAGTGCCGGCTATGCTAGTAGAGCCGACGCGGCGACGGCTTGGATGGCCGTGGCTTCCTTCTACGAGATTCTCATACTCCAGAAGAAGGCCACAGAGTGGCGTCGGGAGAGGGCCGATCCCGTTATTGGTGATTCTGTTATATGCTCGGCTCATAGGAAGACGTTGTCTCTCGACCCCTTCTCTCTTGAAAATATTTCTTTGTCATTTTTAACGCAACTCTTTGGAAGATAGAGAGTAGAACTTATTCTTTGTCAAAAATCTAATGTTTTCTTTCCAACTTCAAGCGGCTGGCGGCCGGCGCAGTGGTATACTGAACCAGGAGTCGCAGGTTCGAATCCTGCTCGTGGATTTTTCATTTCACCATTTATATCCTTAGATAATCGAAATATTAATTCAAAAATTACAAAATAAACCTACATCAATAATATACACTAGACGATATAATAAATACGCCTACAGATGACCTTTTCTTTAAATAAATATGAAACGTTTCTTTTTCGCATAGTCACACCGTTACATCCATACGTATATGTATAGTATGAACCTTGATCTTTTATGAAAATGGCATTTTAAACATTCTTAGAACTTTATGAATGATTACTGAATATATTTGCCGAGTGTAGGTCACAGGGAGGCCCAAATTAATAATCATTCATCATCATCATTTCAGCCGAAAGACGTCCACTGCTGGACATATGCCTCCCCCAAGCATCGCCACAACGACCGGTCCTGTGCCTTCCGCATCCAGCGGATTCCCGCGACCTTCACCAGGTCGTCGGTCCACCTTGTGGGGGGCCTACCCACGCTGCGCCTTCCAGTACGCGGTCGCCACTCCAGAACTTTACTGCCCCATCGGCCATCCGTTCTGCGAGCAATGTGCCCCGCCCACTGCCACTTAAGTTTGGCAATTCTTCGGGCTATGTCGGTTACTTTCGTTCTCCTGCGAATCTCCTCATTTCTGATTCGATCACGCAGGGACACTCCGAGCATAGCCCTCTCCATTGCCCTTTGAGTGACTTTGAGCATTCTTATGAGGCCCATTGTGAGCGACCACGTTTCAGTACCGTAAGTAATTACTGGCAACACACACTGGTCAAAGACTTTCGTCTTGAGACACTGCGGTATTTTGGACGAGAAGATATTGCGTAGCTTCCCGAACGCTGCCCAACCGAGTCGGATTCGACGATTGACCTCTTTCTCGAAGTTGGACTTACCTAGCTGGACAGTTTGTCCTAGGTATACATAATCGTCAACAACTTCGAGTGTAGATTCTCCGATGTTTACGGGAATGGGTGCTATATGGGAATTCGACATAACCTTTGTCTTGTCCATATTCATCTTAAGACCCACTCTATTAGAAGCTCTACTGAGGTCATCGAGCATTGTACCGAGGACCATGGAGGACCATGGTCTCAGCCATGACTACTATGTCGTCGGCAAACCGAAGGTGAGTGATGTACTCGCCGTTTATGTTAATGCCTAGCCCCTTCCAGTCCAGAACCTTGAAGACATCCTCCAATGCAGCAGTGAACAGTTTCGGAGAGATCACATCTCCCTGTCTCACACCTCGCTGCAGAAGGATAGGTTTCGAGGCTTGGTCCTGTAATCGGACTGACATAGTGGCGTTTTCATACAAAGACTTTAACACTTCGATGTACCGATAGTCAATCTGGCACCGTTGAAGAGACTGTAGTACCGCCCAAGTCTCGATCGAATCGAAGGCTTTCTCGTAGTCCACAAACGCTAAACAAAGAGGCAAGTTATACTCTTCGGTCTTCTGTATAACCTGCCGCAGCGTATGTATGTGGTCTACGGTGCTAAAGCCTTTTCGGAAACCGGCTTGTTCGGGAGGCTGGAAGTCGTCAAACCTGCGCGAAAGACGAAATTAATAATAATAATAAATATCTTTGGGACATTTTTACACAGCACCATCTAGTCCCAAACTAAGCAGAGCTTGTGCTATGGGTACTAGACAATGGATATAATACTTATATACTTTTTTATTTTGTAAATACATACTTATAATACATAAGCAACACCCAGACCAACACAAACACTTATGTTCACCACACAAATATTTGTGTCCTGTGGGAATCGAACCCACGACCTCGTTATCAGCAGTCCGACACTCGAACTACTAGACCACAGAGGTAAATTGTATAGTAGATTTAAATCCGAGCCTTTTCCCAATTATGTTGGGGTCGGCTTCCATTCTAACCAGATGCGGCTGAACATCAGGGGGCCTAGTACGAGTTTGACACTTTATAATACTTTTATAGTTTTCGTCGATTTTAAATATTAAAAATAAAATATATATTTTAAATATTAAATTTCCCGAAGATATTTATTTTTATTTTTATTTAATAGAAAGAAAGATAAAATATTTATTAATTTTTATTAGCAAAATTCACTTCCAAGAATAAAGAATGGAATAAAAGGATCTATCTAGATCTTACGTCTTCTTTAGGGGCCGTACGCAAAATACACGCATGGACGTGGAGTTGCGGAAACCAGCCCGTTATACTATACTATACTACGTCTTCTTTGTCTGGAAGATATTGCTTTTAGCGATAAGACCGCCCATGTACCCATAATTTATACGTTGTTCCTGTTTACTACTATTTTCATGGTGTACAATAAAGTATATTCTATCTAGAAGGAATAAAACTCATCTTTTTTACCTATAAAACAGTACTGTGACTGACTGACTGACAACGCAAAGCCTACACCACTACCACTCCCACCACCAAAAAATCTCTAATCTCTAGAGATAGGTAGATAGATAGATAGAATATTCTTTATTGTACACCAATAACATTATTAAACTTAGGACTAACACGTAAAATAAGGGTACATTGGCGGTCTTATCGCTAATAGTGATATCTTCCAGACAACCTTTGGATGGACAAGGAAGACGTGAAAAATAGATGGGGGCAGTATGTGGTGCACTTTCATAAAATTTACTAATATTTAATATAATAAATAAATAAATATTTACCTACCATAGAAAATATTACATGTATAAATATATAAAATAATTCTAATATATATCCATAAATATATACCAAATATATACAAATGTAACAACAAATAATATTCTTTAATAAATAACATAATAAAAAAATAGAGATTACCTAGGTACACCCTAGAGATTTGAAATTTGGAGGAAATATTCCTTAAGTACCCTAAACGTGCAATTAGGAGGATTTTTTAGAAATTCCATCTGTAAAGGAGTGTATAGGTTTGGTAAAGTTTGAACGGATGGCCGATGGGGCAGTAAAGTTCTGGAGTGGCGACCGCGTACTGGAAGGCGCAGCGTGGGTAGGCCCCCCACAAGGTGGACCGACGACCTGGTGAAGGTCGCGGGAATCCGCTGGATGCGGAAGGCACAGGACCGGTCGTTGTGGCGATGCTTGGGGGAGGCCTATGTCCAGCAGTGGACGTCTTTCGGCTGAAATGATGATGATGATGATGATGATGATTGAAGAAAACACGGAGCGAAGCCACGGGCGTCAATTAGTATTAGAATGATAAATGAATGATAAGTGTCGACGTTATAAAATTCTTACGAAGCAAATAGAAGATAGTTTGATAATTATAGCTTTAGTTAACGATAAGAATGATTGATTTAAATTGCTGTGGAAAAATAGCCAAGTGTTTTGCTGTTTCAAATACCAAAGTTATCATTTTCTGTAAAGGTTAAAACTGAATTAATGTTAGTTACCATTTTGAATGGCATGGTGTATGGCTCTTTCATATTGATAAATATTTTAACAATTTTTTTTATATAAAAGAGGTTTTGTTTTTGGCAATAGTAATTTTCTGCCACACGTGTCTTTGGAAATATTCTTTCGTTATAAATTAATGGGAAAATTATTTATGGCTATGTGCGGCAGTTAGTTCCGTGTAGTAGACCTAAAGAATTTCACCACCCTATATCTTCTCATGGGTGTCGTAAAAGGCGTCTAAGGGATTCACCAGAGGATGGGCAGCAGCTTTCTCTGAGTATTTAACCAACCAACTGCGATCGCCAACCCGCCTGCCAAGCGTGGCGATTACGGCATATATATCCTTAATTAGGGGAGGCCTATGTCCAGCAGTGGACGTCTTCCGGCTGAAATGATATGCGGCAGTGAATGTTTTAATTAACAACGTCACTAAAATGACAATATGTTTTGCAAGATCATGTCAACTTAATTTTACATTACAATGTTATTATTATTTGACTTTAGACAGTAACCTTTATATGCCACATTTTGTAGGCCACTGTATTCCTTACATGGCGCTACGCATCATCGTAACAATTCCGTAGCACCGCTACGATAAACCGCCACACGTAGCCACTGACCGCCACACGTAGCCACTGACCGCTACGGCCGGCCGGCCCGTGGCGTAGCCAAATGCCCGCCCGGCAACACGCCAAATGAGTATTATGAGTATTCGAGTATCTTCCGCAAGTACTTGCATATTATGTTTGAATACTTATTTTGCACAGATACGAGTCATTGTGCAAGAAATTGTATTTATGTAATTATTGCCACTAACCCAAATTCTAATTAAATGTGTTGTTTTTTGTAATAGGTTGTTAAACAGGGCGACGGCTCACCTGGTGGAAAGTTGTTACCAACAACACCAGAAAAATTGCTGATGCATTGTCAACCGAAGACGATGTTGACAAGTCTCATGAGCCGGCAATTACACGCCGATTCATACTCTTCAAAACGATATACAGCAATCGTCTTGTAGTTGTAACTTGTGTGCGCAAATTGAGCGAAAAAATAAAACCTTTCTTTTTCTTTATTTATTTTTAATGCTGTTTCGGGGCAGAAAAGGAAATTTTCGCTACTACGAAAACAACAACAACTCAATAACAACAAACGACAACAACTCATACAACTCTTTATCACTATGCAATCACCCACTTTGTGAGTAAACTCAAACCAATACGACCATCGGCTTATGATTTTCTTTACATTTTAGAGTAACAACCATGACATTATAAAAGATACACAGCCCTGTAATAAATGTTAGAGCAGTCAATAGCACTTGATTGCTTCGATAAACAAATTGCTATACAATCAAACTTGTAATATACTTACTCCAGTCTTATAAATGTCACTGAAAGGTTACAGCGATTTACCATACATTAATAATCCTACTTCCTACGAATATTATAAATGCGAAAGTACCAAATGTTTGTTTGTTTGTCCTTCAAGCACGCTGAAACGGCTGAATGGATGTGGATGTAATTTACCCGTGCTGTGCCGTGCGAGCCTTGCCGTGGGACGGAAAAAATCTAATTATGAATTAAAATGCTACCTCTTTTATATTCCCACGAGCGTGGTATGTGATAATAATATTCTTTTCTCCCACTTGCTCGGAAAATGGTTCATTATTATAAAAAAAATACATCAATCGGCTCTTTTCTGTACGAAACGAAATGACACGCCAGCAATTTCCAACACGACAATAATAGAAATAGCTGGACAGTTTTTTTTTTAATTATGCTAGCGAGGTTTTTTAAGAACACATATACATTTCGGTGTTTTTAGGCACACAATATTGGTTATTTTATAGGCTAAATGCGCATATTTTTTTCAAAAGTTTGAAAATTAGATAGTGTTAAATTAATTTGTGTTTGAAAATTAGATAGTGTTAATAGTACATTACTGTCGAGGCCTGAAATGAAGCAATTTACGGCCGAGTAACATTGGAAGTACGAGGCGAAGCCGAGTACTTTCCAAGTGATTTTGAAAGGACGAGGCGCAAGCCGAGTCCTTTTTAACTAAACGAGGCCGTTAATTGCTATTTCGGCCGGGACTTGTATAGTACTTTTCACTAATTTGCGAGGAAACAATACACAAATTAATTCAACAGTATCTCATTTACATTTACGCCAATTCGCCCGCGCGCGGTTCTTGTTCTATTTTCAAAGTTTTGAAAAAAAATGCGCATTCAGCCTGTATAATGATAAATATTTTGTACCTAAAAACACCTAATTTATGTAAGTGTGTACTTAAAAACCTCGGTAGCATAATTTAAAAAATAAAAAGTGTCCAGCAATTTCTATTATTGTCCTGTTGGATATTTCCGGCCTGTTATTTCGTTGCGTACGGAAAAGAGCCGATTGTTGTATTCTTTTTTTTGAATAATGAACCAATTTCCGAGCAAGTGGGAGAAAATTAATTTTTATATTGTTTCCTCGCAAATGAGATGAAAGTAACAAGTTCTCTCATTTGCGAGGAAATACACAAATTAATTTAACATTACATAACAAACTATTTAAATTGTGGAATGAAAAAATCGCTCACGAGCAGGATTCGAACCTGCGACACCTGGCTCAGTACGCCAGTGCTTTAGCCACTAAGCTACCGTGAACACTGCTCGTGGTAACGAAATTCTCATCCACTTGGTGGTACATTTTTGGGTGACGTCAGCGATATCTTATTAAGAAACACTGTTTCCTAACCGCACTAACTTTGCAGTTAATTCAAAGTCGTATAGATATGCCTACCCTTACTAATTATTTTAACGCATTTACGCATGCG
Organism: Asteroscopus sphinx; assembly: GCA_949699075.1. Lineage (NCBI taxonomy): Eukaryota > Metazoa > Arthropoda > Insecta > Lepidoptera > Noctuidae > Asteroscopus > Asteroscopus sphinx. Next base: position 10,178,275 of record OX453022.1, on the reverse strand, counting down.
AAGCGAAATCTAACGATTTAAGTTGTGGAAAGAAAAAATCGCTCACGAGCAGGATTCGAACCTGCGACTCCTGGCTCAGTACGAAGTACGAGTACGCCTTTCAATTAACTGCAAAGTTAGTCGAGTCGGTTAGGAAACACTGTTTCTTAATAAGATATCGCTGACGTCACCCAAAGATGTACCAAGTGGATAAGAATTTCGTTACCACGAGCAGTGTTCACGGTAGCTTAGTGGCTAAAGCACTGGCGTACTGAGCCAGGAGTCGCAGGTTCGAATCCTGCTCGTGAGCGATTTTTTCTTTCCACAATTAAAATCGTAAGCATGCATTTTCAAAACGTTAATTATGCATCTAGTTGCACGGTTCCAAAAAAGTTGGTCCTATGGAGAAGTGCCGGCAAGACACTCCATGGAAATACTCTTTTTTTCTTTTTTTAAATCTTTTATTAAAGGAACTTGGTACACAAAAGAAAAGCGACCATGTCGTCCTAGTTATACAGCTTAAATACTACATACAGATCAAAATTAAATTGCACAGTTTTATAAATAACAACTGTGAATGGACAATAATAAAACCGTTTACTAAGAACAGTTTTATTATTATTCAGTCACATAACATAACAGTGTAAACAAAAATAAATTACTTAATAGACTCACTCTGATGCCCGCGCTTTGCAGCCAAATCTAACTAATTTATAAAGATCTTTGGCATCATCAGAATTTGGTTGAGACAGGACCACGTTACAGCCGCCAACCTCACTAAATGTATTATTCCTGTATATTAAACTTCTTACAGATTCATTCCGCACACATTCCACTAAAACATGGTGAACATCCTCGATTATACCACACTCAGAACAGTTTGGAGACGTCACTTTTTTCATCATAAATGCAAATTTGTTTAGTGGAACATGACCGGATCGAATTCTAAAAGCAATTACTAACATGTTCCTGTCTAAATTACATAACTGAAACCAAGGGCAACGAAAAGGCTCTGATCGTATAGTCCTATACCAGATTCCTTTATTCACTGAGATCCTTTCTAAATATTCAGACCAAAGCTTAAATATACTTTCTTTTAATAAAGGTAGCACATCCGTATAAAATGGCACAATAGAGTAAGGTATACCGTTCGAAACCGCGTCTCTCGCTAAACGATCCGCCTCCTCGTTACCTCCCAGCCCCACGTGAGATGGAATCCACTGCAACATTACTTGTTTATTACAAGCTTCAAGTTTCCTGAGAGTCTCCAATATAGTGTAAGCAATCGGTACTCCTCGAAAATTCGAGGTGCACCGAGCCACATGTTGAAGTGCACTCCTAGAGTCCATCAAGATAACAAACTTGTTATAATTTACACTACTTATGTAAGAAAGCGCCTCAGACAAAGCAACTAACTCCGCATACATGATTGAAACATTACTCTCAATTTTAAATTTAATCTTAGTTCCTGATTGTGAGTCAAACACCGCAGCTCCCATGCCAACCTTCTCTTTAGAGCCGTCAGTGTATATTTTATAAAAATCTGAGTATTTATTACTAATCAACTCATAGCATTTGTCTTTAAGATATGTAGCGCCTAAACTTCGTTTAGCCCCTGTAACGCCATCTATGAAGCAAAATACACTGTTATCTAGATTAATATTTTGGACCCAAGTTTCTAAAAAAATACTCTTTTCAAATAAATAACATAACATGTTCTACATAAACATGAAGAACATTTTATGTATTAATAATGCAGTGTTATAACTAGCTCAAGTCCCAAAATTTATTATTATTATAAACTAGGCATGCCTGTATATTTGGAATGTATGTGAATGTATGAATATCATTAATCACAGGAGACTATTAAGTAGATGTCATTTTTGCAATGGATCTCCGATGTTTCCGGTCACAGAACTTTATCTGATGGTCCTTGGCATAAATAGGTTAGTTATACCACAATTAGTTTGCTATCAACATAAAATCATGCCATTCTAATTTGGGAGTGGACATAATCCTACTAATATTATAAATGCGAAAGTATGGATGTTAGTTTTTGTTTATTTATTTGTTCTTTAATCACACCGAAACGGCTGAACGGATTTGGATGAAATTTGGCACAAAAATCGACCATGTCCTGGATTAACACAGGAGACTTTTAATCGATATACCTGCAAAAGGTTTGTAACGAGGCTACACTTCTTATGCTACTGCTGTGAGCAGCATAACCGTGGAGGCCACTTTATTATAACTTCATCAATCAAAATTCAAAATTTTCTATTTCAATAATCGTCTATTTTTCACCTGAACAATAGACTTATATCGCAAACTCGGCCGAGCATGGACGTGCCCGACCATTAACACAGTTTCTTTGCAGTGCAGTATATTTATATCAGTGTTACCCAATGTGCGAGATACAGATTTCACGTCGTTCCTGCTTGTTTTATTGTGTTTGTGCCTACCTACCTACCTACCTATCTGCTTCCTGTCTCCTGCCAGAGCTCGGTTCACTATCATAGCAGCAGCTCGTCGTCGTACCGTCGGAGCTTTACCCATACCTCTGAGTTCCGTTCCTGCAGTTCCTGATCACCAAGTTCCTGTGTGTCACCGTGTCTTCAAGCCTCCAAGCCTTCGACCCTCCGAGCCTCCGTGTCTGCGTGTCTCTGCTGTCTCCGGGTTGCTACTAATCTACTACATCTCCTACTCTTGTCTGAGCTATCCTCACCCTGAAGACTACGACGTGACAGGTAATATGCTACTTTTTATCCCGGGATGATAAATAATTCCCGAGAGATACGCGGCAGCGTCTTTCTGTGATAAACCGAATTATATGAGAGCAAAACTGCGGACATAGGCTAGTCCAACTTTCTATCCTACTTCCTACTTACTATTATCAACGTAAAGGTTTGAGAGGATGTATGGATGTTTGTTACTCTTTAACGCAAAAACTACTGAATGGATTTTAATGAAATTCGGCATACAAATAAAACATAACTCGGATTAACATATAGGCTACTTTTTATCCCGGGAAGATGAACAGTTCCCGAGGCATGCGTGATAAACGACATTCACGCGGGCGTAGGCTAGTCTCAAATATAAAGAATCTGAAAAAAAAAACATTCACAGTTTCATTATAACATACCCTTATTACCCGGTAATCCTTACTAAGGGGCCCTAAGCCGTAAGCCAGGTAAAAAACGATAAATATTTTTCGGTATTACGTAAGTCTATTTGTTCAGTAACTCATAAAACGTGACTTAGAGCGCACTACTCAACCTCTCCAGACATATTGCCCTCGACAGATATTGAAAATCAGAGTTGTATGCACCCTATATTTGGAGATCACTCCACATCGAACGAAACCCCGCCAAATTGAAAGGTAGAACTACTAGCGGTAGAAGATTGCAACTGCGATTCGATTTTGAAGTGTTAATAGGACGTTGGTTTATTTGAAACTTTATGAAAAAAAAATTTTTAAGACTTGAATACCTAATCACTTTATAGGAATGACGCGAGACGAAATTAGATTGACCAAACGATTCTTTTGGGGTGATGGTCCTTCTCGATACGTCTGGAAGGTGCAGCAGTTTGTTGGGCAGGAGCACCCTAGGTCGTACTATTATTTGTTCTGTGCCCTGGGTATGGGCAATAGGGAGCAGCCCGATCTAACTCAATGAGGCGTTGCTCCGCGTGTCCCTCTGATATTAGCAGAGGGTATAGTGGAGGAGCAGGGACGAGCCCAGTCTACACTTACCCTGCCACTGGGTAGGTTGCGGGGGGACTGTGTCCTTACCTGCCCCCATCGATCTCGTTACCCTAGTAGAAGTACTGTGGTCATGTTCTCGTGGCTTTTACTGGATTGAGGGTCTTGGCTTCACCGTCCGGACCGTGAGGAAGAAAACCTCTATTAAAAATTGCAGGAGGATATAGGGTCTGCGAACCGACCAGTCAAGCAAGGTCCGCGACGGTGAGGAGGTAGTGACTGACGTCAGGCCGCATGGGGAGAAGGGGCTCGCGTGCTAGTAGCGAGCCCACCTGTCGGGGGTGGTTGGCGAATGTAGAGTCTATCTCACTTTCCTGGCCAAAGGTAGTAGGAGGAACACCGTGGTAGTTTTAGTTGGTAAGAGTCCGACACTTAGAAGAAAAAAGAGTCCGGGTGGCGTTCACCCATGAGGATTACCGTCCCCACGAGAAAAAGACGATTCCCTTATCAAGATATGAGGTCATCACAACACGTTCGTTCGTTCGGTGCATTTAAAGAGCCTCTAAGAGTGACGATATTTAATTGATCGTCCGGCGCACCCTGGGCAGTCAGCCCCGCTACCAACCTGCTGACTGGCTAATCTTTTCCCCACGACATGAGCTATTATCATTGTGTAGCTCATGTCGACACGAAGAAGAAGACAACACGTTTACCAGATTCATAATATGTAGTAATTAACAGAAAGGAAGGTAACGTTGCCCATTTTCTTGAATGGATTCTTTGAACACCTATGACATCCATGGATGAGAAGATGGAAGCGTCTCATTACACGGGTAGATACAGGGAAAAAGAATAGTAAATAAAGTGCAATTATTGACTTAGATGGCCGTTTGCTTTTGCAATTAAATGAAAACCTACACTGTGCAAACACACAACGGCTTAACATCAATACTATGTGTCATCATCATCATCATAATTTCAGCCGAAAGACGTCCACTCCTGAACATAGGCCTCCCCCAAGCATCGCCACAACGACCGGTCCTGTGCCTTCCGCATTTTTTTTTTTTTTTTTTTTATGATTTATAGATCTGCTCTTGACCACAAGCTTTGTCAGGATGTGGTCGACGATGGAGCGAGCAAACCTATTAGGTGCCGATTCACTCCAGCTTTAAAGGCGTTAGGGTTATAAGTGCCCGGAAATACAGATGCCGGCAGTGAATTCCACAACTTGGCTGTGCGCATTATGAAAGAGTTCTCAAAGCGATTGATTCTGATAGTAGGGATTTCCACCAAATGTGGATGATATCCTGCAGTGCGGCGTGTAGTCCGATGAAAGAAAGGAGATGGCGGAATAAGCTCATCAAGCATCCAGCGGATTCCCGCGACCTTCACCAGGTCGTCGGTCCACCTTGTGGGGGGCCTACCCACGCTGCGCCTACCAGTACGCGGTCGCCACTCCAGAACTTTACGGCCCCATCGGTCATCCGTTCTGCGAGCAATGTGCCCCGCCCACTGCCACTTAAGTTTTGGCAATTCTTCGGGCTATGTCGGTAAAAGAACTATAAGGAAAAATAATGACTATGTAAGTATATGGTACTCGAATTCCAATACATTCATAGTAAAATAAAAACAAACAAAAGGTCGTAATGTTGCTCCTGTCACGTGATACACAGCTTGTGTTATGAATAATTTAGCCATTACTACACTTCCAATTTCCTGGGCACAGAAATAATGTTATTTTTCATTATGATATCAAGTTTCCGTGTATAGGTAATCTCGCGAGGGAAGGTTATTGCGAATGGCAGAATACAAGTTATAGGCTGAGACCAAATAAATAATTAAGACGGAGCGCATAGAACAAGCGAATGAAGGCAGAAAAAGAATAAAAAAAGGGCAAAGGAGTACCTACTATTCCACTCAGTTTGCGAGCCGCGGTCGGGAGCGTTAATCTTTTTCTTTTCTTTTGAGGATTAGACGTACGCTCCAGATTCTACTCGCTCTCTCTTATTATTTTGAGGAAAGAGGTCACCAGCCACTGCGACCTGATAAGATCTATTGTGACGCCTCTAGCAGAATTACAGCACTTCCCCAAGCTGCAAGTCAATCATGAAGTCGACTATGTCTTTGGGGGAGGAGGATCTGATCTCCTGCGTTGAGATGACGTGACCTCCAAGATGCTGGTTTCTCATGTGCTTCTCATTTCTCGCTCTATCTTATTCTTTTGGTTTGAGACTGCAAAGTACAATTTGAAATATTATTAAATAAGTTAAACAGCATTGGAATCTGCGGCAAATGTCTCGAATGGTTCACATCTTATTTAAAGGATAGAGAACAACTGGTGGAAACAGAATTTTCTTGTTCTTTTGGGCCGCATCCCGCGAACACACTTAGTACGTGGGATCACTATTTAGCTTGACAATTATTATTTCCTTGTGGTGCCGGACGTAAAGAATTGCACCACCCTATATCTTCTCATGGGTGTCGTAAAAGGCGACTAAGATATTCACCAGAGGATGGGCAGCAGCATTCTCTGAGTATTTCATAGAGTTATTATACTAAATGGAAATGTCTTTGGAGTATTTAACCAACCAAGTGCGATCGCCAACCCGCCTGCCAAGCATGGTGATTATCGCATATCCCCCCACTGGGGGGAGGCCTGACCAGCAGATGACGTCTTTCGACTGAATTAATGATGATGAGTATTATTATTTATTTATTTAACAAGTAATAATGGCTCACTGTGTTAGTAACAATATTAATTAATAACTATGTTAGTATTCCTATCCTATGCACTTAACCTAAACAGCACTGTATGGTATGCAAATCCCTGCTAAAAGCTCAGCACCGAGGTAGAGACCTGGCAGCAGCAATTCACACACAAGCAGTGAAGCCTGTTCGCTGTACAGCGCAATATAACGTTGTAACAGTCCATGTACCTAGCTACCAATATAAATTTAATTACTTAATTTGTAACTTGGACGAATAAAAAATGGCAGAAGGAATCTCGCTAAGAAAAGATTGAAACACTTCGTTTTTTCCTAAACCCACTATTCTTTCGACATGATTTTAAAACACGAGATACATATTGATATTTTATTTGTGACACTACGACAATGACTACCGTCCATAGACCAGTAAACCTCTAGACGCCAATTAGCCGGACACCCCCGGTCACCACGCATATGCAGTAGCACAGCAATCAGGAATCAGTCCGTCAGCGAGCGGCACCAATCATACGGAATCACACCAACGAACTTTTGAGCCGACCAATCATAAAGCGCCGTCCGCCCCCCGGCCCCCGCCAACATTTTACGACTGCGTTCTCATGCAAAACTTTGTTAATGCGGCGTCTTGAAGCTTACTGGTCTGTGCTACCGTCACACGAGATTTGTTGCGTAATCGCGGCTTTCTGTCTTACTATGGGTGTGAATGTGTTCGTGCCAGCCCGTACTTTTAAGCGAGCCGTCTTACTATTGGTTTTTGTTTAGCGAGATTCCGTCCGCCTTTTTATTCGTCTAAGATTTGTAATTACTTAGTGATCAGTCAAATGGATGTTAAAATAGTTCGAGTCACTTAATATAGGTCCTAATAAACACTAAGATAAACATTGAAGAAGTGCTAATCGGTTTTATTTATGTGAAGCAAAGCTATAACCTATTTTGTGGAGTAACGCGTTGATATTTGTAATTAACAAAGTTAAAATTAATGAGCTTAAAAGTTTAACAATTACAAAACATCTGTAGTTACGTACTTAGTTCTTATTTCTATTTAAATGAACTTTTGACCTATGTCAATAAGAGTCTGTTAAAGTTATTCAATTAATTTGCACTTAGTCCATTAGCAAAATACAGCAATCAATATCAATTAAATTTAAGTTTTATTATACGCAGGTTGATGAAAGAAGAGGACGTCTACATTTTCACATCTAAGGGCTGGTTTTGCAATAACTTATATAGTATAGTATAACGGGCTGGTTTCCGCAACTCCATGTCCAAGCGTGTATTTTGCGTACGGGTGGGAACTTACTCGATCCACCCCAACTCCTCGAAAAAGGCCAGCAACGCCTTGGTGTTGCTGGTGATCTCTCTGAGGGTACATGGGTTACCGAAGTACTTGGCCCTCTATGTGGCGACCTCAGGGCAGTCTAGAAGCACATGGGCTCCTGTATCGTCTTCCACCATGCAGGCTCTGCACAGTGGGCTATCCGTAACACCTATGACAAAAAATGTTTTTTAAAGGACCAGTGGCCAGTTATAGCAGCTGCAGCTGTTGTTTTGACAATCGGGGCCTGTTTCGTGAACCGGCCGTCAATTGTGGGAAGTGCCTCCTTGGCCTGCCTGCACTCACCATGGTCTTTCCATAGTTTGTAGTGTTTGTCCCTGGTGCGTTTCCTTACCAAGTTGCGTAAGTATCCAAAGGGGAGTGGCACTATGGGTTAAGGTCCCATGACTACCATACTCGATCCCCTTCTGGCCAGTTCATCCGCTGCATCATTGCCTCGGGAACTGCTGTGTCCTGTTGCAATAACTTTTATTATGATTGAAAAATTTACACCGATATGTGGACGCGTGCCTTTATCGGAACTCAAAGCCAAATTCAAGGCACAGGCATCAGGCATTCTATTTATACACACCAATATAGTAAAATCTTGCCCACAACACTTAACAACAATAACACAACATCAGAATATAATCAACCGTTCACATTTTGCCGTTAATAAATTTCATTATAACCGCCCCTCTTGCCTCTTCCCTTTGAGTTAATTAAAAAGTGAAAAGCATATTTTGCATATAGGTTCATTTATGTGGAAGAGCCGCGTGAGCGAAGTTATAATACATGTTTTGTGTCTACACAGTGTTGACACAAAACATGTATCATCATCCTCTGAGCCTTTTCCTAGTTATATTGGGGTCGGCTTCCAGTCTAACCAGATGCGGCTGAACATCAGTATTTTACACGGAGCGACTGCCCTCAGACCCCCGCAACCAAATTACAGGGTAATATTGACATTCGGTGGTTAGACCAGTTGTCAGACTTTCGGACTTCTGCAAATTGCAAGTATTATAACAGTTATACAGATAATGAAGCAAGCTGAATAAAAAGCTAAGCCCGTACAGCGATTTTTATTAGTGCTGTTTTTATACGCACACTGAGATGTTTTTTCCACCGCGATTTTTGCACCTGAATGTGATTCCATGTGTTAAAGATTTTCCGATAAAAATCGCGCGATTAAAAATCGCCGTGCGGGCTTGGCCTTAATTTATCAACAGTTCGTCATTGTTACGCAACTGTATTTTCAACACACTTGCTCGTAAAGTGGCTCTTATTGCACCGCTTTTAGGTTCATAATGTAGCTTATAACGCATGCGTGCTTTTTTAACCGACGAAAAAAAAGGAGGAGGTTCTCAATTAGAAGCGTATTTTTTTTTATTTTTTTTTTGTATGGCTAACTTTTTACAGAAACGTCCATTTTGATGATTCTTTCTTTTTTTAATGAATAGAGCATATCTTGAAGTTGGTCCCATTTAAATTTCAAAATCAAAATCCACCCCTATGGGTAGGAAAATATGAGTGCTTGTTCACCCACTGAATTCTTACCTGTTAATCGATTCTGTTGAAACTTGGCACACATAAATGTAGTTCTAGACACTACAACGTAATGGAGACCTGGAGTTAGATTTTAGCCACAAAAAAATTAAAAATTAAACTTTTTAACAAAAAATTTAACCGACGAAAACAGAAACTGAAACGCGAAAAATAAAATGAAGCTTTTAGTCTTTTCCTAACTAAACTAATGTAAATAACTAAATATGAGTCGGCGCCAAAAAAACAATCAACGAAGATCATTAAATTACTTTAAATAAATAATAAAAACATCACATCAAATACAACGTGAAATTTTCAACGATAAACAATAACTTTCCAAAAATGCGTTCTCCGCTCGACCACATGCGACTTGCACGCACTTTGCTTGTTTGTTTGGCGCCGACTGATAATTAGTTATTTAGGTACATTAGTTTAGTTAGGAAAAGACTAAAAGCTTCATTTTATTTTTCGCTTTTCAGTTTCTGTTTTCGTCGGTTACATTTTTTGTTAAAAAGTTTTATTCATTATATTATCGCACTAGTGCTTTTTTCTTTACAGTTTTTTTTTAAATCGCAGCAAAGAGTTTTATGCCTAAACGAAATTAAACATTTTAGGGAATAAATCAACTTTATTAATTAAAATATGCTATATAAACATTTCATTGCATCAAATTATTTAATTTTGTCAACAAATTAACATTAATTTGTGTTATAAATAAAAAAATCAAATTATAATATTTTTAATATTAGGCTGTTCGGCGGTTTCCTTCGACCACCTGCGCGCGCATAGCTGTATGTCACCGTGCGATTACAGTAATCACAAATTCAATATTTGTCTAAAATGCGTGTATCTGTTTTTTTCCTCGCAAGTGTGTTGAAAAACGTCGTATGACACCCGTGATCATTGACTATTATACTCTCGGCTCCATTACGCCCTCACCTTAGGTTCGGGCTGCAATCCAGCCTCGAGTATAATAGTCAACTTAGCTCACTTGTATCATAATGTATTATTACTGTACTGTATTGTTTTGCTGCTTGCAGTGGCGCGCGGCGTTGTGTCCAATGACGGGTTTAATCATATTAATATTAACTCATAAGTGATCCAACTGAAGTTTGTTCAATTTCCTCATCGACAACTTACCTATGCTAATCAATTGTAGCGATCGCTATACAGGATGTACTAAGCTATTCTAAACTGGCTAGCTTATTCTGAAAGAAAAAACCTTAAAGAATCTTCGAAGCACTTTTTGTTCTACACATTTTCTTCTTTGTGTTTCGAATGTCGGACTGCTGTGGTCGTGGGTTCGATTCCCACAGGACACAGATATTTATGAGATGAACATAAGCTTTTATGTTGGTTTGAGTGTTTTTATGTATTATAAGTACCTATGTATTTACAAATAAAAAGTATATACGTGGGACACTCAGAAAGTTTTGCGAAACTAAAAAAAATTGTTCTATACGTACATATATTTTTATCAAATCTTTTCAAAGTACTTTCCACCAGCCTCTATACAAAGATTCATGCGCCTAAACCAGTTTTCAAAACACTTTTTCCAGTCCGCCGCAGACACCTCGTTTACAGCCTGCTCGAACGCAGCCAGCGCATCTTCCGGCGACGAAAATTGTATCCCTTTGAGCTGATTTTTTATTTTTGGGAATAAAAAGAAGTCACACGGTGCTAGATCAGGGCTGTAAGGAGGGTGACCCAGGAGTTTGACTGGCGTGCTGTCCAGGAAGTCCCTCGTTTTGAGTGCGGTGTGCGCAGGTGCATTGTCGTGGTGGAGCAGTAGCCCGCGGAGCCCTGTGTTTGGTCGCTTGTTGCTTATAACAGAGAAAACTTCTGGCAAACATTTGGTAGTATACCATTCGGCATTAATGCTTCTTTGATCCCGTAAGGGAATTGATACCAAGTGGCCAGTCAAATTAAAAAAGCTAGCGATCAAAATCTTACCCCCGCTTCTAGATCGCTTCACTTTGGTAGGCGTTGGCTCATTTTGAAACACCCAAACAGTCGACTGGCGCTTGGTTTCTGGGTCGTATTGATAAATCCAGGACTCATCACCTGTAACGATGTCGTAAACACGCCGAGACGAGCCTGCTTCAAATTTGTTAAGCATATCACGGCACCATTCCACCCGGGCCTGCTTCTGAGCATCGGTGAGGTTGTGCGGCACCCAGCGTGATACTATCCTCCTCACGCGAAGATGGCTGTGTAGAATCTCGTGAACGCTTCCCGATCCAATCTTCAATATGTGTTGAATCTCCTGATATGTAATTCGCCTATTGTCTTGGATTAAATTTTTCACTGCTAGCACGTTTTCTTCGGTAACAGCCGTCAAAGTTGGTCGACCGCGCTTGAATTCGTTATACCAACGATACACGGTTGCCTTGGAAGGGCCTTCATCCATGAATGCCATTTGAAGTCTATCGTACGATTCATCCGGTTTCAGGCGACACTTGAAATCGTATAAAATCATAGCTCTAAAATGTTCCCGGCGCAGATCCATATTTCAGTGAGACACAATACTTTGAATTAACTCGCAAAAAATGTGGAGGGAAATTTTGAAATTGGAACTTACTTATTTTTACTTATAAATAATCATATTTTCGAAAAACATTATAACTAGCCAGTCTCCCATATATAAAAACTTTTTTTCGCAATACTTTCTGAGGGGCCTGATAAGTATCATATCCATCGTAATTGCTACCTACTAATAATATCCTAATGAAAAAAAACACTAAACGCTTTTCCCTACCTGGGAATCGAATGCAGGACCCCACGCTTAGCAGTCGGAAAGATGGAATAATATATGTTGTATGTGTTGTGTGTCACAGTAATGTTCTAGTAGTAGTAGTCTTTATTTTAATTTTTTAGTAGTCCATGCAATAACAAATACACAACCTGTATAATAGGTAACATTGTATAATACGTATCTATATGTACGTATAACGGTAACTTTGAACTGTGGTTATATTGGCTTTCATTAGTTTAGGGTCTTTGAGGCAGCCGTCCTGGTACTTCCAACTGAACTATTTTGGTATATTAAATTAGATACATAGAAAGATAGATATACAGATAGAATATTATTTTCTCCCACTTGCTCGGAAATTGGTTCATTATTCAAAAAAAAGAATACATCAATCGGCTCTTTTCAAAATGACACGCCAGTAATATCCAACACGACAATAATATAAATTGCTGGACAGTTTTTATTTTTTAAATTATGCTACCGAAGTTTTTAAGTACACACTAACATAAATTAGGTGTTTTTAGGTACAAAATATTTATCATTATAAAGGTTGAGCCAATTTTTTTTTTCAAAACTTCGAAAATAGTACAAGAACCGCGCACGGACGAATTGGCGCGATTGATTATTAGAAACTGTTGAATTAATTTATGTATTGTTTCCTCGCAAATTAGAGAAAAGTACTATACAAGTTTCGGCCGAAATAGCAATTAACGTCCTCGTTTAGTTAAAAAGGAATTTAAAATCACTTGGGAAGTACTCGACTTCGCCTCGTACTTCCAATACTACTCGGCCGTCAATTGCTTAATTTCAGGTCTAATGTTGAATATAATGCGTACAATAAATTCTGCCACTAGCTGAGGCGGGGTACTGCAATCGAATTGGCCCTACCAAGGCAGCTATTGGCTTATTACTAATGCGGCAGTTTTGACGGCTCACTTAAGTGGTCGAAACTGATTTGAAGTTTTCAAGTGGCGATTAGTGGCGACCTACGTTAGTGAAATTTCATAGATGTATTGACAGACATCGGTCACCATTTATGGGGTGTATAGTCGATGTGTGAACACTAGCATAGTGAAATTGACGGTCTTATCGCTAAAAGCAATTTCTTTCAGACTACCATGGGAATCGAGTCACCCACGTCCATAGGAGAGTACCCCTTTTCCGAATCCCTACACGTGATCCCTGGGTGACATACCGGTGGAAGGCCACGGCCGACGGCTTGCGACCACCCACCGGGCAAAGACGTGCCGCCAAGCAACCTAGGCGTGTTCCGGTACGATGCCCAGTGTAGCCACTTGAGAGGACGGGTCGAAATATTTCACTGCCATCATCTCACCTTTACTGGGCAAGCGTGAATCACTAAGTATAAAAAAGCCAGTGAATTGGATTTGAATAAATGCACAAGAAAAAAGTGCGCTTTAAGCTCAAATTCCCTAAAATATCAAAGTATAACACTAAACTCTCACGTAACCTACCATAATATACGCAGAAAATAAATATATTCAGTCGAATCCCGCTCTTGTCTCCAAGTTTAGTCACTGAACATCTTACAGTACCAGCTGAGCACGCTGGAACTCCTTCAATCAAAATTTAAGTAGATATTGGAAAAGTTTCCGAGATTGATGCGTAGGTAACTGTTGTACGAACGACTTACTTGCTAACCCTACGTCCTATGCGAGCAGGCAATACGATACAACGCGATAAAATGACGTAACGAGGATGAAACTGTGACGCTGTAATTCCTACTGTAGAAAATTAAGTGGTATAGAAAATGTATTCACTTTGTGTCGCGTTGGTCGTTTATTAATATTCACAACAGGTTAGTATCATATCAGACTTTTTAGGAAGATTTGAAAGGACATTGATAAAAATAGCCTTAAACTGTTAACAAAGATGAACAATATACGAAAATGACATGCGAACTTTTTCGTTTCATAATATATATTGTATTTAATGCGGACAGTACAAGAACCATTTTTTATATTTTAAGGAGTATCAATACATTAATGAAGTAACCGGATAAAATTGTATCATCCATGATATCTGTGTACCATCCATATTTTTATTTCGATACTCTATAGTCTATGATTCAATATTATAGACTCCTTTTCACACAAGAAATTCCAAAAAATTGGCATCGACTGACAACTTGATGATAATGTAGGTTGTTTGACATAACAAAAAAAGCAAAACATGACATCAAAATAGCACAGATATCTGTGATTATATGTGTCAAAATAGTAAATATTTTAAAAATCTAAAATTATATTTAGTTCTGTCCGTGTTTATGAATGTATTGCAATACATTGGCTTCATTGAGTTGTATATGGTGAGCATCAACTTTAATTTGTAACTTCTTAAGGCGGAGTCACTAAGGATCTTTAGCAATGTCCTTTATATAACTTTACCTATAACGATCAATAGCTTTCTGGGGTCAACAGATTATCACATCAACGATTTTTAATATTCTTTTAAAGATATTTTGATTAATAGAATTCACAACACTACCGCTATGTATTACCCATAGAAATCTAAATAAAGGTAATAGAAGGAGCAAAGGCACATGAACGTATCGCTACCTACAAGTGTCTTTTAGTACAGCAGTGTGCAAACCGTTTGCTTGATCATCAGTGCTGTTTTGGACGCAGAGACACTAAAATTGTATTTTGCATCATAACTAGCAGCGGATTTTTTAGCCTTAATTTATTTTGTATTGAATGCTAGAAACACAGTGGTGAGATTGCGTATTTATGTGTTGGTAACGGAAAACTGGCGACATGCATTCCCGTTTAGTAAAAGTAGTTCTTTATATCAACAATCAAAACAGCCACACAATCATAAATATAAAGCAACGGTTACATTTTAAAAGAAGCATAGCTTTGGGTTTTTAAATATTTGTTGCCCAAATGAATCGGTAATACTTTTTAACAACAGCTTTGATTTTCTGATATATTTACGTGTTAATAATGAAACTAACAATATGCCCGTATTTTCTGTACTCATAAAGAGTTAGAGAGACATCCTAGCTAAGAGATGTCCTGACTGACTGACTGATTCATCATTGCAAAACCTAAGCTACTAAGATAATAACATGAATTTTGGACAGTTGGTTTCTTTTGTGACGTGAGCACCAATTGAGGTTTTTTTAATCCAACCAAAATGGGGTGAAATAGGTTATTGTAGTTTCTATGGAAAATTGTTTCTCCTAGATCACTCAAAAATATAGATGTTCATAAATTAAAGTAAAAAGTAATAAAATACTAGTATTTTTTTAGCAAAACTACGTTTCAATGATATTTTCGCATCGCATTACGCTCGCGTTTGGCACCCACATGGGACAATGAGTATGGAATTGGTACAGATAAGTGGTCCGGTTCGAATAAAAAAATTTATTTGTAACTAGGATGTTTTGGTGCGGTGTTTACCGGAAACTTTTTATACTTCCCTGATATTAAAACACAATGGAGGATAAAATTGTTTGATTTTCGTACGGTTATGTTGTTTGTTTCGTCCGGTAAGTATTTTCAGTTTGGTAAACATCTAATTTGCTAAGTAGTCGGCCTTAAGCTATTAAATTGGACAGGTTTTTCATTCTAAGCGGAATGTTGTCATGACTGTACCAACGTAAATTGTTGAAAATCAGCGCTGTGTCGTGGTTCACGTTACAACACAGCATCATGCTCAGTGTTAACTAACCTCTTTGCTGCACAAAATGACATGCAAAGTTACTTTTCTTAAGATGTTACAACTATCACTATGATTCCTAATATGTAAAATAATTAGTTATTTTTACGTACAGTCAGCTGCATCAATTGGTTTCCCCACTTACGAAAAAACTCTCGAAGAAGAGGGGTAAAAAAACAACCAACTCGTGGTCGACGTGCCAAAATGTTTGGTTTGTTTTGATTTCATTGAGCGCGAAAATTCCCGTGAATATAGTTCAACAAAAGAGACTAGGTATGTATTTTAAAAGAGAAATAAAGGTATATATATATATATATTAATAATAGCAGAATTTGCAAGAAAATAATTTTTAAAATACTCTAGTCCGTAACTATGTATAAAAGATTAGATTTCCAACAATCAAGGAATACGAAGGAATGAACTCTCAAAGGATTTTTCCAAGAATTTTTATTCAGTAAACAGACTATACTTCTTCAATTTTATTTACCTTGTAGTACCACGGCGCAATCAAAAGCCACTAAACAAATTTCAATAACCTCTAAGAGTACTGTTTAATATCATTAGTTCGTAGAAATAAAATAAAGTGTATATTGGCTATTGGCTATACTGGAAAGAAAGTAGTTCAGTAGGTAATTTTATTAAAAGAAGACTTTATTTTATATTTAAGGAAAAGAAGAAATTCATTTATAAGGTCTGACCTGAATTGGGAGTTGACCCAACACAAACGCTAAAAGCATCAACCTGTATTTTCATGCCCCATGGCCGTATTATCATTGGCCGTATCAATTAGCAGTGATAGCCTAGTTGTTGAACGCTTGCCTTCCATGCAGGAGGGTGTGATTTCGATACCGGCCCGCACCTCTAACTTTTCGAATTCATGTGCGGATTTATATTCGATTATCACTTGCTTTAACGGGGAAGGATAACATCGTGAGGAAACCTGCACACCTGAGTGTTCCATACAGTTCTCAATGGTGTGTGTAGTCCGCCAACCCGCACTAGGCCAGCGTGGTGGACTAACTGAGAAGAGGCCCGTGCCCAACAGTGGGACAGTAATGGTCTGGTTGTGTATCAATCAATATTGATACGGCAAGTGCGTCACACTGCGGGCGGATTGCGAGCGGGACTGAACGTGAACGGCGGCGGCGGAATTACAGCGCCCGAAGAAGACGTTTCACTGTCCTTGTGACTACTACTATGCATTGCGTATCGGTCGCGCACCGCCCGGTGTTGTCTTTCCGCCCGGCGGAGCGGCGGCGGATCGGTCACGTCGTCAAAACGCCCGGCAGGACGGCGCTGTGTGCACTGTCTAATACAGTTCAGTACATTACAACAAGATGAGACCCGCCGACGATACGCCTCAGTTCCGTCCCGCTTCAGTTCTGCCCGTTGTGGGTTTGCAGCTTTAAATATTTTAATTTTATAGTAATTGAGTTGTTTTTTTTTTTTCAATTTGATGAGGTCATGACGATATTGTAACCATTATTAAGGATAACAAGTTTTACGTTACTGTGTTTGTTGTGTGGGCTTATTTCATACATGAAATATATAAGTCATAGCAGCCCATTATTGTCCCACTGCTGGGTACTGGCCTCCGTTCTGAATGTCCACCACGCTGGCCTAGTGCGGGTTGGCAGACTTCACGCACCATCGAGAAATGTATGGAGCACCTGAGAAGGTATGCAGGTTTCCTTACGATGTTTTCCTTCACCTTTAAGCAAGTAAGTGATATACAAATTCTGATCTACACATGAACACAAAAAGTCAGAGGTGCAGGCTTGGTTCGAACTCAGACCCTCGTGCATAGAGAAGGCAATCATTTAGCCGCTAAGCTAACTCTCTTTCTTAACTTTCTTTAATTTAAGACACATTATGTCTATTTAAATAAAATAATTTCATCTATATTTTTGATTGACATTGGTGTCGATTCTCTTGTTCACGAACTAAACTTATTTTAAACTATCGCTCTCTTTTACAAATAGTAGATACAAGAAAGGGATGGCAATCATTTTAGAGCTGTCAAATTAGACGGAATTAAAATTTCCATACAAGTTTAGTCGTGATCTCGGAACGTGCCCACTAAAATACAAAGAAATGTAACACGTAAACTAATTTGACAGTTCTAAAATGGTTGCTATCCCTTTCTTGTATCTACTTTTAGTAAAAGAGAGCGATAGTTTAAAATAAGTTTAGTTCGTGAACAAGAGAATCGACACCACTATCAATTGGCGCTTTTTATAATTAAATTAATTTATAAGTTCTATATTATTGATCGACCATATCAATCGGTACTTTTTAAATTTAAATTAAATGATTTGATTCATATGTTTGTATTTACAACAACAAAAAAAATGTATAAGTATTATATATATCCATTGTCAAGCACAATACCATACCATACCCATAGCACAAGCTCTGCTTCCTTTGGGACTAGATGGTGCTGTGTAAAAATGTCCCAAAAATATTAATTAATTTATATTTATATAATTGATTCACCACATCAGTCTGTGCTTCTTAAAGTTGAATTAAATGAAATTATTTCATCTATGTTATTGATTGAGCGTATCAATCGGTGCTAAATTATATTTGATCTATCCGCTGGATTAAGAAAGCGCAGGACCGATCGTTGTAGCGAGGCTTGGGGGAGGCCGATGTCCAGTGGACGTCTTTCAGCTGAAATGATGATGATGATGATTTGATCTTATGTTATTGATTGACCATGTTAATCGGTGCTTCTTAAAATAAAAATAATTTAAATGATTTGATCTATATTATTTATAGACCCTATCAATCGGTATACTTCTGTATATACAGGATGCTGCTTTTTTGCAGTCGATTCCCGTCAAGCGACTTCTTAAAATCAATAAAATAATAGTTTCGTTTTAATAACTATAGGTAGTTCAGGTATTTTCCCTGCAGGTGGTTTTTAATTTGTTCCATTCTGTATAGTTTCTGCGAACATCGGGGGTTCGATGTTTTGCCAGTTCCTTCCTCCGATATGTAAATGCCAGTACAGTAGGAATAAACTGTGTGACATGTTTTGATTCATTATACTTTGTTGGAATAATTCAGAAGTTAAACAAGTCTTCGTGAGAATAACACGATTTGTAATGCAGCACATTGCTGACATCGTATTTAAAAGGTCACAAGGTATGAGTTCGTAGAAATATGTCTATTATGTCTATATGTGTGCAAATTTTCATCTAAATCCTTCAGCAAATTCAAATTATTTATTCTTCAAATTGGATGTTGATAAAACTTTTTAACAAAAAATTGAACCGACGAAAACAGAAACTGAAAAGCGAAAAATAACGAATTATGAGTCGGCGCCAAACGAACTTTTAACAAGCAAAGTACGTGTAAGTTGCAAGTGGCCGAGCGGAGAACGCATTTTTGGAAAGCTATTGTTTATCGTTGAAAATTTCACGTTGTATTTGATGTGACGTTGTTTTTATTATTTATTTAAATTAATTTAATGATATTCGTTGATTGGTTCTTTGGCGCCGACTCATAATTAGTTATTTTTCGCTTTTCAGTTTCTGTTTTCGTCGGTTCAATTTTTTGTTAAAAAGTTTATTTTTTATTTTTTTTGTGGTTAAAATCTAACACCAGGTCTCCATTATGTCGTAGTGTCTAGAACTAAATTTATGTGTGTCAAGTTTCAACAGAATCGGTTAACCGGTAAGAATTCAGTGGGTGAACAAACACTCATCCCCTGTTTTACTACCCTTAGGGGTGGATTTTAATTTTGAAATTTAAATGGGACCAATTTCGAGATATACCCTATCCATTAAAAAAAGAATCATCAAAATTGGACCACTCTGTAAAAAGTTATGCGTGGTCATACATAAAAAAATATATATATATATATATATATATACGCGTCGAATTGAGAACCTCCTCCTTTTTTTCGTCGGTTTAAAATCTCTGAGATGAAATACTGAAACCTACTTGTAATAAATACCATACCGACCATAGTCTCTTATAAAGTTCAGACATGTTGTAGCCGTGAAAAATGGCCTCGAAAATATGAATGTCACCTAACAAACTATTATTTTCCTATTGTGTTCGAAGTATAGATGGCAATCCACTGGGTTTAAACCCGGTGCTTGGAACAAAACCCGATAAACACCCAGTAAAAATCCAGTATACACCCTGTTTTCTGGGTGTTTATCGGGTTTTTGCCCATGCACCGGGCTTTAACCCTGATGGATTGCCCATCTATAGTTCGAAGTGATAATAATCAAAATACTCGATATACAAAATCTCATTGTTTCAATCGTTTCGAAAGTCTTAAGTTATTTCCTAGTATTTACATTGTTATAGAAATATATTTGCTACACAAACACTACACTTAAAAAGATAATGAAAATACAACGAAGATTATTCAGTCGTAATAAAGTTACTAACTTACTTAATTATTTCAGACGAAAAAACTATCAGAATCGAGGTTCTATTCTGCCCCTCTTACAATTTTTTATCCATAACGAAAAGGTAGAATTGACACATTCCTGACCAATGTAAGAAGACCCCTGATACACGATATGGAGGTTAAAATGGTTGAAAGTTTTTATTTAGAGGGGTCTTTTTTACCGGTTTCGGGAAACCACGCGAGCGATTTTTTATGCGATGCGGTATCGGTATTTACAATGCAAAAGAGGGTTCCGTGCGGGCTCGCCATTTGGGAGGGCCAATTGCAAGGCATTTATGTGCCAACCGCCACCAATAGTGCGAATTCACCTTGCTTCCCCCGCAATTACTAGTTTTAATAACAACGGATTTTTAATGGCGTATGTTATAAAAATTGTATGTGGTTTTTAATAATAATTAAAAACCACATACGGGGCGTTCTCTACAATTCACGTTACTTCAATTATAAATGTGTCAGTTTGTGTGTAAGTGTGTATGTAGTGGTGCACCGAACCTACATTTTGTTAACGTAATGTAAGAGCTTACCGAGTCTTCCTCTTTTAAAACGTCATTGGTAGTTAAGTACTTTGCCACTCGACAAGTGAATAACTAGGTTTACTTGTTCTGCACCCAGCTTTGCAGTTCTTTTTGCAGGTTTTCCTATTTTTAGGAACGTGACTACCATACTACCAGTGACTGTTATCACAATTTTTGTAGAGTATCCAGCAAGTAACGAGAGGGTCTTTTAGTACCAAACTGACCGTAAAAACTTGTGCAAGAAATATGAATTGAATTTTTCGTGCATTTTTCGTGATGTGCAACTCACGTTGAAGGTCCGACGTGGTCTATTGTCGGTCAATGGTTAGGTTTTATACGTGCTTCGGATTTGAAAAGCTCTTCAGTTTAGGCAGGGTTAGAATTTTTGGGAGTTTTATGTTTTTTTTAGTGTAAACTCTCTTTATTTAATATTTCAATATTGTATGTCACCGCCAATGTTCTATTGACTTGTTTCGTCTAAAATATTTGTTTTCTTCTGGAAATATCTCATTATACACAATTTTTATACATTGTAATTTAAAATAAATACTGATGTAACTGATCTGTGTGTTTTTTTTTAGGATTCCGTACCCAAAGGATGCAAATGACACCCTATTACTACGCCTACGGCTGGCACCGTCTGTTAGTCTGTCTGTCACAGTGCTGAAACCGTAATAGGTAACCCATTGAAATTTTAACAGAATATGTGTTACTATGGCGTATCGTGGCAAACAATAAAAATATGATCCGGACCCCTTTTTACGCGATTCCGACTCATACTTGGGAGATTTTTTAAATCCGTCTCAGAAAACAATTCTAATAGTCCAATCTAAAGCCATTGATTTTAATAAACCTAAACTATTACTTCTATAAACAACTATCAGTAATTATGCCCTCAAATATATCAATTACAAAATGTAAACAGACTACGAAGTTTAGTAGATATTTGAGCTATTAACTGTCTCATTAGTAGCTACATAATATATGAGCTGAATCAAACTATTACTGAGATTAGCTGGACGGTATTATGCAACCCACAAAGGGCTGCTATCCGGTTTACCCGGATTTATTCTATTTTGAAGGCCTTCGGAGGAGTCCGGGTGGGGTTCGCGAATGCTCGAAAAAGCGTTGTTAAAAAAAATACATTCAACTATTGTTTTTATTTTTTAGGGTTTCTAGGGGAAAAACCTGGTTTCACCCATATTTCCGGGATTTTGGAATTATTGGTCCGGCGTTGGAAATTTTGGTAATGGCAGCCCTACGCCACATTACAGTTTAAGGGGAGGTTGGCGGGAAAATTCGTAAAGATCATGTAGTGGATTTTTTATTATTTTCCAAAATTTGTGTTTCTTCGAGTGTTAATGTGTAATAATGGTTGATTATTAAATGTTAAGTGCTCGTTAACGTGTACAAGTGTGGATATATGGTACAAAGTTGAAAATCATGACTTTCGTACTATCTCATCATCCTCTCAGAAACCTAGTAAAGTTTCCATCACTTTACTAGGATACAAGAATAATAATAATATGTTCAATGATTACGACTGAAGGACATGTATCCATGGTCATGAATAAATAAAAAAATAAAAAAATTACAGTTTAAGAAAATTGCCAGCTCTATGGGTTTATTCCACTTTGTTCACCTGGGTGAAATCACCTGGGTGAACAAAGTGGAATTTATGGTGTCTTTTTTTCACCTCGGAATCATTGCACCTAAGTGAATTCACCTAGGTGAAATGATTCGACATAATTTGTGTCATTTGTTCATCTTGGAACTAAATCACCCAGGTGAACAGGGGCAACTATTTTTATCATTCTTGTGGACTTTAATCACCCACATAAAACATGGCAAAACAACATTCAAATCAAAGTCAATTTATTATTTGATTCAATTTAATGTAAATTAGACGGTTAGCTATCATTTCACTACACATTTTTATATCGAATTTCATTTGGCAGAAAACTATTCTAAAAATAATGTATAAAATAGGATAATTTTCAATTCATCACTTTTTGTTAATCGAAAAACGTTTCTTCGAAAAAACGACTCGATTTTGTCTCGGTTCATAAAATAAAGCTACAGTAACACCGAACTTACATTTCATAGTATCAATTTATTGAAACAATGTTTGGCGAATTGAGTTGTTGGACAACTCGGCCAACAGAATCTCGGCCAAGTGCCGCAAGTGGCAAGCCGAGTTGAGACGACTTAATTTTGTATTGGTCAACCCGGCCGACAGTAAAAATTTCAAGTTCTTCTGTACAGTCAGAAACAAAAGTAAAATGAAAATATTCTTATTCAAATAACGAATTCAAAAAAAAATTCTTCAATAAAATAGATTTAGGTATTTCAAAAATCTAAATTTTCTACAACGCAAAATTAGCACGCTTGCTTTCATAATCTAAATTCATTTTAATTAAAGTAAAATAAAAGTAAAAACAAGATGTACCTACCACAACTATATTACGTTTTAGGAGATATTTCTAGTATCTCCCGAGGGTTCTAAAAATAGAAAACATACCCCTTACTTTGTTATGCAGTCCTGGTACATATTCAGTATCTATCTCCCGAGGGTTCTAAAAATAGAAAACGTATCCCTTACTATGTTATGCAGTCCTGGTACGTATTCAGTGTCTATCTCCCGAGGGTTCTCGAAATAGAAAACATACCCCTTACTTTGTTATGCAGTCCTGGTACATATTCAGTATCTATCTCCCGAGGGTTCTAAAAATAGAAAACATATCCCTTACTATGTTATGCAGTCCTGGTACATATTCAGTGTCTATCTCCCGAGGGTTCTCGAAATAGAAAACATACCCCTTACTTTGTTATGCAGTCCTGGTACATATTCAGTATCGTATCTATCTCCCGAGAGTTCTAAAAATAGAAAACATATCCCTCACTATGTTATGCAGTCCTGGTACATATTCAGTATCTATCTCCCGAGGGTTCTCGAAATAGTAAACACACCCCTTACTTTGTTATACAGTCCTGGTACATATTCAGTATCTATCTCCCGAGAATTCTAAAAATAGTAAACGTATCCCTTACTATGTTTTTTTTTTTTTTTTTTTTTTTTCCTTTTTTTTTTTTAAACATACATTATTATGACAAAAGCAAACCAAAAACCACGGGGGTTTGTCCGGAATGCCGTTATTCTGCAGACAACTTATTAAACTAAATACATAAATATGTGCAATAAATTAACAAACAATGTATTCGGCGAGCGACTGCCTGTTACCTGCGTGCAAAAAACATCGGTTCCTTACGAGTCACGACTCACGACACGACAAGCATCTACAGGTTGTTTATAAAGTGCGTTTTTAACTTGCGTTTGATATTTGACTTATTAATACTTTGTACAAAAGAAGGGTTAAGTTTATTCCGTAAACGAGGAATAATATACAGGGTGGTTCTTTCACCGTAAGAATTAATAGCGCCAACCGTAGTTAGTTCATTTTTCGTTTTTTGTCTCGTTTGAATACTATGGGTAATTTCACTTTGAATATCTTTATTAAAGAATTGTTCTTTGAGTAGACTGTAACTGACTTTAGTGTGGATCGGAAGTACTTTGCACTGTTTGAATAGTTCGGTATCATTGCCCCTACATTGATCTCGTATGTTTGGGGTGACAATTGTCTTTAAGATTCTTATTTGTAGCTTAAGAATATTGTCAAGATAAGTTTTGAACGTTCTACCATAGCTTGTGATGCCATAACCGATGATTGAATCAACGAGGGCATTATATAGCATAAGCCTCACTTTAAAAGGTATTTTATTCTTAATAATATAGAGATTAGCTAAAAAAGCTCTGAGTTTTTCACGTAGCCTGGTGACATGGGGTAGCCAGTTGAATTTGCTGTCGATAATCAGACCCAAGTAGGTGTGTTTATCGACAGTTTCAATTTTTGGACAGTTACAAACATATTTCTCTTTATGTAGACATAGGTGCTCGTGTGCTACCAGTCTTCCACCAGTGATTCGAGAGGACTTATTAAATGGAGAACATATGTGTACAAGTTTGGTTTTGTTAGCGTTAACTACCAATCCATTGTCATGACACCATTTGTTTATATTGTCAAAGTCTAATTGCATTTTAGAAAGAGCAGAGGAAGCATCTCGGTCTGCTATAAGTAAGCAGGTGTCATCTGCATACTGGTAGGAATCACAGTGACTGAGAACATTGTTCATATCGTTAACGTATGCAATGAAATGAAGAGGACCAAGCACAGATCCTTGTGCCGTGCCCTCCTCAACCGGAATTATATTACTGTACGCATTACTTACATTGACACAGTATGACCTACATTGAAGATAATTTTCGCACCATGTTAGCAGTGGACCACGTACACCAGTATTCTCAAGCTTCTTTATCAGTCTCTCATGATTTAACGTGTCAAAAGCGCGCGAAAAGTCAATAAAAAGGGCTAAAACATGTTTTCTTGAGTTTAGGCTAGTATTTACGTCGTCTGTGAATTGAGACAGTAGATTGGATGTACTTTTTCGTGGTTGAAAACCAAATTGATTTTTACATATTATTTCATGAGTTTGATAGAACACATGGATTTGTTCGCTAAAGTATTTTTCAACAATCTTGTTAATAGACGATAAAAGAGTAATAGGACGATAATTTGACAAATCATCGTGTTTGCCCTTCTTTAAGACCGGACGCACACAACCTCGCTTGAGCTCGTCTGGATATTTTCCAGTTTTAAGACTAGTATTGATGAGATTAGCAATGGCAACGGATATTTTATCACTTATTTTTTTAATATTTAGTACTTTGATACCATCTTGCCCCGGCGCTTTGAAGGTATTAAGTTTGTTTATAATTTTTTGTATTTTATCCGGAGTGGCCTTCCTGGCTCTAATGCTAATATCAGCGTGATTTTTATAATTATTCTCATTAAGAAGAGGTTTTTTGCACCTGGGTAATATCAGTTTTACAGAATTTTGAAATTCGTAAGCGAATTTATTGGCAACATCAAGTGGAGTAAGGTTGTGGTCACAAAAAGCATTTAAGATTGTTTGATCAATTGTTCTGGTTACTCTGCCACATATGGAGTTGACAAGCTGCCATATTTTTTTGGAGTTCGAGTAATTATTTCTAATGAATAATAATGTTATGCAGTCCTGGTACACATTCAGTATCTAACGAATGAAAATGCAAAGATAATGTAGTTTACGGTTATGAAATCCAAAAAGCGACCATTTTTGTTGTTAAATAAATTGAAGACGCACGAAACATTAAGTCCTATGGAACGAGATAGTAATTGTTTTTATTTAAAAATAATCTATACTATAATAAAACTGTAACGGTCGAAAAGTCTGTACATTGAGTTTTTTTTCGCGAAAACCGGCTAGGGGGACTAGAAATAAGCTATAGAACATGAATCAATCGTTTAATAAAACTTTTTAACAAAAAATTGAACCGACGAAAACAGAAACTGAAAAGCGAAAAATAACTAATTATGAGTCGGCGCCAAACGAACTTTTAACAAGCAAAGTGCGTGCAAGTTGCAAGTGGCCGAGCGGAGAACGCATTTTTGGAAAGTTATTGTTCATCGTTGAAAATTTTACGTTGTATTTGATGTGACGTTGTTTTTATTATTTATTTAAAGTAATTTAATGATCTTCGTTGATAGGTTGTTTGGCGCCGACTCATAATTAGTTTATTTTCGCTTTTCAGTTTCTGTTTTCGTCGGTTCAATTTTTTGTTAAAAAGTTTTATTTTTCATTTTTTTGTGGTTAAAATCTAACTCCAGATCTCCATTATAACGTAGTGTCTAGAACTATATTTATTTGTGTCAAGTTTCAACAGAATCGGTTAACAGGTAAGAATTCAGTGGGTGAACAAACACTCATCCCCTGTTTTACTACCCTTAGGGGTGGATTTTAATTTTGAAATTTAAATCGGACCAATTTCGAGATATACCCTATCCATTAAAAAAAGAATCATCAAAATCGGACCACTCTGTAAAAAGTTACGCGTGGTCATACATAAAAATAAATAAAAAATACGCGTCGAATTGAGAACCTCCTCCTTTTTTTCGTCGGTTAAAAAATTTATGTCTGTCTGTCTGTCTGTCTGTCTGTCTGTTTGTTACCTCATCACGTGAAAACGGCTGAACGGATCATAATGAAACTTAGCATTTGTTTTGGTATTAGTCTAACTTAAAATATAGGGTATGTTTTATCTGAATCGGTTGAGTAGATCCAGCGATACAGCTTGACCCCTCTATTGTATTAAGTTGCATACAAAGTAGAGGTCATGATTGTTGGTTGGATGCAGGTTGCAGGTTCCTAAAAATACAACAGGATTCTATTAGTATTATAGAATAACATAACATAGCCCATCACTGTCCCGCTGCTGGGCATGGCCCTCTTCTTGGAATGAGAAGAGTTAAGGAACTGGATATTGTTAGTGTAATAGATTATCTTAACATAATCAGCTCATTACCTACTGCCACACTGCTGGGCACGGACCTCTTCTCGGAACGAGAAGAGTTAAGAAACTAGGAAATATAGAATAACATAACGTAGTCAACCCATTACTGTCCCACTACTGGGTATGGCCCTCTTCTCAAAATGAGAAGAGTTAATGAACTGGATATTATTAGTATTCTAGAATAACATAAAATTACCAGCCCATTACAGTCCCACTGCTGGACACGGGCCTCTTCTCAGCATAAGAAGAGATGTGGTTAGTGTTATAGAATAACATAATCAGCCCAATTACTTCCCACTGCTGGGCACGAGCGTCTTCTCAGAATGAGGGAGTTTAGGGCTAATTCCATGAAATTCCATCAACTTAGCCGGTTGGTTGTAAAAAAAAAATATAGTATGGTCGGTAAATAGTGTAATCGTCTATGTAGGCGCTTATATGTATATATTTGAAGATATTGTGTTCATAATTATGACACGATGTTATTTTCCGACATCCACGCGGACGGAGTCGCGGGCACAGCTAGTATTGACATAAAATACCTTAAGTATTCTGCAACCGACTGTACTTTAGATGCATGGCCGGGTTGTCCAATACAAAATTAAATCGTCTCAACTCGGCCACCTGGCTGAGATTATGTTGGCCGACTTGACCAATAACTCGGCGAATTGGTTATATCCGGACCCCCTTGTGGTGAATTCACTCCTTACAAACCAAAATTCGAGTGAGATTTTAAGTTCGCTTTGATTTGATAGTTGTTTTAGCATATTTTATGTGGGTGATTAAAGTCCACAAGAATAATAAAAATAGTTGCCCCTGTTCACCTGGGTGGTTTAGTTCCAAGGTGAACAAATGACACCAATTATGTCGAATCATTTCACCTAGGTGAATTCACCTAGGTGCAATGATTCCGAGGTGAAATAAAGACAAAATAAATTCCACTTTGTTCAACCAGGTGAACAAAGTGGAATAAACCGCTCTATGGTACCTTAATATTGCTTTGAACTTACATAGGTACGCCAAATTTCAGCTCTATTGAATGCTAGCAAGTGGTCGAAAAATAGATTACCAACTTTGAACCAGAAAGACTTTCATTCAAACGAGGCGCAATGCAAGTTAAATAAAAACTTGTAAAAATGGTTTCAATTACTTTTATGACAACACACAACAAACATTTACCCGTTTTTATAAAAATGTGATAGCTATTTTCGATTTATAACCAATTTTTTAATTTTTCTGCGGATTGTAGCGTTACGTGATATAAAATTTTATAGTTCTGAGAAACTGATTGTAGATTGTCAACTTGGCTAGGGGGGCAGACTTCGAGCGATCATCAAAACTTATTTAGTCAATTATTGCGGGTCGACACATTATTGCATGATAACATCCAGCCGTCTCTCTAATTATAATGTAATATTTATTAGCCTATATATACGTAGACATCACGTATGTAAGTCAAGAGGTGTAGGTGTATGTCTAGGTATATCATGAATCCATTAATTGTTCAAAATTATAACCCGCGGCACGCTATGATGGCTTTTTTGACATTTTACAATAGTGTTGTTTTGTTTGATCACTATTTCATCAAATACTCTGTGACACACATAAAAAAATAGTAGAAATAAATAGAATTTGAACAATAGATTCGAAATTCGAAAAATTATATTGCTGTAGCAGTGCATCACTATTGACAATAAAGTACGGCAATTGTTCCTCCATACGTAGCTGTCAATATTTATGGATCTTCATGAGCAGTCAAACGTCAAAAACGCCATCATAGCGTGCCGCGATTATAGTTACGATAATTTATTAGAAATAAGTGTTTACGCAAGTGGCACATTGCTCGCAGAACGGACGGCCGATGGGGCAGTAAAGTTCTGGAGTGGCGACCGCGTACTGGAAGGCGCAGCGTGGGTAGGCCCCCCACAAGGTGGACCGACGAGCTGGTGAAGGTCGCGGAAATCCGTTGGATGCGGGAAGCGCAGGACCGGTCGTTGTGGCGATGCTTGGGGGAGGTCATAGAGCAACCGCAACCCCAGGGAGTTGCTTAATGGGGGAGGCCTATGTCTTGCAGTGAACGTCTTTCGGCCGAAGTGATGATGATGATGATGAAGGTTGTCTGGAAGAGATTGCCTTGAGCGATAAGATCGCCCATTGTACTTACATTATCTATCTGTAAACTACTGTCTTTGTTTTTGTTTGGTGTATGTACAATAACGAATATAATAAATAAATGAAGTTGAGCAACCGTGGCGTCCATACGAGTGTGTGCGTGTGTATGTACGCTATACATTTTAAACTGAAGGCAAATTCTCGTAATGAAAAACGTTCAAAACATAGTTGTAAAATAATCTCAATGCTTCAAATTATTCTCAATGCTTCAAATTAATCTCAATGCTTCAAATTAATCTCAATGCTTCAAATTAATCTCAATGCTTCAAATTAATCTCAATGCTTCAAATTAATCTCAATGCTTCAAATTAATCTCAATGCTTCAAATCTCAATCTTCTGGCAGTAGATGTTCCTGTTTGCTGTTTATTTGTGAGTAAGGATTCAACAATTACCATTCAACATATTTTAATTTTATTGTTATGGCACCTATTATTTTATTCATTTTTAACCGACGAAAATAGGAGCAGGTTAATACGACGCGTATATTAGTTTTTTTTTTTTTACGTATGACCACGCATAACTTTTTACAGAGTGACCCGATTTTGATGATTTTTTTTTAATGGATAGGGTATATCTCGAAGTTGGTTCCATTTAAATTTCAAAATCAAAATCCACCCCTAAGGGTGGGAAAACAGGGGATGAGTGCTTGTTCACCCACTGAATTCTTACCTGTTAACCGATTCTGTTGAAACTTGGCACACAAATATAGTTCTAGACACTACGACATAATGGAGACCTGGAGTTAGATTAAACCACAATTTTTTTTAAAATAAAACTTTTTAACAAAAAATTGAACCGACGAAAACAGAAACTGAAAAGCGAAAAATAACTAATTATATTCATTTAATTCTCTCACAAGTTACATGCTTAATTATGAGTTAAACTAAGTTTATAAGAAGATGGGAGACACGAGCCCATACTAAGTAAAACCTGTGCAACGGGTCTCCTGGTCTCCTTATCTCAGATGGCTGGAGCTGGACTGGAGAGGCATTATACAATAATAGGGAGTGCTTACATTATAATTATATTCTATGTTAGTAAATTGTGTTGTGTAAGTTAATTTAGCTATGTTATGTTACAGAGGCTCAAGGTTTTCGCGATCGTCTGTGTATTAGTATGTTGCTGTACCTTTACCTACCGGGCTTCATGTTGAAACCATATGAGTACCTCCAGGACTTGTACCTATGTACGCATGAATGCAATTAAAAGTTTTAATTTGTGTTTGCCTTCCCGGGCGGAGGATATATCCAAGAGGATTTCCAACCAAAAATAAAAAAAGGTGTGGTACCCTCCCTAGAGCTGTATATATTTTGTTGGCAGTGCGATTTGGTTGCGCCGCCATCCATGGAGTGTTGGCACAGCAGTGACACTCCGTGTACGTGTGAGCTAACTCGTCGGGGACCTTGAGCGAGCGCGTGAATGCAATAGTCCTTGGCTGAGGCAGCCGAGAGACTGCCCGATCCACACGCCGCGCACCGCGCATGGACCCCGCGCTCGCCCCGACCCGCACACATAGCCGTGAGCAATTTTATGAGCACACATGCTTAAGTGTTGCTTCTTATCGTTAGTATACATTCTATGGTGTTGGTGTAATAGGGCCTTAATGTACACACGGCTACACATCAAGCTGTACAAAACCAGTAAAGGCTGACCTTGCGTTGTAAGGAAAACCAATGCGAGGTCAGCTTATACTGGAAATGTACAGCTTGATGTGTAGCCGTGTGTACCTATGACACAATATTTTGAATAAATTGCCAAATAACCAGAAATAAAGTAAAGATCTTATAAGAAACGAATAATCGAGTAATCACTGAACAATACACAAAGCAATCATACAGATCGAATTGAGAACATCTTCTTCGAGTTTCTTGGAGATCGGTTAAAAATACCCTAGGTACTAAGAAATCATATGAATCATAAAGGTCACGACGATGTTGTTTGATAAGTTCCTAAATATTATCATTCCAAGCATATAAGTAAAATAAATGAAAGAAATAAAACAAAAGTTTAAAGCCACTATTAGTAAAAATATAAACATACAAGCATAAACTAAATAATTTACTAACTAATGGCATAAAAAGGAGCAATTGGGTGTTTAATTTAATTTTAGCTTATTCTTCTGATGACGCCCGCAGCTTCACTCCCATGATATATCGATAAAAATATTTTATATGTTAATCCTGGTTATGATCTATCTGTGTGCCAAATTTCACCCGAATCTGTTCAGACGTTTCAACGTGATTGAAAGACAAACAAACTCCCATAATTTCACATTTACAAAATTATAATATAAGTAACCTCTGTTTTTTCTTACTTTTTTATGTAGTAAACAATCTTGGTATGTCTTTTTAATGCAATTCGTCAATAATAATTATTATAAGACATTATGTTAACCCTTTTCACACACTAAATAACATTTTGTAACCTAATTACATGTGCAGAACTAGTAATTATATTTTATCAGTAGTTATTTGAATAAAGAGACGTGCCAAGATTGTTTACTAAATAAGACAAGAGAGAAAAACAGAATATAGGATACATAGTCCTACCAGCCGTGTGGTACCTGACGTAAAGAATTGCACCACATTCAATGAATGCATCAATGGATCCATTCAATTGTTGATCGGACGTGCGTTCAAAGCATTTCCCACCAGCACCACATCTCAAAGACGTCAATTCAAGCGCATTAAATATGGGTATCCTGTATTTTAGAAGACGCCAATTTCCTGTTACAACACAACTATGTTCTTGAGATTTCAATAAGAAACGAACTTATTCTTTTTACATAACATAACAGAAACAATTGTCTAATATCCAAATCAGAACGCAAATAGCCCACATTACCCTCTGAAAAGATGGCGGAATATGACGTATATGTATGTACGTACAGTCGAATAAAAAAATAAGTATTCAGGGTCGCCAGCTAAAGAAGAAATTTTCTCAGGATATTATGGATGTTTCGCAGTAAAATAAAGGTGAACTTGTGTTATGTGTACCAACTTGTTATCGTTTTTTTAAAAAAATACCTACTTAAGTATTTTTACGTAATTTGTATTAATAGGTATTATTAATTATAATAAAACAAAGTAACTTTGTTTTATTATAATGTGTAGTGATCGCGAAAACCTAAGAAGTTATTATTATTAATTACACTTGCTATTTACTGAATTTTATGTCTATTTATTTTGTTAAACTTTGATGAGAAAATTATGTCAAGTTTACTCACTTAACCAACCGCAAAGTTTTTAAATTGGTAAGTATTTTGTATGAATAGGAAAAAAATTTGAGATAGGATTTTAAAAGTAATTTGGCTATGGGGGTCTGAGGTATCAGTTCATTTTGGAAAAGGGGTCTCTTGCCCAAAATTGTTTGGGAATCCTTGCTCTAGAGGAACTTAAAGGAGAGCGAGATCGAAGCCGCGACCTCGCGGGATATAAATAAATGGAGAAGGCAGACAAGGAGAGCCGACCGCAGATAATGATATGAGGCTGAGGGATAGAAGAAGATAGTTAAGAAAAAAATTAAAAAAACGAAAATGAACAAAAAAAATATGAATAATGAATAAATTGTAAAAAAGAAAAAATCATCATCATCTTCCTGCCCTTATCCCAATTTATTTGGGGTCGGCGCAGCATGTTTTTTTCTTCCATACATCTCTATCAGCCGTCATCTCCGTGTTCACTTTCTTTCTATTCATATCATCTTTCACACAATCCATCCCATCCCATTCGGTCTCCCTCTTTTCTTATAGCCATCAACATTCATACTTAAAACTTTCCTCGTAACATGCTCCTCATTCCTCCTCATCACATGTCCATACCATGATAGTCTGTTGCTACTTAACTTCTCTGTCACTGGCGCTACTTTCAGACCACCTCTTTAAAAAAGAAAAAATATAATAAATAAATAAAATGTAGGGAACAGCTGCTTTTTTTGCGATTTCTGGTATGGTCGCATACTAAAAGTTGTTCCATACTATGTCCTGATGAACTCTCCAAATATGAGCACGCATTATACACGTTGTATATCCGGCTACCCTGCATACTCATCAATTTGTTCGACTGTACTAACGGTTCGGAATACAATACGGAACCAAGCTCATTGTTTGCCCAGCCATTGTGCCTTCAATAAGCCTTCAAGAATAAGAGAGTAAAGAGCCTTCTACGTAATGTGTACTTTTGACGTACTTGTATGTACCTACTGAGCGACCCTTGAGACGGCGATTTAAAATTGTACATAATATGTATTCGTTTAGAAGAAAATGTGATACGATTTATCTTGTGTTTTAAATTACTTTTATTTAATTTTCTGGATAACAGTCAATAATTGGTTTCCGCCAATGATATTAAAGTTTCCGCATTGGAAAAATTTTTGTTTTCAAATCGTGGTATTAAAAATCTGATTCATGAAATTATTTGTAATCTGCCCCCCTAGCCAAGTTGACAATCTACAATCGTCAACGCTAATAGAAAACAAACAAAATGTATGGGAATGACATATTATCTTAACGAAGAAGTGACGTGGTCAGAACGCTAAGGTTGCGTCCGCACTGAACAGGTGAACCTGGCCTGGCGTGTAGCGAAGTGAAAAAAAAATGTTCTAGAATTATAGCGCCCGGCCACACTGCTCGCTTGGCGCCTCTGCTAGTCACCTACCGTGTAGCGAAGTAAAATATCACAGAGTACTTTTATATATTAAAGTATAGTACAGCCACATTTCGCCAGTTATGTTAAAGTACCATGTAATAGAGGGCGATCCTATTGCCACTAACCGGGCACAAATCCAGGCACCGGGCTGCTACTGAAAAGACCCAATAACACTTTTCCCGACCCGGAAATTGAATCCAGGAACCCGTGGTTGCAAGCGCCAGACCAGCGAGGCAGTCAAGATTTTAATAAACTATGCATAAAGAGTTTTGATTTGAACCATTTACTACAAAACAAAAAACCGGCCAAGTGCGAGTCGGACTCGCGCACCGAGGGTTCCGTACCTTCCTTGAACGTACCAGGCCCCTCAGAAAGTATTGCGAAAAAAAGTTTTTATATATGGGAGACTGGCCAGTTATAATGTTTTTCGAAAATATGATTATTTATAAGTAAAACTAAGTAAGTTCCAATTTCAAAATTTCCCTCCACATTTTTTGCGAGTTAATTCAAAGTATTGTGTCTCACTGAAATATGGATCTGCGCCGGGAACATTTTAGAGCTATGATTTTATACGATTTCAAGTGTCGCCTGAAACCGGATGAATCGTACGATAGACTTCAAATGGCATTCATGGATGAAGGCCCTTCCAAGGCAACCGTGTATCGTTGGTATAACGAATTCAAGCGCGGTCGACCAACTTTGGGGGATGACGAAAGAAGCGGTCGCCCTTTGACGGCTGTTACCGAAGAAAACGTGCTAGCAGTGAAAAATTTAATCCAAGACAATAGGCGAATTACATATCAGGAGATTCAACACATATTGAAGATTGGATCGGGAAGCGTTCACGAGATTCTACACAGCCATCTTCGCGTGAGGAGGATAGTATCACGCTGGGTGCCGCACAACCTCACCGATGCTCAGAAGCAGGCCCGGGTGGAATGGTGCCGTGATATGCTTAACAAATTTGAAGCAGGCTCGTCTCGGCGTGTTTACGACATCGTTACAGGTGATGAGTCCTGGATTTATCAATACGACCCAGAAACCAAGCGCCAGTCGACTGTTTGGGTGTTTCAAAATGAGCCAACGCCTACCAAAGTGAAGCGATCTAGAAGCGGGGGTAAGATTTTGATCGCTAGCTTTTTTAATTTGACTGGCCACTTGGTATCAATTCCCTTACGGGATCAAAGAAGCATTAATGCCGAATGGTATACTACCAAATGTTTGCCAGAAGTTTTCTCTGTTATAAGCAACAAGCGACCAAACACAGGGCTCCGCGGGCTACTGCTCCACCACGACAATGCACCTGCGCACACCGCACTCAAAACGAGGGACTTCCTGGACAGCACGCCAGTCAAACTCCTGGGTCACCCTCCTTACAGCCCTGATCTAGCACCGTGTGACTTCTTTTTATTCCCAAAAATAAAAAATCAGCTCAAAGGGATACAATTTTCGTCGCCGGAAGATGCGCTGGCTGCGTTCGAGCAGGCTGTAAACGAGGTGTCTGCGGCGGACTGGAAAAAGTGTTTTGAAAACTGGTTTAGGCGCATGAATCTTTGTATAGAGGCTGGTGGAAAGTACTTTGAAAAGATTTGATAAAAATATATGTACGTATAGAACAATTTTTTTTAGTTTCGCAAAACTTTCTGAGTGTCCCACGTATAAGAAGTTATTTAGTTGTTCATCTAGCTATAACTGTGGTTAAATAAGGTTTATGAAATTAAATGTTTTATTTTATTTTTATATTTGAGTTGATTGAATGAACGGTAAATTGCGGTTTACGATTTATGACGTATTAAAAAAAACCACTTACTAGATCTCGTTCAAACCAATTTTCGGTGGAAGTTTACATGGTAATGTATATCATATATTTTTTTTAGTTTTATCATTCTCTTATTTTAGAAGTTACAGGGGGGGGGGACACATTTTTTACCACTTTGGAAGTGTCTCTCGCGCAAACTATTCAGTCTAGAAAAAAATTATATTACAAACCTCAATATCATTTTTGAAGACCTATTCATAAATACCCCACACGTGTGGGACTGATGAAAAAAAAATTGAGTTTCAGTTCTAAGTATGGGGAGGAACCCCCAAAATTTATTGTTTTTTTTCTATTTTTGTGTGAAAATCTTAATGCTGTTCACAGAATACTTCTACTCAAGTTTCAACCGTATAGTTCTTAGTTTCAGAAAAAAGTGGCTGTGACATACGGACGGACAGACAGACAGACAGATGGACATGACGAATCCATAAGGGTTCTATTTTTGCCATTTGGCTACGGAACCTTAAAAACGGTATTCTACGGTACGCAAACAGTTAAATCTTGACTTTTTTTATACATATGTAGGTTACTTTATCACTTTCCAATTGTAAGGATAATTTTTATGTTTTTTTTTACTTTTTATTCCTAATGGGCTTGCCTTTGACGAC
Source organism: Asteroscopus sphinx (assembly GCA_949699075.1). Classification (NCBI taxonomy): domain Eukaryota; kingdom Metazoa; phylum Arthropoda; class Insecta; order Lepidoptera; family Noctuidae; genus Asteroscopus; species Asteroscopus sphinx. The sequence goes on along the minus strand of OX453022.1, from coordinate 10,141,933 downwards.
CACCTCACATAATGATCCTTAAAATCTAGAAAAATTACTATTCTTATGCTTGCTAATAATAGTTTAAAACTTGTACATGTATCCTATTATTAGCCTTCGAAGCATATAATTAGCTTAATACACAGACCAATAAGCCTCTAGACGGCTAATTAGCCGGACTCCCCCGGTCAAAACGCATATGCAGTAGCACTGCATATCATACGCCCCGCGGCCAATTAGGACGTCAGTCCGTCAGCGAGCGGCACCAATCATGCGGAATCGTACCACCGAACTTTTGAGCCAGCCAATCATAACGCACCGTCCGCCCCCCAGTCCCCGCCAACATTTTACGTCTGCTTTCTCATACAAAGGCGTCTTGAGGCTTACTGGTCTGTGGCTTAATATAATGCCTTGTTTCTATTGTTTTTTGTACAGCTGTTAGTATTCTTATTAATAAATAATTAAACATAAAAGCCAAAAATGTGTCGAAAGCCTCTTTTCCCACGTTTATAATAAATTCCCAAGACTACAGTATCATAATTCGCTGGTATGGTAATATTATTCAGCTGAATATTTATTATGGTATTCATTAAGCCTAATAAAACGCACTGTACGATAGCTGGAATGTGAACCTTATTGTACAATATTTTGGGTATAATAATAAACCATAATCTGTTGGTCCATTCTTGAAACTACATTATTTTAGATTACCGTGTTGATTTTACCAGTAAATTTATGCGCACATTTTTTTTCTCGACAATACGGATTTAACAAGAAGACTTAAAAGGATAAAACCCTTTGAGTAAGTTTATGAGTAGTTAGTGAGAGTGTAATACAATAAGTGCTATGAAGAACACATGAACAAAGTGTCTTCACCTTAATTAGAAACTAAGGAAAGTGTTATAGTATGCATTGTTAGAATTTTAATTGTTTAGAAGTTTAAGTTAAAATTAAATTACTTTTTAGTCCTAAGGCTAGATTGTAATATAAATAAAGCAGACGCTTTATCAATAAAAAAAACCTTTCTTTTCACATTTTCAGACACAAATCTTGACATGTACAATCTTTGAATGTAAGTACAATCACTCGGATACATAATAATTATTTATTCAAGACCAAAATAACCTGAAATAGCAAGCAAAATGCAATGTGAATGGTTAATGTGTCGAACTAATCTTAGTACCCTACCACCTGTATTTACCACATTTTTACAAAACAAATGAAATGAAATGAAATCTGTATTACACTAATCTCGATCACACTTGCGTGATTATAGATCAAATCAATACTCAAGCACGAATCTGCAACTGAGTTTATTATTATAGAGTTTATTTTAGAAATATCTGAATTCAGCTGAGCTTCTTCTTCTATCGTACGTGACATGAGCTACATAATGATAATAGCTTATGTCGTGGGGAAAGATTAGCCAGTCAGCACGTTGGTAGCGGAGCTGACTGCCCAAGGTGCGCCGGACGATCAATTAAATATCGTCACTCGTGGAGGCTCTTTTAATGCATCCCAGCTGTGATTAATGTATCTATGCTTAAAGAATATTCTTATATTCAAGCCGTTTTAAACAGTGATAAAATCAAAGCTTGAGTTTGATCTGTATAACGGGGCTTAGTGTGACCTATTCTTCATTCAATAAAATATAAATAAATAAATATTTGGGACATTTTTACACAGCACCAACCAGTTGTATATATTGTTACTACTTAACCTAACAACGTAACAATCGTCGACAACCAAACCAACGCAAAAGGTTAAAAACATAAACACAAGGCGTAAAATATCACTTTTGTTTCAAGATTATTATTCGACTCTTGAATTTTTCATCAAATACGAGTTTCGGCCTTTCATAACGGGCATCGCCACGGGCCAAAACAAAGTATCTGTAGGTTGTTTTATATTGAGCTATTAATTAATAAAGAGGGAGAAGCGTGAACCGGCTTACTTTCAAATTTTCAGCACGACCCAATAGAACGTTTAATTAAGTCAGTTTTTGACCTTTTTTCCCTCTTATAATAATTATAAGTTTCCAGTTCTTTGATCTTATTTTCTATGTATTTTAAACAGCTGAATGATTAAAATTTATGAAAGTAGAATTATAGGGAACCACCACAAAGAATAATAGAAAAAATTCTTAGCATTATAACCAGCCCGATACTGTCTTCTTCTAAACACACTTTTCTCTGAATAAGAAGAGTACTGAGTAGGACTTAGTCCGACACGCTGACATGCTTCCGAATTGTGTAACTCATTCGAAATAAAATAAAGAAGTAAGAAAGAAAGAAACATTTATTTGGTACAAGACACAGATACACAATTACACACAACACACGATTTAATAAAAATAAATAAAAAATAATTAATTAATATGTGCAGTGTCCACTGCTGGACATAGGCCTTCCCCAAGCATCGCCACAACGACCGGTCCTGCGCCTTCGCGTCGAGCGGATTCCCGCGACCTTCACCAAGTCGTCGGTCCACCTTGTGGGGGGCCTACCCACGCTGCGCCTACGCTACCTACGCTGTCTTTCGGCTGAAATGATGATGATGATGATGATGATGTGCAGTGTGCCCAGCAACTGTGCCAAATAGTTTCAGTGATCGCGATGGCAATCATGTTGATTTCAGTATTCATTGCTCCGTACGTTTCGACAATCCGTCTCAGCTAGAACTATACATCACGCAATATTGCAGTAATATCAAAATGAAAGCAATTGTCATTGTGAGTTCATTACACATTTACCCCACTGCTGCATTGGTACGAACTGGTTTTATAGCGAAGGTTCTAAGCGAGAGTCCGTCACTCCCATGAAAACCTTCCCGATGCAGCAGCGGCTGCCAGGGGTGTGATGGCGGAGTCCCCAGCAACTCTTTATACGTGGGACACTCAGAAAGTTTTGCGAAACTAAAAAAAATTGTTCTATACGTACATATATTTTTATCAAATCTTTTCAAAGTACTTTCCACCAGCCTCTATACAAAGATTCATGCGCCTAAACCAGTTTTCAAAACACTTTTTCCAGTCCGCCGCAGACACCTCGTTTACAGCCTGCTCGAACGCAGCCAGCGCATCTTCCGGCGACGAAAATTGTATCCCTTTGAGCTGATTTTTTATTTTTGGGAATAAAAAGAAGTCACACGGTGCTAGATCAGGGCTGTAAGGAGGGTGACCCAGGAGTTTGACTGGCGTGCTGTCCAGGAAGTCCCTCGTTTTGAGTGCGGTGTGCGCAGGTGCATTGTCGTGGTGGAGCAGTAGCCCGCGGAGCCCTGTGTTTGGTCGCTTGTTGCTTATAACAGAGAAAACTTCTGGCAAACATTTGGTAGTATACCATTCGGCATTAATGCTTCTTTGATCCCGTAAGGGAATTGATACCAAGTCGCCAGTCAAATTAAAAAAGCTAGCGATCAAAATCTTACCCCCGCTTCTAGATCGCTTCACTTTGGTAGGCGTTGGCTCATTTTGAAACACCCAAACAGTCGACTGGCGCTTGGTTTCTGGGTCGTATTGATAAATCCAGGACTCATCACCTGTAACGATGTCGTAAACACGCCGAGACGAGCCTGCTTCAAATTTGTTAAGCATATCACGGCACCATTCCACCCGGGCCTGCTTCTGAGCATCGGTGAGGTTGTGCCGCACCCAGCGTGATACTATCCTCCTCACGCGAAGATGGCTGTGTAGAATCTCGTGAACGCTTCCCGATCCAATCTTCAATATGTGTTGAATCTCCTGATATGTAATTCGCCTATTGTCTTGGATTAAATTTTTCACTGCTAGCACGTTTTCTTCGGTAACAGCCGTCAAAGGGCGACCGCTTCTTTCGTCATCCCCCAAAGTTGGTCGACCGCGCTTGAATTCGTTATACCAACGATACACGGTTGCCTTGGAAGGGCCTTCATCCATGAATGCCATTTGAAGTCTATCGTACGATTCATCCGGTTTCAGGCGACACTTGAAATCGTATAAAATCATAGCTCTAAAATGTTCCCGGCGCAGATCCATATTTCAGTGAGACACAATACTTTGAATTAACTCGCAAAAAATGTGGAGGGAAATTTTGAAATTGGAACTTACTTATTTTTACTTATAAATAATCATATTTTCGAAAAACATTATAACTGGCCAGTCTCCCATATATAAAAACTTTTTTTCGCAATACTTTCTGAGGGGCCTGGTATAAATATCCGAAGTCCGACACCTTCCCTGGGGCACGCCCTTACGGTGTTGCCACTGGTGTAAGCCAGTGCTCATGTGGAAAGAGTTAAATTCAGGTGGAAGGAGACCTTTGGAACTCTCCGCCACACTAGTTCGATTAAGCAGACAAGCTACCTAGTTGCGAACTGCGAGAGTGCATTCGAAAACAAAGCATAGTTTATTTCGTCCCTCACATTATCTCCTATTTCTAGTTTTAGGTGTTAAAAGTTATTTAGTTCAATTAGTTATGTTTCCGAGTTTATTGTGGGCGTCGGAACTAATTGTTGGCGTAAATCACGAGAGCTAGGTTAAAAATGTACAATCCAAATTGTTACTACTGTTATTTTACTGGCAACTGGAAACAAGGTAATTGTTCATTGCTAAGTATGTAACAAAAAGACAAAAGTCTTCAACCAGTACGTCCTGCCTGTCATGACTTACGGTGCCGAGACGTGGACACTGACAGTTGGGCTAGTCCACAAGTTCAAAGTCGCTCAGCGAGCTATGGAGCGGGCTATGCTTGGAGTTTCTTTGAAGGATAAAATCCGAAACGAGATTATCCGGAGAAGAACCGGAGTGACCGACATAGCTTGTAGGATCAGTAAGCTGAAGTGGCAGTGGGCTGGCCATGTCTGTCGAAGGACCGATGGCCGCTGGAGCAGACGAGTCCTTGAGTGGAGACCGCGAATCGGCAAACGCAGCGTAGGGCGCCCCCCTGCCAGGTGGACCGATGACCTAAAGAACGTGGCTGGGGGGGACTGCATGCGGAAGGCAGAGGACCGAGCGTTGTGGCGCAACTTGGGAGAGGCCTATGTCCAGCAGTGGACTGCGATAGGCTGAGTTGAAGTATGTAACATGTACTATTATTAGCATTTTACTCAGACTTTTTGACCACCACCTCACCTTATGTTAAGCGATGGTGCGGTCGACGATGGTACACGCTTGCCCAGCAAACACCTATTCACTCGAGCCTTGAAGACCGCAGATACTTATCGGGAAACACAGATGCAAGGATTCCACTCTTTAGAGGTACGTATGATAAAGCTATTAGCAAATCCTGGTGTTGTGGATTTCCATGGGCGCCAGAGATTGCTAACATTTAGCTGACCCGTTATGAAAAAATCGCTTCATTCGTAAGGGTGGAATGTCTATGTAACTACTACATAATAGTAATTACCACAGAAATAGAGTAGAATGGTTGTAATCACAATTTTACTTGCGATTCATGCGTGGCAACTTTCGAACAAACTACGCCTTACATATTGACGTCATCAATTTTTAAAAAAATACTTTAATCAAATGTACTTTACAGATTTAGTGTCTGCAGTTAGAAACAGCACAACAAGGCATTTTTGCGGGTTTTTGTTACAGTACTTACAGAAACAAGTAATAAGGCGTACTGAGAAAGGCTTTGAAATGCCCTGCACTATGGTGCAGAGTGTTGGCACGCGCGCCCTGCCCACTTTTCAATTCTATTTCTGTGGTAATTACAGTTTTTATTGCGGAAAAAATGCCTGTCGCATACCACCTTGGCAGGCATTGTGGTTATAAATGTGGGGCTCGCATCCACTTTATTTATTTATTATATTCTTTATTGTACATACACCAAACGAAAACAAAGACAGTAGTTTACAGATAGATTATGCAAGTACAAACTTAAACTCCGCTGTGTGTCTTAAGTGGATGAGCCCCGAGGACTGCTACGCATGTAATTCATGACCAATCCAGCGCGGCCCAATTTTCGGTCTTACTCCTCCCGTGTTACTCACCTACGAAGCTGAAAACATTACGATATCACATTTTTTTAGGGTTCCGTAGTTCTTACAAGGGACCCTTATAGTTTCGTCATGTCCGTCCGTCTGTCCGTCTCTCCGTCTGTCCTAATCCTTTACAGCTTAATAACTTCTACAGTTATAAACATAAGTAAATTAAATTTTGTAAAAAAATAGTCTACATATAGATCTCAATTTTAAAAGAATGAAAAAATCGTGATTACGTATTTTAGGGGTGGCGCCCATACATGTGAAATGGGGATGAAAATATTTTTTTCGCAGCACCCCCTAATGTATACCATCATTGAATAGGTCTTCTAAAATCAAAGTCAAAGTCAAAGTATTTATTAGTGTGATTTTTGGTGATACAGTAGGTCTTATACATATTTTACGGGAACTCAAAAATCTACCCATTAGGGCGTACACTACCAGGCCCCTCAGAAAGTATTGCGAAAAAAAGTTTTTATATATGGGAGACTGGCCAGTTATAATGTTTTTCGAAAATATGATTATTTATAAGTAAAAATAAGTAAGTTCCAATTTCAAAATTTCCCTCCACATTTTTTGCGAGTTAATTCAAAGTATTGTGTCTCACTGAAATATGGATCTGCGCCGGGAACATTTTAGAGCTATGATTTTATACGATTTCAAGTGTCGCCTGAAACCGGATGAATCGTACGATAGACTTCAAATGGCATTCATGGATGAAGGCCCTTCCAAGGCAACCGTGTATCGTTGGTATAACGAATTCAAGCGCGGTCGACCAACTTTGGGGGATGACGAAAGAAGCGGTCGCCCTTTGACGGCTGTTACCGAAGAAAACGTGCTAGCAGTGAAAAATTTAATCCAAGACAATAGGCGAATTACATATCAGGAGATTCAACACATATTGAAGATTGGATCGGGAAGCGTTCACGAGATTCTACACAGCCATCTTCGCGTGAGGAGGATAGTATCACGCTGGGTGCCGCACAACCTCACCGATGCTCAGAAGCAGGCCCGGGTGGAATGGTGCCGTGATATGCTTAACAAATTTGAAGCAGGCTCGTCTCGGCGTGTTTACGACATCGTTACAGGTGATGAGTCCTGGATTTATCAATACGACCCAGAAACCAAGCGCCAGTCGACTGTTTGGGTGTTTCAAAATGAGCCAACGCCTACCAAAGTGAAGCGATCTAGAAGCGGGGGTAAGATTTTGATCGCTAGCTTTTTTAATTTGACTGGCCACTTGGTATCAATTCCCTTACGGGATCAAAGAAGCATTAATGCCGAATGGTATACTACCAAATGTTTGCCAGAAGTTTTCTCTGTTATAAGCAACAAGCGACCAAACACAGGGCTCCGCGGGCTACTGCTCCACCACGACAATGCACCTGCGCACACCGCACTCAAAACGAGGGACTTCCTGGACAGTACGCCAGTCAAACTCCTGGGTCACCCTCCTTACAGCCCTGATCTAGCACCGTGTGACTTCTTTTTATTCCCAAAAATAAAAAATCAGCTCAAAGGGATACAATTTTCGTCGCCGGAAGATGCGCTGGCTGCGTTCGAGCAGGCTGTAAACGAGGTGTCTGCGGCGGACTGGAAAAAGTGTTTTGAAAACTGGTTTAGGCGCATGAATCTTTGTATAGAGGCTGGTGGAAAGTACTTTGAAAAGATTTGATAAAAATATATGTACGTATAGAACAATTTTTTTTAGTTTCGCAAAACTTTCTGAGTGTCCCACGTATTTATCAATGTAAGAAATTATACAAGACAAGATACAATTTAACAAAAAAAATTTTTTTTTTTTTTTTTTTTTTATAATTTATTTCAGAATAATTATTAAAATGTCAATTCTGAAATATTCGATACATCTGGCGCATAGTACATAAAATCAGTCACATTAAATTTTGTCAAGAAGGAATTCGTCAATGGTATAGTAACATTTATCAATTAGGAATTTACTTAGTTTACGTCTAAATTGTGTCAAGTTTGAATCTTTGATGTCATTTCGTAGCTTATTCAATATTTTTGGAGCCATGCAGAGTATACTCTTGTGCATAAGAGTGGTTTTTGAGCTTCTTAAAATGAAGGTAATGTTTCATAAATAACTTTTTTATCAGGTGTACCAACTGCGAAATATAGCCTACCAAAGTGGCTTACAATGTGTCCCCCCTGCCATTTCTATTTCTTTTAAATTCTATTATTATAAATTTTCGAGTTATCGAGAGAAAACTGAAAAATACTTAAGAAGTCCTAGTTCAAAGGTGACCTTAGAGAAAAATGATCTCAGCAAAGAATGCTTCTTTAGTTACTTTCTATTTAAAAAAATCACAAAAAGTAACTTTGTGTTATGTTGACATGACACACTTCTTAAATTTGGCACTATACAGCGCCACCTAGCGGCTACTAACAACTCTCTCTGAGTCGCCAATCCTGCCGTCAATTGCAAAAACTAAAATAGCCATGATTAATATTCGATTTGATTTGTTTGTTTGTTTGACACCTACTTAAGGAACCCTACAATACTGAGCATGGCCCAACATGCTCTTGGCCGGTTTTTATTAAATTAATAACGAATAAAATATCAATAGTAGAAACGAAACTGAGGTAGGTATAATATTAAGCCAATCAAAACAAAAGAAGAAAAATAATAAGAAAATCCCTACATTGTTTAATTAAGTTTGATAGAAAACGAAATTTTCTCTTTGTTCATAATAAAAAGAAAATCATTTCATACAAAGGGTGGATTTGATTGGCCGCGTCATTTGGCCCGACAGGAAGTAAACTTTTTGTGAGACTTATAAAGAAAGAACTTTTAAAATAAATTCAATGGTTGGAGAATAACTAAAATGTGATATTCTTTGAAGAAAACCAGTTTCTTGATGGCTCAATTGCTGCCAGTATTTGTACGGAAAAGTACTTATTTTAGAATTAAAATTATAAACTATCTCGGAAAGATGTTATCGTGCATCCCTCGGGAACTGTTTATTTTCTCTGAATCAAAAGGAGCTTTTAAGTTGATTCCGGGTATGTTCTATCTATGTACCAAATTTCCTCCAAATCCGTTTAACGGTTACCGCGTGATTGAGTAATAAACATTCAAACATCTTCACTCACTTTCATTTATGATATTAGTAGGATTGTCGAAATTTTAGTGTCATTAGGAAAAACCAAGTGCTTCAATCTTTTCTTAGCCAGATTCCGTCTGACATTTTTTATTCGTCCGAGATTAGTAGGTTAAATGTGAAAGTATGGACATTGGTTTATTTTTTGTCCTTCAATCACGCTGACACGACTGAACGGATTTTGATGAAATTTCACACACAGATAGAGCTTAACCCGGATTAACATCAAGGTTATTTTTTATCCCGGGAAGGTTAACAGTTCCCGAAGGATGCGTGGTAACATACATACATACATATTATCACGCCTGTTTCCCATTGGGGTAGGCAGAGACTATGGATTTCCACCTGCTACGATCCTGACACACCTCTTTCGCTTCATCTACGTCCATTAACCTCGTCATGCATGCTCGTCGGTTTAGAGAACTCTTAACCTGGCATTTTTTGAGAACATCCGCGATTTGATCGTGATACGTTCGCCGAGGTCGTCCCCTTCCAACTCTTCCATCCACACTCGCTTCGGATACTTGTTTCGTCAATCTCCTCTCGTCCATCCTCTCTATATGTCCAAACCATCTTAACATATTTTTCTCAATCTTTGTCACTACATCTTCTTTCACTCCACAACGCTCCCTTATCACGTTATTCCTTACTTTATCTCTCAAAGTTACACCACACATACTTCTCAAAGCCCTCATTTCTACTACATTTATTCTGCTTTCATGTTTCTTCTGCCATACCCAACTTTCACTACCATACGTACTACCATGCGTGATAAAATATCCGTGATAAACCGAATTATACGCGTACGAAATCGCTCTTGTCGACGAGTTTATTATGTATTCATCACTGTTTCTTTTTAACACAACACATTAGAGTCAGCCCCGCTACCAACCTGCTGACTGGCTAATCTTCTAACCACGGCATGAGCTATTATCATTATGTAGCTCATGTCGAAATGATAGAAGAAGAACACGAGTTGAGCGGCAGGCGGAGCGGTAGCTGCACGTATCGCCGGCTTTTGCCGTGCCGTGACGGCAGGCGGCTAAAGGTGTGTAACTCAACTCAGAACCGGTTCAAATATGCAGATCAATAAGCTTGAGCTGTTGAGCTGCAGCTCAATGACAAAATACGCAGCTCACGGCTCAAAGAATAGTATCTATCTGTGCGACAACTTTTGTTGCACGGAAGATAAAAGATGTCTATATAGATAAAAACCTGTTTGAACCGGTGAGCGGGAGCGGCGACAGATCCGCGGTGAGTCGCAGAGTCAGCGAGCGAGCGCAGCTCAAACAGATCGAACGGTCTTTAAGCTCAGCGACTCGCATCACAGATCATAACTCGAAGTAGGCAGATACACAAATTGAGCTGATCTGTGAGCCGGTTCCCAGCTCCGGCTCACTTACCTGAACCGTGAGCTGAGCTGCAGCTCACGCATTTTTGTTGAGTTACCCATGTCTACAGGCGGCACTCGGCACTCGGCGTTACTGTTGTTTTCGTATGAAATAAATTTAGAACCACGCGACTCTCGCAACGCAAGGTTCGAAAACTAATCGAGCTGCATGAGCAGTGTGGCAAGCGCCGCGCGGCACGTGTAGCAGCCACTCATCTCCAAAGTTTACCTTTAGTTGCCATCGCAACTAAAGAAGCGAGCAACTACAACTACATACTACTACTTTCGACTATTTTCCCGTAAACTATACAACGTGTAACGGAAAGGGCATATACTAGGGTTTGGGAATTCACGACAATTTCAAAGTCCCGGGTCACGAGACAGCCATTCGCGGGATTTCGAGACTTTACAGTTTTTTTTGTTTTTGTTTTTTTTAAAGAGGGGAGTTAAGTAAGCCTTTTTTGAAGAATTTTAATTGTGTTTAAAACATTTATTAAACGGAAAATTAAATCTTAATAACTTTGACGTTAATTTCAGTCTTAATTATTGCTTGTTTATTTCTTTTAATCACACACAGATTCACTTCTAAGCAGTTTTTGACGACGTCTGTGGTCTAGTGGTTCGAGTGTCGAACTGCTGATCACGAGGTCGTGGGTTCGATTCCCACAGAACACAAATATTTGTGTGATGAACATAAGTGTTTGTGTTGGTCTGGATGTTTCTTATGTATTATAAGCATGTATTTACAAAAAAAAAAAATGTAAGTATTATATCCATTGTCTAGTACCCATATTACAAGCTCTGCTTAGTTTGGGACTAGATGGTGCTGTGTAGAAATGTCCCAAAAATATTTATTATTATTATTAGTTATAATAATAATAATTAATAATATAATAATTTTATTGGAACAGAAAATACGTTTACATAAAATATGTGTACGAAAATGACTGCATTAGTTATTAAACTGTGTCGCAGGCATTAACGCCCATTTCAAATGGATTGAGGCGACAACGTTCCAACCGAACGTTTTTAATATTATCTTAAAGTATTATTTTTAATATTTATCTTAGACAAAATAATGAAATTGTTAAGTAAGTATGTGTATGTGGAGGGGTGCGTGTGCGTGTGTGTGTGTGTGTGTGTGTGTAGGGCGAAGAGTGTGATGATTTTGCGTGGGGATGTGTGTGCGCAGGTGGGTATCAGAAACATGAAGTTACGTTTTAACAAATATTTCCAATTCTTCATATGTAAGCGTATAGAGACATTTATCAGTGAGTATTCGACACTCGCGAAGAGTGAGCGGATATATGTTGAGCTTCTTATTTACTTTATTATATAATACTGAACTCCGAAATTGGTACTCTCGACTCACGGCTTTAACTTTTGCAATTTCTGGCTGGCAGACTATGTCAGCTCTACGTTTTTTTCTCACAAATTCAGGATCATATGGAAGGTTTGAGTGTTTACGTAGTATTGTGTTAAGCCAAAATACGTCGGGACTGTCGGGACTTTACATATAGTGTACAGTTCAACAGTAGGAAAACGTATAGGCTTATGAGCCATGACTTTCAACACGGCCCTCTGTGACCTTTCCAGCCGGAGCATTTGGCATATGCCTGAACTACCCCACGCAGTGATGCAGTACGTCAAGATAGAATGCGCTAGGGCAAAGTATACTGTTCGAAGTATATTAAAGTCAGCAGATGAACGTAAGTTTTTAAACACAAAGATTAGTTTTCTGACTCTGGATACCAGTTGATCAATTTGTTCCTTCCAAGTCATTGTACTGTCAAGTAAAACATCCAGGTATTTGATACTATTTGTACGCATAATGTGGATACAATCCCGACAATCATTGGTCATACAACATTTGTGCGCCATTGGGGAATAAGGAGAAGCTGGTTGTGATGTGATTCTTGGGCTAAAGGTAATAAATTTAGTTTTTTCCAAATTAAGGGTTAGTAGGCTTTTACTTAGCCAATTCATAACTATGTTTAGGCTACATTCTGCGTGCAAGCGAGTTTCAGACCAATTTTTGCCGTGTATAATATGACAGTGTCGTCTGCATATGTTATAATTTTCGAGTTGTTTAAGGTAAGATTACAGAGGTCATTAATATAAATCAAAAAGAGGGTAGGTCCAAGGACACTACCCTGTGGCACTCCGTAGTTGAGGAATTGTTCTTTACTGATGTGATTTCCTATTTTAACGATTTGAGACCAAAGACATTTCCATACTGACGTAATTTGAGACCGTTCACTCAAGTAACTTTTGAAAATATTCAGACACAATCCTCTGATACCAATTCGTTCCAATTTCTCAAGCAAGAGAGAGACAGAGAGAGTTAAATCTTATAGTTATAAAATGAACAAAGTTAAAGTCATACTAATTCTTAATAACTTTACTATTATCTAGTAAATCTAGTACATAATCATTGTTGATAATCACAGATGGCGCTAGGCTCATTCAATTATTAGAAAATAAAAATGATTAAATAACAATATCGACAATCTTGTCTCGTTCGAGTCTCGACCCGAAAGTCCTGGGACTCGAGACAACTAAAATTACGTAAATTCCCGGGACGTCTCGTGCACTTATGATATGTATATACTATATACATATCAAGTGCACGGAAGGAGAAATTCCAATATAAGAAACTAAACACTTCAAACTGAAATTTACACATCACTGGCACCTATATCTTAATATTAGTAACTGATGTGATAAGATAATGATCTTCGTAGTGCAGTCACATGTTTTTTATTATTTGAATTTAATAAACTCATGAAATCAAAAATTTGAGATGATTCTTTAGAGTAATTTATTTAGGGCTGAAATTTCGCATAGAGGTTCTATACCAGATATACTCTTCACCCCCTTTCGGATAGATATACCCTTTCGGTTACACGTTGTATAACGTAATTAAAACAAATTCAGTCATAATTAACTTTAATTAAAAAATAAATTCCTTTTTCTCACACTACACACACAAATGCGACACTACAAGTTGACACTAGTAACGAAGTTGGAAGTGGTCTGCCTTCCTAATTATCGGTGCGGCACCGGACCGGCGCACATTAGCTTTGACTCCGGGCCGGGCCGGACCGGACAAAGGACGGACAAGTCATCCAACAATGTTTGCCTCGTTTACACGGCAGTTTCACCTGAATTTTAGCCTGTTGTTCAACTTGTTCATTTGTTGTCAAGTTTAATTGCCGTTTGTTTTAAGTGTTGTTTTATATCAACACTAACTTATAATAGACTAGGTGGCTGTCTGTGGCTCCGTCTGTAGCTGTTTGGGTACCTAATAAAAAGTTTCCTATGTGGGTTCACTAATTTAGAATACACTGAACTTCCATTTTGAATTTTTGTCACCATTTGTATATTAATTATCGGACCATTTATTTATAACCTCATACCAAAAGAATAGATAGACGTAGCGCGTAGAACTAGCGAATGAAGCTAGAAAAAGGAATACAATATGGCCAATGAGTACCTACTATTCCGCTCATAGCGTCCAGGAGCATACGTCTAATCCTCAAACTAAAACAATAAGATTGACGATCCCGACCGTGGCTCGCGAATACTGTGGGTGGAATAGTAGGTCATCCTTTGCCGTTTTGTGTTTCTTTTACTGGCTTCAGTCGTTATGTCTACGGGCTCCGTCTATACGATCCCGTATGTCCGACATAAGGGAGTGCGCACACCAGCAGACTCGATTTTCCATACAAAAATTATGTCACGCAATCGGCCGACAGTGCCGACACACAACTATTCTGTGATACAGTTTTCTTGTTTAACCAATGACAAACTGCCTTATTTTTGCCACTAATTTCGATTCAAACATGTGTTTTCTTTTTTCACCAATGACAAACTGCCTTATTTTCGCCACTAATTTCAATTCAAACATATGTTTTCTTGTTTCACCAATGACAAATTGCCTTGTTTTCGCAACTAATTTCGATTCAAACGTGTTTTCTTGTTTCACCAATGACAAACTGCCTTATTTTCGCCACTAATTTGGATTCAAACTTGTGTTTTGAATGACAAGCTGCCTTATTTTCACCACTATTTCCAAACAAGGGTAAAATTTCAGTGACAGCCGCATCTACAGAGACTGGAAGCCTACCTGAAACACTTTCTCCAAAAGCGTAGACAGATAATGAGTCTACTTCTCAAGAACTCTTCAGAAAATCACAAGCGTCTCGCTTATGCTTAATATTAATAATGATCCAATATGCCAATGCTCTTATATTTCACAAGGTACTCCAAGCCTTCAAGATCTTGGCTCCAAGCTCAAACATTATCATAATAATGTAGTGGTTCTAGTTTCATATTGTGAACTATCAACTACATATTATTATGTTGGTAATTAATAGATATGTTTGAATAATTTTATTTTATTTATTTATTTGTTCATGGTAACTTCACATCTTACAGTACATTATAATAAAACAAGTATAACTGGATTACATCGCGTATATTATTTAAATTGGTTTTCCTGACGTTTCGAAAGCTTTGCAGCGTTCGTGGTCGCAGGAAGACTAAGATGACAAGCGTCTTTAAAGAAAGAAAGAAAATATATGTATATGCGTCATCCGCGCAAAACGGCCACCGCTCAGCATATTGCTGTGCCTCATGCACGGTGCAAAGACATAGAGCTGGTTTTCAGCGACAGCCGGCGTCGACACAATAACGTAGATTAGTGAGGCGTGATGTTGTGTTACAGATATTTCAATAAAAAAAAAACTACCGTACAATTTTTATTAATTAAAATCGCTTCGATGCACGCAGTAATCACTCACAATGTCATTATCTTTACAGTGTTGCGTGCTGTTTAGGACTTGATTATTTTTAGAACTGGGTTCCAAACAGGTGGTAGCTGCCAACCATCACCTCTATTAAAATTAAGATGTTTCAAAATAATAATACAGTAGATTTTCTGCACCTAATTAAATTATTCTTCAGTAGTAGTTTTTACTAGCTGTGCCCGAAAATATAGCCTATGTTACTTCTGAACAAAGTAGATTTCTAACAGTAAAAGAATAATTAAAATCGGTTCAGTAATTTCAGAGTTTATCGATTACAAACAAACGAACAATTCTTTCCTCTTTATAATATTAGTATAGATTCCATTCTACAGAAAGAAACCAATTAACTTTTTAATTTCATAGTAATTAAACCTGGTTCAATAATATTTCCCGACCTTTGTGGTAGATGATAAATTCAGTATATTTTCACCTTGACCTTTTCATAGTCGTTACTATGATATTTCATTGAAAGTTAAATTAAAATGCCAGTGATACGGCCCAAGTTACACACCAGAATACGAAATATCACTTTAATTTGACTTGTTTATAAAGATTATAGGTAAAGGGCATAAACTGACATTATTCACTTGATCGATACCGCTTTGACACAGTTACAATTTAAAATATCAGAGTAATTAAATTACTGGAAGCAATTAGATAAACCGTCATAATATCAACATGAGTAGCTAATACATTAATTTCCACACCTGAACATAGCTTTCTAAATAAACAGAAAGAAAGAAAAAAAGACAAAATATTTATTTGCTTCAAAAGCAAAAAAACCGTTAAAATGAGTGCATCAACTTTGTTTAAAATAAATTAATAAATAATAATAATAAATGAATATCTTCGGGACATTTTTACACAGCACCATCTAGTCCCACACTAAGCAGAGCTTGTGATATGGGTACTAGACAATGGACATAATACTTATATACTTTTTTTTTTGTTGTAAATACATACTTATAATACATAAGAAACACCCAGACCAACACAAACACTTATGTCCATCACACAAATATTTGTGTCCTGTGGGAATCGAACCCACGACCTCGTTATCAGCAGTCCGACACTCGAACCATAGAGATCGTCAAAAACTTGAAAAAGATAGTACCTATTTATGAACAATAAATATATTTCAGCTAAACACACAATCAGCACCACACGCCATATCCTCCCATGCTCACACACACCTCAGTCACACAAAACACAACAAATACGTATACATAGATATCCCACACACAATCTAAACATCCTTTTCTTGTTTCTTATTTCTTTTTAACTGATAGTCAAGTAAAATGAAACTAATTATAATATGCTAGCATTAACCTAAATATTTATAATAATTATTATTATTATTGATATTCGAGGGAATGGCAATAAATGCTGAAATACAGACTATGCCTAGTATAGATTCAGAAGTACTAAAATGTAAACTGAAAAAAAAAAATACAAATGTGCGTGTACACATACGCACAGAAGTTTAAATACTTCTTCGGGGTGACTATTTTATCCTAACCCCTTAATTCTTCCGATTTCATGTGATGGTATGCGAGCGCATTTCAAATAAAATCCATTCTTAATTTTTCTTTGACGCGCTTAAAGGTCTAACTGCAATAGAAGAGTAAAGAAAAAATCAAAGAAAAAATAAACAAACTAAATTAACGAACCCAAATTCTTTTCAACCCTCTAATAATGGCCGTTCAATAGAACAAAGGAGTTTTTCTGACATCCGAGTCGGTTTTTCTTCCGCCTTATTAGTAGAGGAGCGGTGTGGCTAATTGTCCTATGATTACAAAGCCTGAAACATCTGTAACAACGTGAAACATTGTGTTGTAATCAGTGTCGTGTATCCAGTACGGTAACCATACTGTACAAAGGACAGTCTTACAAAGGGAAAGATGAACGTGATCTAGTGGTATTCCTATTTACTTACAAAAATTTACGTTTTATTTTGTCAAAATTATGGGTTTTTACTCATGAGGGATGAACGTAGCTGGGGGGGACTGGATGCGGAAGGCAGAGGACCGAGTGTTGTGGCGCGATTTGGGAGAGGCCTATGTCCAGCAGTGGACTGCGCTAAGCTGAGTTGATGATGGGTTTTACAGGTTTTTGCTATTTTTATGGACAACTGGCTGTATTTCATATGTTATCTTGCCTATGCTCGTGGCTTCGCTCGTGTATAATTCAGTTTATTACATAAAGACATTATCACGCATCTCTCGGGAATCGTTTGTCTTCCCTGGATATTTTTTATTCATTTGTAGTGAAATCCTAGTATATCCTACTAATCCCAGTAATATTATAAAAGTGAAAGTTTGTGAGGATGTATGGATGAAAGTTTGTTACTGTTTTACGCAAAAACTACTGTATGTATTTTAATGAAATTTGGCATACAGATCGAAAATAACCTGGATTAACATATAAGCTACTTTTTATCCCGGAAGATGAACCGTTCCCGAGGAAGACGCGATAAACGACATCCACTCGGGTGAAGCCGCGGACACAGGCTGGTGATTCAATATTTATCTTAGACTTATTTATAAAATAAAATATATCTACAAACAAAGTCAGTCGCCAACACAGTATTTTTTTAAAAATTGTTCCCGTCTTCTTCGGTTTCCCGTTTTCCAATGTGGGCAATGAATGCAATGATATCAAGATGATTCTTGATATCATTGCTTTTATATCATTTTTTTTCATTTTTTTATTATTGATTTTTGTGATATTATATTATCACAATGGAATATTTTTAAGCGTAGTACAAGACAGAAACAAAAAAAAACTACAATAAATATTTAAGTTTATGTTTACCTACTGTTAGATAATTCAGAATTATAAACACTGTTTTTATATAAAAATCTGTTTCCGCCAAAAATAAATCGATTACACATTGATTCCTGGCTGATTTCATTCACTCGCTTAACCATCGACTCGATCAATATTCACTCGTTGGTAAAGTTGGGAAAAACGACTTAAAATCGTAAGCGTGTTTAAACGTTGTGCTTTTTTCTGCCAACGAATTTTTTTACGCTTTTGCCGCTTTTCGTTTTTCACTTCTAAAAAAATTTACTTTTATTTGTCTACATTACACTATTCTATTTACATTTAAACTATTTACAAAGTTCACTAAAAACTATACAAACAAACTACAATCGTCGCGTAATTACCAAGGAGAACATTCAAAAACGCATTCACTCGTTGACGACGAAAAATAAACTAAGCACAGAGAAAGAAAATAATCACTACGTTACAAAACTAAGCGCCAAAGCAAAAGCAAATCAATCAAGGTCAAAAACGTTTAAAATGTTTAAACGATACGAAAATAATCAACAAAATAAAAAGGTGCTTTCTCTAAACAAATTTTACGTACACGAATAAAATTTAATTCTGCCGGTTTCAAACCACCACCAGTCAACTTTGAAATTGAGTCTTATGTTCATAGAAATAAGGTTACATTTCAATCGTATTATTGAAAGCATAAGTTTGGTTTACGAAAAAGTCTAAACGAAATCTGCTTTAATCACAAAGCGTGCTTATACGCTTTTTTTTTAATTAGACTTTTTTAAGCGCTTTTTGTTTAAACGCCCACTTCTACTCGTTGGTATTGTACGTGGCGGGGAGGGAACTGAGAACCGCGGCATTCGAGCATGGACGTCCGAGCTGAGTGGTCGTAATAGTAAACTGTTGTAGCAGGAATTCATGTAAGTTAATGTCATTTGGTTATATATTCTTTAAATAGTAATCTTACTGTGACCGTTATTTTATTCTATTTTTGTGGATTCGTAGATAATATTTTGAGATATTCAGCAGAATGTGCTACGTATTAAAATAATTATAATTATATTATGCCTGGCAAAATGTTTATATTCAATTTCCATAACCTACGATCGTACACCCTAATCTGTTGAAAAATAAACGTATTGTTAAAAGAATGCCATAGTTTTACTCCTACCTTCTGATTATTCTTACACTACTAACCCCCAGTTTCTGGAAGACTAATCAATTTGATCTATTGTCAAATCTAATGTCAGCTTCTGTGATTGGCCGGAAAAAATGTTAACAACCAATCACATCGCTTGACCTGAGATTTGACAGCTGATTAGTTAATTTTTGCGTTGATCAGCCTTTCGGAAACTGAGGGTTAGTCTTCTTTAAAATTCAATTGTTGAAAAACCAAACCATTAAGAACATAAAACTTTTTAACAAAAAATTGAACCGACGAAAACAGAAACTGAAAAGCGAAAAATAACTAATTATGAGTCGGCGCCAAACGAACTTTTAACAAGCATAGTGCGTGTAAGTTGGAAGTGGCCGAGCGGAGAACGCATTTTTGGAAAGTTATTGTTTATCGTTGAAAATCTCACGTTGTATTTGATGTGACGTTGTTTTTATTATTTATTTAAAGTAATTTAATGATCTTCGTTGATTGGTTGTTTGGCGCCGACTCATAATTAGTTATTTTTCGCTTTTCAGTTTCTGTTTTCGTCGGTTCAATTTTTTGTTAAAAAGTTTTATTTTTCATTTTTTTGTGGTTAAACTCTAAATCCAGGTCTCCATTATGTCGTAGTGTCTAGAACTATATTTATGTATGTCAAGTTTCAACAGAATCGGTTAACAGGTAAGAATTCAGTGGGTGAACAAACACTCATCCCCTGTTTTACTACCCTTAGGGGTGGATTTTGATTTTTAAATTCAAATGGGACCAACTTCAAGATATACCCTATCCAATAAAAAAAGAATCATCAAAATCGGACCACTCTGTAAAAAGTTATGCGTGGTCATACATAAAAAAAAAAAAAAAAAAAAAAAAAAAAAAAAAAAAAAAAAATATACGCGTCGAATTGAGAACCTCCTCCTTTTTTTCGTCGGTTAAAAATGGAAACAGAACTGTCTCAATTTTTATAAAAGTCTGGTCCCGCTAATGTTTCGAGACGCTAATTTGTTCTTAATTGACACCTGTTTTTTTGTGCGAAACTCTCCCCTCTCTGGTTGAAGCCTTTTACGACGTGACTCGCTTTTTTTTACAAAAAAATCTTACCTTTCTTTGAGATTTTTTGTTAATCTTGAAGTAATTCGTGGCGATTTAATGTTTTCTGATTTTCATCCGAATTTAAAGATTTAAAGCAAATATTTTTATGCTTTATTTTGTTATTATTGCTGATATAAAATAATATGGATAGAAATATGAAAATGTAATATTAAACACTATTAACTTTTATTCTAGAAAATAAAATGAAATTTCTAAAAACACCTAACCACACACATACACTTTTATTTTTAATAGAGCAACATATTCAATTACACTTACAAGCTATATATACCTTCTAAAACATATTGATAATGACTCATTTATCACCTCTAATAAGTGAATAAATCACTAAAAACCACTACGTATATGTAAGCGCGGATGAATGTGAAATTAAATTAATTTAGAAATATGCTTTTAATTTGATTAGAAAATGTATTTTAAACCATGTTTTTTTTATTTACTGTATTATTTCGCATCCATCTAACACCCAAAATGGACTCTGACTACCATTGCGGCGAGTAAGCGCCGATATATACAAACTACAACCATTGCTTATTTGCTACACTTTCCTAGAACGGTAAAGTAACTTTCCCCGGTCCCCCCATGCATGCACATCGCATTAAACTTCTAATTAAAGGCTTTCAGAGTGAGGTAGTGTCCACAATAGCCTTCATTACATTCAGTGGCGGCGTTAGGTGACGGCGACGTCAGCGATCGCCGAAGGCCTCGCACAGGTGGGGGTCTCACAAAAAAGTTTTTTAAGTTGAAAAAAATGTAGCTATATAATTACTTTCTGACTGAAAAATGAAAGAGGCCAGTTTTTGCCTAGCACCGCCACTGAATCAAGGTTAAATCAAATTAGCTGTCGAAACATCACAGATGTGATGGGTATCGAATTATAAATTTCAAATAATAATAAAACAACAAAAAAAATATTCATTGAACGTATGATCAGCTGACCTGAAATGATAAGTTTTGTAAATTGTAGTCACAGGACGCGTGGCCTTGTTAGTATACATAGTATTTTATAAGAAATACGAGAAATTTTTTAAAGCAGTTCACGCGTCGCGCGGCCGTTGACCCCGTGATCAGCTGTAGTTGAAATAATGCGCTCAAAAAATCATAATTATTTATCTTGTTTTATTATCAATACATATCCATATCAAATCAAACACGTCTGTAAAATTGTAAATAATAAAATAAAATGACCTGCACACCTGAGAGTGCTCCATACAGTTCTCAATGGTGTGTGTAGTCCGCCAACCCGCACTAGGCCAGCGTGGTGGACTAAGGCCTTAGCCTTCTCGTACTAAGAAGCCCGTGCCCAGCTGTGGGACAGTATTGGGCTGGTTATGTTTATGTTTATATAAAATAAAATGAACATTTAATTCAGACTTTCACGTGCTTTCACGATCCATAAATAAAAGCTACACAACAAGAGATTGTTAGTAAACAGAAAACTTATTTACTATGTAAGTAGATATACACATACGCACTTAACACACATACGGCTGTTCCAGTGCCTACTAAAGCAACTGACTGTAAAAAAGTGTATATATATCCTTTTCTAATATTTTAGTTAGGTATAGAGGACTTTGTCGCACCTTATCAAAAAAGTTCAAGCCATGTTTAGACCCTTCTTTAAACCGGGTCTAAAGTCAAAGTACATACATAAAAAAGATGTATAAGCCCAGTTTAAGCAAAACGCATTGCTAAACCTACCTATTTTGTAATAAGGTAGAATAAGACTAAATTAATTTAGTTTGCAAACAATAGAATCAGCGCCATAATAGTCTGTATTTTTTTAGATGTTGCTCTATTTACAATTCTGTGTATGTAACCAATAACTCGCGGTCGGATTTCAAACTGTAGGTAAGGTAATTTTTTACACAATTTTATTGTTAGAAAGAAAGAAAGAAAAATGGTTTATTTACTACAGCCAGAGGCACACAATAACAATAATAATCAAGTCCCAAACAGCACGCAACACTGTAAAAGATAATGATATTGTGAGTGATTACTGCGTGCATCGAAACGACTTTAATTAATAATATTGTACGGTAGATTAAAATATTTTTTTAGAAATATCTGTCGCTTGTCATCTTAGTCTACCTGCGACCACGAAATGCTGCAAAGCTTTCGAAACGTCAGGAAAACCAATTTAAATAATATAGGTACGCGATATAATCCGGTTAAACTTTGTTTTATTATAATGTGTACCTAGTGATCACGAAAACTTAAGAAATGATTATAATAATATACAATTTTATCATCTATAATACAACTCTTAAAAGTATAATTTTGTGCCCCACGGCTGCACCAAATCGGTATCAGTTGGTTATCAGTTGGTTGTGTTTTCTTTTCTGAACAGCTTGTTTAGTGACTTCTGAACAAACCGCAAATGGCTTGTAAAAATAAAAGCTAACATGTACCAGGCCCCTCAGAAAGTATTGCGAAAAAAAGTTTTTATATATGGGAGACTGGCCAGTTATAATGTTTTTCGAAAATATGATTATTTATAAGTAAAAATAAGAAAGAAAGAAAGAAAGAATTTCCCTCCACATTTTTTGCGAGTTAATTCAAAGTATTGTGTCTCACTGAAATATGGATCTGCGCCGGGAACATTTTAGAGCTATGATTTTATACGATTTCAAGTGTCGCCTGAAACCGGATGAATCGTACGATAGACTTCAAATGGCATTCATGGATGAAGGCCCTTCCAAGGCAACCGTGTATCGTTGGTATAACGAATTCAAGCGCGGTCGACCAACTTTGGGGGATGACGAAAGAAGCGGTCGCCCTTTGACGGCTGTTACCGAAGAAAACGTGCTAGCAGTGAAAAATTTAATCCAAGACAATAGGCGAATTACATATCAGGAGATTCAACACATATTGAAGATTGGATCGGGAAGCGTTCACGAGATTCTACACAGCCATCTTCGAGTGAGGAGGATAGTATCACGCTGGGTGCCGCACAACCTCACCGATGCTCAGAAGCAGGCCCGGGTGGAATGGTGCCGTGATATGCTTAACAAATTTGAAGCAGGCTCGTCTCGGCGTGTTTACGACATCGTTACAGGTGATGAGTCCTGGATTTATCAATACGACCCAGAAACCAAGCGCCAGTCGACTGTTTGGGTGTTTCAAAATGAGCCAACGCCTACCAAAGTGAAGCGATCTAGAAGCGGGGGTAAGATTTTGATCGCTAGCTTTTTTAATTTGACTGGCCACTTGGTATCAATTCCCTTACGGGATCAAAGAAGCATTAATGCCGAATGGTATACTACCAAATGTTTGCCAGAAGTTTTCTCTGTTATAAGCAACAAGCGACCAAACACAGGGCTCCGCGGGCTACTGCTCCACCACGACAATGCACCTGCGCACACCGCACTCAAAACGAGGGACTTCCTGGACAGCACGCCAGTCAAACTCCTGGGTCACCCTCCTTACAGCCCTGATCTAGCACCGTGTGACTTCTTTTTATTCCCAAAAATAAAAAATCAGCTCAAAGGGATACAATTTTCGTCGCCGGAAGATGCGCTGGCTGCGTTCGAGCAGGCTGTAAACGAGGTGTCTGCGGCGGACTGGAAAAAGTGTTTTGAAAACTGGTTTAGGCGCATGAATCTTTGTATAGAGGCTGGTGGAAAGTACTTTGAAAAGATTTGATAAAAATATATGTACGTATAGAACATTTTTTTTTAGTTTCGCAAAACTTTCTGAGTGTCCCACGTATTATGTAGAATTACTTAAGTTATAAACGTAAAACACGGAATGCTTCCTAATAAAAACTTAGGGGTTTAACACTAAAAACGAGACAAGCTAACCTAAATTGCTAAAAGAAAATTATCGTTAAAAGTTTGTGCCCTAAACTTGTACTAACAAAAAGTTACGTCATAGCCTCAATATTGCGGCTAACAATAAAGCGGATCAATATTGCGGTAAACAAGTATTTTTTAAACTCACTTTTGAATCCGTAAGTGATATTTTATCGCAGATTATAGAAAAAAAGGATCTATTTTTATAAATTAAGATAAGGCTGCTCTTTCCGCACCCGTGGGTGTCTTAAAAAGTGACAAAGGACTTATGTCAAGAAGAGAAGATTAAGAAGCAGCGTTCACCTGCCTGGTGAACTCGCTTTCGTTTTAATAACGTGATATACACGCTGAAAATGTATTCGTACTTATTCGTTCTGTTTTAGGGTAAAAAAAAAACTAATGTTGTATGATTATTTCAAAACTGGCCCGCTAACACACTCTAAATTTGGTAAATGGCCCTTTAGGAAAACCAGTCTGTCATAGATTATTACGGACAGCTACGTTACGAAAAACCAACAGTGGGTAGGGCGAGAAAACACCCGCCGCTCAAGACGATGACACCCGCATACTTCAGTCTGCTCGTCATAGACTAATATTTTTCCGTTCGTGACCACGGCCAACGCAACTTGGCCGAAACGTCGAGGTTAGTCAAAATGTTTTATTTTGTTTTGATTTCGCAGTGCGCGAAAAGTCGGGTAGATACAGTTCAATACAGATGACTTGCTGATTTCTTATACATTTTTAACCGACTTCAAAAAAAGGAGGAGGTTATGTATTCGGCGTTTTTTTTTCTTCTTTGTTTTTCTTTTCATGTATATACACCGATTACTCCGAGATTTGTGGGCTGATTCGTAAATCGGCCCACAAATCAACCACGTATGGTTGTTTTTTTATTTGGTAGAGGAAGCCCGCGCGGTGGTCCCATATAAATTTTATTGACTTAGGTTGAGCAGATTTTTAACCAGCTTCAATAATCAACCTTACGTACGTCACAGTGTCACGGCCCGCACGGCTGATTATAATACGTTTTGTGTGAACTCTCTTATAATAATTAATAATTAAAAAGCAGTTTGAGTGCTAACGAGGTGTGATCCGTTTGTATTACTACTACAGCAACGCCGATTGAACACCTAAGGTGGATGTTCTACTTTCAGAACTGTCAAATCAGGTTTATTACATTTCTGGCAACTATAGTACGACTAGATACATGGTGTTTCGTCCGGGTCCGTCTACGAGACAGACAGGACAATAGGCATACAAACTATGCGAGATTTATCACTGATAACGCATGATGTATCACACGGGACACACGGCCGTGACATATTAGGACAACAATACAACGTGTGACGTGCGTGTTTGTTTGTGTGAGTGTGAGATACTGTGTTGAGAAGGAAAGTGAATAATTGCTTTGAAATGGTAAGAGTTTAGAAGCGGGGCTATCGCTTTTGGTATTCTCCGTTGAAGAGAGAAGTTTGTATGAAACAGTAACGTTATCGTTGAAACTGTGACATAACATAACATAACATCACGCCTGTATTTCCCCGAAAGGGTAGGCAGAGGTGTATTGTACACCCACATTTCACCAGTTATGTTATAAGTCCCATGTAATAGGGGGCGAGCCTATTGCCATTAACCTAAAAAACCTAACCTAAACCTAAACTAAACCTAAACTTAACCTGTTGAAACTGTAGTTTGGACTTAACATATACTATCGCACCTGTTTCCCATTGGGGTAGGCAGAGATCATTGATTTTCATCTACTATGATCCTGAAACGTGGTCGCTCACAATGGGCCTGATAAGAAGGCTCAAAGTCACTCAAAGGGCAATGGAGGGGGCTATGCTCGGAGTGTCCCTGCGTGATCGAATCAGAAATGAGGAGATTCGCAGGAGAACGAAAGTAACCGACATAGCCCGAAGAATTGCCAAACTTAAGTGGCAGTGGGCGGGGCACATTGCTCGCAGAACGGATGGCCGATGGGGCAGTAAAGTTCTGGAGTGGCGACCGCGTACTGGAAGGCGCAGCGTGGGTAGGCCCCCCACAAGGTGGACCGACGACCTGGTGAAGGTCGCGGGAATCCGCTGGATGCGGAAGGCACAGGACCGGTCGTTGTGGCGATGCTTGGGGGAGGCCTATGTCCAGCAGTGGACGTCTTTCGGCTGAAATGATGATGATGATGATGATGATCCTGACGCACCTCTTTCGCTTTATCTACGTACATGAAGGTATTGATTGTTTTGATTCGAAGCTCGGCGGCAGACCATAGACTGCCACTGTCATAGCACAGAATATCTAATAGTACTAACGTACAGAACGGCCACTCAATGCCCTCCGCCAATTTCAGAACCCTCGCCCGCTCCCTGCACGCACCCGCAGTCTGACGGCAATTGGACTGCAATATTACAATGGCTGTGAATCGCCAGTCGCTATACAAGTACGCCATCTCTGAACTACTGAGAAGCGAGTCTGCACTACGAGCGGCGAGCATCCCTAACCTACACGTGTGTGTGCGTTCATATACAGACCTAATTTCGTGTATGTAGGTGGTGCTAGCGTTTATATTGTACAGAGTGTCCGAGGTGTGGTCATAGTACAAGCACTGAATCACCGCAGTCACAATGAGTAAGATTAGGATCTCTAAACCTCCATTTGCACATGTTAAGTCTACAGCGACCAACCGGAGTGCGAAGACGTTTTTATGACTTCCACACCGGCCACTGTAGTTTGTGTCCTGCAATCTATGTCACACTTACTGGTGTGTCCCTTGTGCCCGAAAACCTGCACGAGAGACGATCTCTTTTCCACCTCTAATAATAAATAAATAAATATCTTTGGGACATTTTTACACAGCACCAACTAGTCCCAAACTAAACAGAGCTTGTACTATGGGTACTAGACAATGGATATAATACTTATATACTTTTTTTTTTTTTAATACTTATAATATATAAGAAACACCTTACCAACACAAACACTTATGCTCATCACACAAGTATTTGTGTGTGTGTGAGTATTTGTGAATCGAACCCACGACCTCGTGATCAGCAGTCCGACCCTCGAACCACTAGACCACAGACGTCGTCAAAACATAACATATAATGCTACTGATGAGGTGGCTACTTTCTATACAGATAATATTTGAAACACTGATACGGTAAGAAGAAGAAGAAGAACAAGCTCTGCTTAGTTTAGCATTATCTATAACAAAATTGGAGGTTTAGGTACCGTCACGATCCTTCCCGGTGATACATTTTGTCGACAAAGTCTCTTGAACGAATCCTGCTACATTACACGTACCTACGGCTGCGGTCGAACACTGAGCGCAAGTGATTTTAGCCTTAGTGGTGGTTCACCGGAAAGTTTGCTGATAGTACCTATCTGCTTACAGCTTTTAGGATAACTGGGAGATGTGTATTATTATTGCCGAGTTATGTCTTCTCCAGAAACTTGTAAAGTTGTGAAGGTCATCTTAGACAAGCGGGCAAGTTTAGTTCGTAGACGTATATTAGGCCTGTCTAATTACCGGCCGCCGCAGCCGCGCCGCGGGCGCCCTGTCGTGTGATAAAGGAGAACTTACACACTAAGCTAGCTATTAGGTATGTTGTTTGTATCCTTAACTAGTTGGGAACGCGGTTATGCTTGCGGGAATCATAGCCGAATAAAAAATGGCGTACGGAATCTCGCTAAAAATAGATTGAAACACAATTTTTTTTCCCAAACCCACTATAATTTCGACAGTATTTTAACATACCAGACGGCATATAGTTATTTTATTTGTGACACTACGGCAAAAACTACCGCCACACGAGATTTGTTGTGTAATCGCGGCAGTTAGACTTACTATGAGTGTGAATGTGTGCGTACCAGCCGGCAGCCCGTACTTTCAAGCCAGCCGAATTACTATTGGGTGCTTCACTTATTGTTTAGCGAGATTCCGTCCGCCTTTTTGATTGGTCAATGGCTGTTTTTTTTTTGTAAGATTTCCTTACTTTGTTCATTGTCCAATCAGTCAAGAACCTTGTCCTCTGTAAAAACATAAAATTAAATTATTGTAATTGGAGTTATTACAGTTGGAGTTGGTAGTTTTCATTGAAGAAACCTAGAATTAAAAAAGAACTTGTGTCTGAACAGACATTCTCCACCCGGGATAAAAAGTAGCTTATTATCTTAATCCGGGTTCTATCGGTGTGCCAAATTTCATCCATATCTGTTCAGCCGTTTCAGTGTGATTGAAGGAAAAACAAATAAACAAACGTCTATCATTTCAGCTGAAAGACGTCCACCGCTGGACATGGCCTCCACCAAGAGGGCGGATATGCCATAACGGCCACGCTTGGCAGGCGGGTTGGCGATCGCAGTTGGTTGAATAAATACTCAGAAAACGCTGCTGCACATCATCTGGTGAACCCTTTAGTCTAGCCTTTACGACACCCACGAGGAAATGCATAGTTTTGTAGTTATAAGTTATAATATTAACACATAACATAACATCACGCCTGTATTTCCCCGAAGGAGTAGGCAGAGGTGTATAGTACACCCACATTTCGCCAGTTATGTTATAAGTCCCATGTAATAAGGGGCGAGCCTATTGCCAGTAACCGGGCACAAATCCAGACTCCGGGCTTCTACTGAGAATTTCCTAATGAAAAAACCTAATAACACTCGGCCCGACCCAGGAATCGAACCCAGGACCCCATGCTCAGCAGTCGTGCTTGCGACCACTAGACTAACGAGGCAGGTCTTGTTTTTGTACTAAATAAAAGTTTTATCTATCTATCCATATATCTATCTATCTAAACATCTACCATTTCAGCTGAACGACGTCCACTGCTGGACACAGGCCTCCCCCAAAACGGGAGATATGCCATAATGGTATGCTTGACAGGTGGGTTGGCGATCGCAGTTGGTTGAATAAATACTAAGAGAAAGCTGCTGCCCATCCTCTGGTGAACCCTTTAGTCGCCTTTTACGACACCAACGAAAACAGGCATACTTTTACATTTATAATATTACTAGCTTTTACCCGCGGCTCCGCTCGCGTTAAATTCTGCTAACCCACGTCAGTCCAGTCCAGTCCACTGTCCCACTGTCCCGCTGTCCCGCTGCCCCACTGCCCCACTGCCCCGCTGCCCCGCTGCCCCACTGCCCCACTGCCCCGCTACCCCACTGCCCCGCTGCCCCGATGCTCCACTGCCCCGCTGCCCCACTGCCCCGCTGCCCCACTGCCCCGCTGCCCCACTGCCCCTCTGCCCCACTGCCCCTTTGCCCCCCGCTGCCCCACTGCCCCATTGCCCCCCACTGCCCCGCTGCCCGGCTGCCCCACTGCCCCGCTGCCCCGCTACCCCACTGCCCCGCTGCCCCGCTACCCTACTGCCCCACTGCTCTGCTGCCCCACTATCCCACTGCCCCACTGCCTGCCCCACTGCCCCGCTACCCCACTGCCCAACTGCCCCGCTGCCCCACTGCCCCGCTGCCCCACTGGCCCGCTGCCCCACTATCCCACTGCCCCGCTACCCCATTGCCCCAATGCCCCGCTTCCCCACTGCCCCGCTGCCCCACTATCCCGCTGCTCCGTTGCCCCGCTACCCCACTGCCCCACTGCCCCGCTGCCCTCCTATCCCACTGCCCCACAGCCTGCCCCGCTTCCCCACTGCCCCGCTGCCCCACTGCTCCGCTGCCCCACTGCCCAACTGCCCCGCTGCCCCGCTGCCCCACTGCCCCTCTGCCCCACTATCCCACTGCTCCACTGCCCCAGTAACCCACTGCCCCGCTGCCCCACTGCCCCGCTGCCCCACTATCCCACTGCCCCACTGCCTGCCCCGCTGCCCCACTCCCCTACTGCCCCGCTAACCCACTGCCCCGCTGCCCCGCTACCCTACTGCCCCACTGCCCCGCTGCCCCACTGTCCCACTGCCCGCTGCCCCAGTACCCCACAGCCCCGCTGCCCCGCTGCCCCGCTGCCACACTGCCTCGCTGCTCCGCTTCCCCGCCCCGCTGCACCATTGTCCCGCTGCCTCGCTGCCCCACTGCTCCACAACCCCACTGCCCCACTGCCCCGCTACCCCGCTACCCCACTGCCCTACTATCACACTGCCCAACTGACCCGCTGCCCCGCTGCCCCACTGCCCCACTGTCCCACCGTCCCACGGTCCCACTGCCACTGTCCTACTGTCCCACTGTCCCACTATACCACTGTCCCACTGTCCCACTATATCACTATCGTCCCGTCCCATGTCCCATGTCCTGTCCACTGTCCCGTCCCCTGTCCCGTCCCCAGTCCCATCCCCAGTCCCATCCCCTGTCCACTCCACTCCATCGTACATTACTATCCGCTCGTGCAAATGCATAGAAGCTTCCATCTGTCGGGTGAGTACGCAACCCACGAATTTTTTTTTTTCTTTTTTTTCTTTCTTTCTTTCTTTCTCAAAACCCATACCAGTTTTTAAGTCAGATCATCAGCTTTCTAACAAAAAAAAAATCATCAAAATCGGTCCAGTAGTTTTAGCGTGATGCTGGAACAAACAAACAAACAAACAAACAGACGTTTACAATTTTATAATAGTTAAGATTAGGATAATTTTCTGGACGATTGTCTAAAAATTATTTAATCGTGCTGATGGCAGTGGCACACAACCTAAATAATAATATATAATTGTAGATCAGACGAGCTTACCTGTAAGCGAAGTCTTGATTCTAATTTTATGAGCTGCGATCTGAAATATAATTGATATTATACATTGTAGATGTTCAGAGTTTGCTGCAATAATTAAATTGGATATTTAAATACAATTTGTTTTGATTTATTAAACTCTATACTAACATCAGGGATACTTAATGTATAATGTAGAAATATTAAACAATAGTTGGTAATCAACAGACAGAACGTTAATTATTAATTATCCATTGTCTAGCACCCACAGCACAAGCTCTGCCCAGTTCTGGACCAGATGGTGCCGTGTAAAAACGTCCCAAAGACATTTATTTATTTATTTATCAACCTAAGATATGAAATGTACGAGATTGAAATACATGCTAATGTATTTTCTTGTTTATTACATGACATATTATGTTGTTTGACATCATTAAAATTTAAGTAGGGATTATTGTTATAATAAATAACTGATAATGCAAAGTTGATGAATAAGATTCTTCACTAATGAGAATTATAATATTGGGTTTTAAAGATATTTTTGAGCTGTTTTCTATCCAGCTGCCTTTCAGTTTCAATGTACACACAGCGTCCTTAATTGATTACCCCTCATGTTCTAAAATTTGTTCATAAGTGGGGGTAACCAATCGGTGTAGCTGACTGTACCTCTTTCTTCATGTTTTTTAACCATTAACTAATGGTTTTACTGTTAGGTTTTTCATGGGATTTTTCGAAAGGTAGACTTAAGTAAGGTTCATCATTACCTATTTATTTCTAACAGTTTAAATATGGAAGTAAAAATAAAAATCTATTAAATTATATTATTGTAAGTTGGACTTAATCACAATTGTTATCTTAATAAAATCTGTTATTTAGGTTTATATATTGTTAAATACAATAAATAAAATTGTTAATTAATTATTGATATGTTTATCTATCAGCCAACTTCTTGGCAAGTTTTCCTAAAGTTAGTCTTGTGTTATTAGGCCAGGAAGGTGGTGATGAAATTGGATATTTTTGTAAGATTCTATGAACAAGAGTGTTTTGATAATGATGTTCCAAATCTGTATGCACCTATAAGGAATCTTATAATTATATCAGCCTTATCCACTTGTGGACTGATCAGGGCTGATAAGGCTCCAAGTTCATTGCAATAGCCAATCCTGAGTTTTGATGAACAGATGCTGTACACTAAATCCATAGGTTCTGTACCAGGTCGGTCCACCATACTTTATAAGTATTTAGTATTGTTTTGTAGGCATTTCTTATTAAAGACGAATAAAAGAAAAATAGATGAAATAATTTGAAGTTTTTGTGTTATATGCTTAGGACCTTACTCCATGAAATATGTTTACCATAAGTCAATTTTAGTCTGACCAAGTTGTAAGTAAATTAAGCTGAATTTATTGAGTGACAGTTCTCTTACTGTATTGTACTTGGTGTTTCTGCATTATTGATCTTTTATTCTGGTTGTCTTTAGTTTAGCATATTAAGAAGCATAAATGTGAACTAGTCTCTTGACTATGACCAGGTCCATATCCATATAATAATACCTCAGGGTGCATTTTTTAAGTGAAGAAATTGTATGTTTCCATTTTGTTAACGCAGATGATGGCAGTTGTAATATTGATTCTTAACAGCAAAGCAAGTGATAATATGTTAATGCTTGTTAAGCAAATAATTTTTAATGTTACATATTATATGCTGCGATTAATTTTAGTTTATATCAAATTTTAATAATAAGTAGTATGGACAACCTTTTATTGTGATCAAAATACACCAATGTGGTCACTCTCACTATGCCTCCTTCAAACCCTTTTCAGTAAAAGAGGCTTCTGATATTTTATGACCAACGCTGAATTTGGTATTCAGTACCCATACTAAAATTATTTATAGTATTGTAATTATTATTAGAATTATAGAGGTTTTCAACAACAACAACAACTTCAACAACTTCTAGGCAAAGTGGCTGGTAATTTGTTAGTTAAATTAAATATCTGTAATATACACTTTATTTTCTATGTGTTGTTCTAGGTCCACACTTGTGTATTAATTATAAAACCTAGAAATTTACATTGTTTGTTGGTAACTCCTCTAATTCTGAGAAGAGGCCCATACCTCTGTGCCCGTACCCCGCAGTGGGATAGTTATGGGTTGATGATGATTGGTTAGTCTTTTCAGGGTTTATTAGCAATCCACCCAAAATGTTTTAATAAATTTAGACTAACATTTACATTTTCAGTACATCCTTGATAAGTTTTGACCTCTATGTGGGTAAACATCAAGGTAAATAGTTAATAATTATTTATAAAGCCTTGGTTTTCGCACTATCATATGTATCTGAGTGATAAACCATGATGGAACATAGCTGTGAAACATAATTGTTTAATAGCAGTACTAAGTCAATGACACAATTTTTTTCTGTATTTTTACCCGACTGCACTGCAAAAGAGTGCTTCGTTGGTCTAGTGGTTGCTTGCGACCGCTGAGCGTGAAGTCCTGGGTTCGATTCCTGGGTTGGGCAAAGTGTTATTGGGTTTTTCCATTAGGAAATTCTCAGTAGCAGCCCAGAGTCTGGATTTGTGCCCGGTCAATGGCAATAGGCTCGCCCCCTATTACAGGGGACTATAACATAACCGGCGAAATGTGGGTGCACTTTTACACCTCTGCTTACCCCTTCGGGGAAATACAGGCGTGATGTTATGTGTTATGCACTGCAAATACAGGGTCTACTACTACTTAGTCAGTATTAAAAGTTTCTATGAATAAATTAATCAATGATTCCATTGAAGGAACACATGTAAATATTTTTATATAAATCTTAGCAGTTTGATACTGCACAGGCTGCGCAGCAGCCCCGACACCAACCCGCGTGCGATAGCCGCCTGGGCTGATAGCCCTCTTGTGGGCACTGGTCACCCGGACTAAATCTCTGCTAGTTATTAAGTACTAACATAGAATAAGTTGCATTTGTTACTAACACATTGTAGACCAATTTGTTGTCTGAAAGATAAAGAATTTTGATTTGAAAGAATTTTGATATCATTTGCTCAAAATAATTTTCTTTTATTTATGGTGTTAGGTTATTAATTAAGGGTAAACCTGAATGTGCCATTATATTATGCATCATGGAAGGTTTTAAGTAATAGATTCATTATTAGTAGATATGTTGACAAGATGACATAGCATTGATGTGACAAGTCTGTTTGTTTATAATGATATTATTTCTAACTATGAAAAATGACTAGTTAGAATACATAAAGGTATCATGTGGTATCTCGTACACTTGTACCCTTTTTAAAATGACAGGATCGTCAGTTATATATTTCCAGCAGCTACAGTACTTAGATAAATTGTTAGTATGTGGTTACCTGGTTGGTATATTATATGTATATATGGTTGGTACATTTCAGTATCAGCCTTGTGGGTCTTATGCTCTCTCGGAGCTGATGGATAGGTTGCTTTATCAGAGCTGGTACACATTGGTTATTCTTCCAGAGTTGGAAAGAGTTTCAAGAGCCGAGTATCGATCCGAGGAATCACAATACAACCGAGCATAGAAATAAGGCAGTTCCTGAGCAGCTATGCCAACCTTACCACTTGTAGCGGCTTAATGCACTTGTGAATATATTATTAAGTCTAATAAAAGTTCACACCATGTGTGATATCTCTTGATTTTGATTAATATTTATCATCAAGCAAAGGTTTTACTTTCATTTTGCATACAATCCGTCATAGCTTTCCTTATAATAGAAGGCCAGTCATAGGTTAATTCATATGTATGACTTCTCAATCCCTTGGTCCCTGAGTTTAGAGACTTCCGTGAGCCCCGCTTTCACTTTTGAATTAAGTGGTGGTGCATCCCAGTAAGAGTAGTTGTCAAGCAGTGTGTTTTTCCCCTAATGTAAGTAACCTTTTCTTGTGGGTACAGTTGTAGGAATATGCTTGGACTTTTAGTTGAGTGTTTTGGATTCTACTCTTCTTTCTTAGGTTCATTTTTAAATGGGATGTTAAATAACGAAGAGCCTTATTTGAAGCATTTGTTATCACTTATCAGCCATTGTAACAGAAACATGTTTACTGTTAACTTAAGCATCACGTACTTGATGGCAGATATTCATATGGACCACCGCCAGTGTTTATAAAAACGACTGAAAGCATCGCGTGCCCCGGTGGTCTACTAAAGCCTGACATGCCCACACATGTAGTTTGCAAACCAGCTAGCGACATAGA
Source organism: Asteroscopus sphinx (assembly GCA_949699075.1). NCBI lineage: Eukaryota > Metazoa > Arthropoda > Insecta > Lepidoptera > Noctuidae > Asteroscopus > Asteroscopus sphinx. Next base: position 10,106,938 of record OX453022.1, on the reverse strand, counting down.
TATCTAATATCGCTCGAATATCTCGTATTCACCAGTTTCACTGTAAATGTAATACACACGCCCCATAAGCAGAGTAAGGTAGAGTTGTCCCACGAAGGCGACGTTTCAAGTACCTATTTGTTTTAGGTAAATCACGGGAAAAAACAGGTTTGGACGTGTTTGGAATAAGGTTATGATTATGGTTATGTTATGGTTATGGTAAAACTCACCTGTTCTTTTATTTTACAATCAAGAAAGGGTTCACCTTCTTCAAGACTCGCATCCATCCAATAATCAGGGTTAGGTGTTCCTGAGAATCGAATAACTGCAACAGCGCGGCTGCGACATTCTGCACAGCCTGTCGTTCGATGGTCGTTCCTTCAGGCGAAAAGCACCCCCGTTTTCGCTTTCGGCTCTCGAACAAAGCACTTTCTAGCATTTTAATTGGTTTTCTTTCACTTGACACGATAATTTAGACAAAAATTAAAGAAAATATTCAAGGAGAAAAAATAAGAACGCAGATGTCATAAGACGCGCGAAACAGAAGTGACATATACCGGGGTGGCCAGCAGATAGAAATAATAAATATAGTATTTTTAACTTATTTTTTTTTTTTTTTCTAAACGAAACGCGGTGTCTAAGCGCTCGGATTAGATAACTACAATGTATAATATCAATTATATTTCAGATCGCAGCGAAATAAAATGATAATAATACCCTACAAACTTTTCATAAAAATCATCATCATCATCATTTCAGCCGAAAGACGTCCACTGCTGGACATAGGCCTCCCCCAAGCATCGCCACAACGACCGGTCCTGTGCCTGTGCCTTCATTAACTTAATTTTTTAATTTGTATTTTTCTTTCAATATTTAAAATAACCTCGCCCTTTTAGAAACCGTTTTCCTCACCCACATTATTTAACAACAATACCAAATTAAACTTTGAAAACAAACTTCTATTGATCTTAAACGCCTAAAGTCTTATTAAAACATTAATTCGAGTAGAATACAACATGACATTAAAGATTTAACCTTCTACCGCCGCCATTGTAGATTTGTGGGGTTTAATATTGACACAATCCGGTTAGAACAATACGGTTATTTCGCAAACTATTCGACTGTTCGCCTTTGTACTGGTTAGCGAAATTACAATGATAAATACCGAATTTTTGATTTATCGTTACTTAAATCATGTTTTGAAGATAAATTAACCAAGGATTTCTAAAGACTGTTGGCAATTTAATCTATTGTTAAATCTCAAGTCAACTGTTCTGAATGGTCAAAAAAAATGATGTTTTTTTGACCAATCACATCGCTCGATATACAACGTGTATCAGAAATGCGTGCCCATATTTGAAGAGCTCATATCGAACCACTTTTACTTCGCGGTCAAAGCTAAAATCGCAAAAAAAAACCGCTGTTCCCTATATTTGTGTTCACATAAACACCTGAGAATTGACAAAAAAACCTTTATGTTCCTGGAATGCCTCATTGTCATGGGCCCAATTTATTTCGCCTGTATTTCCCCGAAGGGGTAGGCAGAGGTGTATAGTACACCCAAATTTCGCTGGTTATGTTATAGTCCCATGTAAAAGGGGGCGAGCCTATTGCCATACTATCATACTATATGCATATGATTATATTATATGAGAACACTAAAACTTTTTATAGAAAACCTGGGGTTTATTTTATTAATAACTAAAGATATAATATTAAGTTAAATGTAACCTTGGCCTTCAACTGAACACAAATTTATGTGTTTATAATTATTGTAATATAACCTTTTGGAAAAATATTAAAAAATTAGCAAATTTATAAGTAGGGAATTAACAGTAATTTCAAGTTTATTGTTAGTTACATTTACCTATTGCTACATGCCCTGCTGTTACTTATGGGTGATATTTATAATAGCTCTTATAGTATTGAGATGGATATACACATAATGTAGGTACTTGAATGGGAAAGTGCTTAGCTTTACCATGACATAATGGTAAATACATATGACTGAGATGTCCCTAAAAAAATATTTAGCTGAAGTTACTTGCATCATAAACTTATATTAGCTACAAAGCTAGGAATAAAATTAATGAAAATAATTTTCATTTTCTAATATGAAATATTGTGACGATGAAGTGACTGCTAGAGGCCACTGATCAAAGAGAGGGAACTTCACATAACTTACTTAAAACTACTAACCACATTCTTAGAATTTTGCAGAAACGTAGACATGCTGCTTAGAATCCACAGCAAACTGCCATCTCATACATTAATAGAGAAAGGGAATATAATATCCCCATCTCAAATGTACTGATTTTGAATATTATAAAAGTTAGGTTTTTTGTTGTTGATAAATTAACAAGAAAAACCATTATTTTGATGTAAACTTGACCTTACATTCCGCAAAAGTCCTTCCTTCTTTTTGCAGAATGTAACTCCAAACTGAATGACGTTATTAGAGTTGTACCGGGTGAAATAGGGGTGTATTATGCACGGAATCGATTAGGCCATCGGTTCACACAGTTTAAAGCTTGCTAAAACAAACAAAAATTAAATTAAAAGAATCGATGGCCTAATCGATTCCGTGCATAATACACCCCTATTTCACCCGGTACAACTCTAATAACGTCATTCAGTTTGGAGTTACATTCTGCAAAAAGAAGTTGGGACGGCAGGGCGCGACCCTTGGTTGCGCTCTGTCTTAATGGGTGGGTGGGTGATAAATATCTCGGATGTAATATCTCGTATAATTATGGTTGAACTTCACTTACAGGTAAGTTCTTTTAACCATAAATTATACTTCTATATTACATCCGAGATATTTCTTAACAAAGGTAGATGTTTAGCGACTTTTGCGGAATGTAAGGTCAAGTTTACATCAAAATAATGGTTTTCTTGGATTTGCTAACGTTTTTATAATACCTATTTATTAAAACATTTAATACCAAGATAATGGCAGGAGTTCCCAAACTTTTTCATTTCGCGGCGCAGGTTTAGTATTTTTTCACGCGACCTCTGTCACTCTAGTCAAAAATATGTATAAAGTAAGACTAGACACAGGCACAGTCCCCTTTATTACAAGACCAGGTTTAGACTTCCTTTTTTAAACCGGGTTAACGGTCAAACTGCATACATAAAAACCCGCGGAATACATAACCTCCTCCTTTTTTTGAAGTCGGTTAAAAAGGTGTTAAGCCTGGCTAAGCAAAACCTTAAAAACCTGTTATTAAACCCGATTTTGTAATAAGATAGAGTAATAATTTCTTAGGTTTTCGCGATCACTACACATTATAATAAAACAAGTTTAACCGGATTATATCGCGTATATTATTTAAATTAGTTTTCCTAACGTTCCGAAAGCTTTGCAGCGTTCGTGGTCGCAGGAAAACCAATTTAATTAATATACGCGATATAATCCGGTTAAACTTGTTTTATTATAAGATAGAGTAAGTTTAGTTTCCGGAGAAGAGAAAAAAGTACCTCGCGGTGCCCCACCCAGGGCGCCGCGGCGCAACCTTCCCTTTGGGTACATCGTAGGTAGAGGATTTGATCCCGGTCGATTTTTCTAATCCCGGGATTTCGGGATTATCTACAGTTACTCTCGGGATCCCGGGATTGTGTTGGTAATGAAAAGTTGTAACAAAAAGACAGTATAAAACATATTAAAATCAATTTTTTATTTGAAGACAGACAATCGTAATTGTTTTTAGGAGTTAGGGCTGCTTTCCAACAGAGACCTATGCGAGAAAGCTAAAAATCAATCAATAGGTTTGCTTAATTTTGCTAGCCTGGCACAACGCAGCTTCGCCATTTTGTGATTGTTTCGTCGCAAAGCCACCCTACAGGTTCTAAAGCAAATACAGTCTAAACGAACGCTAGCTCTAGCTGTAATTTAGGCACGATTATTTCAGCCTGGAGGTAGAATGCCTAAAATTGAATTTTGAAGCTCCTACGTCCATTGGGAGGTTGGGCTGATAATTTGATAGTAGATGCCTACGTATCTACCTACGATGATTATGCTCTCGCCAACAATTTCCATGTACAGTAAGATTATCGGCTTGCTAGTTTGCTAGTAGTTATTTTCGTATATGTGGTCTAACTAGTATCCTATATACTGATTCATTGAAACGGGTCAGCGGGAGACATATTTTTTTTATAGTATCATCATCATCATCATCTCAGCCGAAAAACGTCCACTACTGGACAAAGGCCTCCCGAAAAGGGGGGATATGCCATAATCGCCACGCTTGGCACGCGGGTTGGCTGTTTGTTGTTTTTATAGTATAGGATGGAGAAACGAGCTAAAGGCCCACTTGATGTTAAGCAGTTACCTTTGTAACAACTGCAATAACACCTAGGCTTTTGCCTAAATGGTACCGCAAATCGTTTCGTTTCGTTTCGCGAAACTGAGACATGAAGATGGAAAGTTTCATGTGATTGTAATTTCACCGGTACCCGTACCCTTCAGACCGAAACACAGCAATGCAAGCATCACTATTTGTCGGAGAAGTAGGTACGGTGGTAGGACTTCCCCGGACGAGCTCTTTCACAAAGGAGCTCTACTACTACTAAACTATTAGAGCTAGAGAATTTTGTTCTTAGGAACCACGACGTCGATATCCAGCATTGCAGATTGTCCAGAGAACCAAAGGATGGGCAGCAGCTTTCTCTTAGTATTTATTCAACCGCCTGCCAGGCGTGGCCATTATGGCATATCCGCCTCTTAGTGGAGGCCATGTCCAGCGGTGGACGTCTTTTAGCTGAAATGATAGATGTTTGTTAATTTGTTTTTCCTTCAATCACACTAAAACGGCTGAACAGATTTGGATGAAATTTGGCACACCGATAGAACCCGGATTAAGATAATAAGCTACTTTTTATCCCGGGTAGAGAATGTCTGTTCAGACACAAGTAACAATTTAAAACTTCTTACGTATCAAAAAAAGCAAGTTTGAGGGAGCTGAGTTATAAAACTTCCGAAAACAAATGCCACCATATTCGAATAACAAGTATAATTGCAGCACTTAGTTGAGGAAAGCGGTGTAGATCGCACATCGTTAAGTGCGCAGGAAGTGGCTCCGGATATGTCTCGTTAAGGAAGTGTTGGCTACAGGAAAACTGCGGGCCACTATAACACCGGACTGAGTTGATAGGCCTGGCCCTTTATTTTCTTACGTAATCTACCTACATGGACGAGAGGAGGAAATTAAAGCTTCACATAATGTTTTGATTGAGTATAGTCGCACGAAAACCTATTGTTTTTTTTTAATGAAATATAGATTTGCTCTTGACTGCAATCTAGATAGCTTTGTCAAGATGTGGTCGACGATGAAGCGAACAAACCTATCAGGTGCCGATTCACTCCAGCTTTAAAGGCGTTAGTTAGGGTTGTAAGTGCCCGAAAATACAGATGCCGGCAGTGAATTCCACAACTTGGCTGTGCGCATTATGAAAGAGTTCTCAAACCGCTTGGTCCTGATAGTATGGATTTCTACCTAATGTGGATCATATCCTGCAGTGCGACGTGTAGTCCGATGAAAGAAAGGAGATGGCGGAACAAGCTCATGGAGCTCTTGGGCACACTCCAAAGTACAGCCTGTGAACACCATAAATTTATTTATGCTTTAAACAAAATATATGCACAAAAGCAGACATAGGCATGGTTATGACTTCTGGGAGTCTCTCAGGCGCTTAGTGAATTAACAATCAGGAATTTAGGATGCCGTGTAAGGGTGACATTAGATAAATAAATCATGAATACATTTTTCGTCGGTTTACTGCATTTACTTTCATATCAAATGTTCTGCAGAACGAATTTTTGTAGTAAGCCGATGATTTGTGCATGAAAATTAAATGAACTACATGCACTCAAGTATTGACTGACTAAAAACCTCTAAAGCCTCTTCTGAAGAAATAAGAAGTATGTCAGAATTAACGCAGACTTACGGTGTTTTTCTAATTCTCGCAAAGTGGATTGATTTCTGCATTGATTGATTTTTTTAAAGTACGACGATGATGATATTAAGATTTATGATCTAAATATAGCTGAACATAATCGTTCATCGCACAATACGCAAGAACCGAGTGATCTTACCTCAACATTTATGTGCTATTTCGGGATAAATCAATTTACATTCATTCTCCTATTCACACTCCTAAGAACACTCGATATATATATGGAATGTTCAGATAAGGATCGTTTTAGTAGGCTATGTCTGTCTACACAATTCCTACTACGATGAATAGCAATGTACCGAAATAGTATGTACCGAATACAGAGCTTAGTATTAGGGGAGTTACTGTTCAGGAAACAGGTTGTTCAGAAGACAGATCCTTTGCGTTGGGACATATTTGGTTACTAATAAACAATGAGGTATTCGTGATTGGTAATGTGTAACGAAATTATCCCTTAAAATAGTGATATATATTCATTTAGTATTTGCATAGGTATATTATATTAAAATATCTATGTCAGTACATGCTTAAATTTATTGTTATTTGTGGTATCAATCTATTCATGGACAGTTGTTTGAAAGATTTGAAAGAGAGTGAAAATGGTTTTGAAATGAATGGGTTACTTGTCAAATGTCTCCTCTATGCCGATGATCAAGTTATCCTTGCATCGTCGGAGGGGGAATTACAGAAGATGGTAATAATTATGGATAGTGCTTTGAAGAGTAAAGGAATGAAAGTTAATGTCAGTAAGACAAAAGTTATGGTTTTTAAAAGGGAAGAAGTTATGACAGAGTGCAATATTTTGATAGGTGACGAAATTGTGGAACAAGTGAAAGAGTTTGTATACCTGGGTTCCATGTTTACGAGAGATGGCAAGCATGTGAAGGACATTTAAAGGAGAGTGAGTGCTGGTAATCACGTGAATGGGGCACTACACACCTTCATGAACAGCCGCAAAGTATCGGAAAAGGCACGGCTGGCTGTTCATGGGGGAGTGTTAGTGCCTACACTTATGTATGGTAGTGAAAGTTAGGTATGGCAGAAGAAACATGAAAGCAGAATAAATGCAGTAGAAATGAGAGCTTTGAGCAGTATGTGTGGTGTAAGTTTGAGAGATAAAGTAAAGAATTACCTGATAAGGGAGCGTTCTGGAGTGAAAGAAGATGTAGTGACAAAGATTGAGAGATGGTTTGGACATATAGAGAGGATGGACGAGAGGAGATTGACAAAACAAGTATACGAAGCGAGTGTGGAAGGAAGAGTTGGAAGGGGACGACCTCGGCGAACGTATCGCGATCAAATCGCGGACGTTCTCAAAAAAATGCCAGGTTAAGAGTTCTCTAAACCGACGAGCATGCATGACGAGGTTAATGGACGTAGATGAAGCGAAAGAGGTGTGTCAGGATCGTAGCAGGTGGAAATCCATAGTCTCTGCCTACCCCAATGGGAAACAAGCGTGAAAATATGTATGTATGTATGTTGTGGTATATTCATGTAGCTTTTATATTTGTATAATTATTAAGTAATATAAATAGAACTAAATAGTTGTACTGTGTAGGTACATTAAAGTTTTCCCGCAGCCTCTTTTCTACATTCACTCCATCGCTCAAAGGTTTGCTGGTAGAAAACTCATTTTTGAGTTAAGTTTGCCTTTGTATATTTAATTATTATTTGTAATTTAATGCTGTATTTTTCTGGTGTGCAATAAATAATAAGATATCATGATATAATTAGTGAACTCTGAATTCGATTTTCAGGTGGAAACGTTCTTTTTTGTTGTTTGTTTTTTGTTTTTGCACATTATGGTATTAAACCGGGTACAATAAGCATTTTGCTTAAAAACTCAATGATCCAATGTAACCGTCAATTATAACTAATTACATCAATCTTATGAGATGTACTTGAGTAGGTATCCATTTCTTGCCGGAGCTATGGGTACTAAAAGCATGTCATGTTACGACTACAGTATATTGGCAGATAGTTGGCTGCCAACATCATGCATTAGGCGGCTCATTGGCTGTGTAATAGTGTGTAATGACTCAAAGAGCGCGTTCTGATCAGCGTTTGAAAGCGCTTCATTAAGCTGCAGTCAGCTACAGTCAGTTGATGCTGACTGATGATGTGTAGACATAATCCATCAGTTTACTTCGGCTCCTGAACTTAATCATGATCGTCACTCTTGAAGACAAATTGGTGATAGTTTTGAGAGTAATTTGTTATCAAAGGCACAGCATATGCGAGGGTGGGTAGAATAAAAGTGATACACTTATTAAAACCAGAAGAACCAGAGTGACTGACATAGCTTGTATAGGATCAGCAAGCTGAAGTGGCAATGGGCTGGCCATGTCTGCCGAAAGACCGGTGGCCGTTGGAGCAGACGAGTTCTTGAGTGGAGACCGCGAATCGGCAAACGCCAGCGTAGCCATGCAGGTGAACCGATGACCTCAAAAAGTTAGCTGGGGGGACTGGATGCGGAAGGGGGAGGACTGAGTGTTGTGGCACAGCTTGGGAGAGGCCTATGTCCAGCAGTGGATTGCGATAGGCTGAGTTAATGGTAGGTATGGTTAGGTATTAAAAACAAGGTACAAACTATAAACTACTGTCTCTGTTTTCGGTTGGTGTGTGTACAATAAATAATATAATATATAAATACATCCGCAATTTTTTTTTCTGACTTTAAAGCACTTGAAAATTTACCACTACCACTCTCTCTCTCTACTTGTCTCTTGCTAGTGCGAAACATCATTGCTATGCTATCATTGCTTGTTATTATTAGCAGACACGAGGATACTGTGCTCATCCTTCTGACATCATTCCTTGAGCACCTTTTATGTCAGCCAAAGGTATTTTTTTTTCTCTTTATTTAGTCCCAGTCATCCAGCGTTGCCAGTTTTTTTTGCAGTCGGGATTCTGAAACTTTTTGAGTGTAAAAAGCGGGATTCTTTTGTCGAAAGCGGGACATCGGGACAACGTATATAATCAGAAGTTTTTAAATATTTATCTTTTTATTTGAGTTTTAAGTTACGTTTACGTGACAATAGATAGCAAAATAGCCATAGAAAATGTATTTTTATAAAAATATGATTATAATAAAACAAAGTTTAACCGGATTATATCGCGTAAAAATATATGATTTTTTAAATCAGATGTAACCTATCGTTAGGTAATTGAGTCTTCTTAGTCTACTGAATAAAAAAAAATTAAGAGCAAAAATCAAAGTCAAAAAAAGTTTTATTCATTAGAAAAATGTGGTGTTTCAAAGACTGCGCGGATTGTACGATCTGCAAGGTTAAGCTGCACTTGCCGCGGTCAGTCTGTGGATGGGTGACCATTTCGTTACACAACGAGACCCCTCCGTGCCTCGGAGAGCACGTTAAGCTGTCGGTCCCGGTTGTCATACGAATATCTATGGCAGTCGCTACGGGTAGTCAGAAGCCTGAAAGTCTGACAACTGGTCTAACCTCCGAATGTCGGTATTACCCAGTAACTGGGTTGCGGGGGTCTGATGGCAGTCACTCCGTGTAAAATACTGATGTTCAGCCGCATCTGGCTAGACTGGAAGCCGACCCCAATATAATTGGGAAAAGGCTCGGAGGATGATGAGACTAAGGAGTGACTGTTGTAAATTGTAACTTGTGAGTTATTCCCGAAAAGCGGGACTGAGCCTGTCCCGCGCGGGACATTTAATTTTGACTTAAAAATCGGGACGTCCCGCCAAAATCGGGACGTCTGGCAACGCTGCAGTCATCGTACCTTACTACGATTTATAAATTAATAAAACGTAATGTTGTAAACTTCGATACATTATAAGCAGCCTCACAATATATGATGAAACATACCCACAGCACCGTTGAAAGAACATCGTAGAAACCTTAAGAAATATCGGCTTGGACAAGCAACAAATGCATGCTAAGACACATAAAATAACTCCCGTCTTCTCCCTTGCAGAGCAGACATAAATCCGAGTGATTGCACCACAAATCGCATCGGTTACCAGAAGATGTCGATACAAGAGTATGGTAGTAAATCGACTCCTATACTTCGCCGAGTTGGCTCACATCTTGCAAGATGACTTATGGATTGTGGTAATGTTTTTATTTTAAGTGAAATCTTGGACGAATAGAAAAGGGCGGACGGAATCTCGCTAAACAAAAAGTGAGGCATCCTTAGTAAGACGGCTTCGCTTGCTCGGTTTGGCACGCACACATGCATCACACCCATAGACCATAGTAAGACAAAAAGCCGCGATTACGCAACAAATCTCGTGTGACGGTAGTCATTGTCGTAGTGTCATATAAAATAACAATATATATCTGTTAAAATTATGTCGAAATTATAGTGCGTTTAGGAAAAAACGAAGTGCTTCAATCTTTTCTTAGCGAGATTGCGTCCGCCATTTTTATTCGTCCGAGAGTGAAATAAAGAAGTTTTAAACAGTTTTAAATTTCTTGGCGTAACCTAAATGTTCCAACTTCGCCCACATAGCTTTAGTACCTATCCTCTAACGGACCCAGGGGAAGCAACAGATCCCATGAAAGAAGTTCCTTTTTTATTAACACCTGAACGTCCACCAGGTGGGTTCTTAGTATCTTGTATTAATATCATCAGAAATGATACCCAGGAGACGGACCGAAATAATGTCCCCATAGCCATAGCTCCCATGCCGAAACATAATAAAGATAAGTCCCAATTTTAATAATACGTGAGAGAAGGCAGTCCTTTTATAAGGATACGTTACGAAACGTTATCTTTTTAGGATATGATAAAGAGTACATTAATATACATTTTAATACGATCAGTGGCCATGTTGGCAGAATAAACGTGTTCATGTATTTGGTTCGTTTTTCGGTGTCAGGCGCCGTACTTTGAGCTTGGATGTTTTCATAAAATTCCTAGTTAAGTTACGAGGTCATGTGGGTTTGAACTTTATGCGTAATGAGGCCTAGGTAGCCTGATATTTTATGAAAAGTTTTGTAGTATTTGGGTTGTGTGTCGGTCATGTTCATGACACATCCACAAAAATACACTGAATAAAAAAACATAAATTTTTCGGTAATATTCACCGCTTTGGTCAGTAAAAAGAGAGCCTATTGTCCAAAGTAGTAAAACTAACTGAAAAAACAGTGAAAATAAAGTCAGTAATCATTTATTTGACGACCTCTGTGGTCTAGTGGTTCGAGAGTCGGACTGCTGATCACGAGGTCGTGGGTTCGATTCCCACAGGACACAAATATTTGTGTGATGAACATAAGTGTTTGTGTTGGTCTGGGTGTTTCTTATGTATTATAAGTATGTATTTACGAAAAAAAAGTATATAAGTATTATATCCATTGTCTAGTACCCATAGCACAAGCTCTGCTTAATTTGGGACTAGATGGTGCTGTGTAAAAATGTCCCAAAGATATTTATTTATTTATTTTAACATGAAAATAAGTTGCCTGAACCGTTTTTTTTTACTGTACAAGAACAGTAAAAAGTCTCGTTTTATTTTTTTCAGTGTAAGTAAAAAAATTGGTAGTTAAATAAGCGACCATATCTGGTCCGACCAAACGAACGGTGGTCGGATGTAGTGACAGTACACCGACAGACAGACAGACAGACACGTAGACAGTTGGGTCACTCCAGAAATCGATGGGGAGATGCAGTCGAGGCTGATCTGCGTGATCTTCGAGCTACCAACTGCATATCGCTCAAGATCTCAAAGGCTCACTTTGGGTCGCTGAGCCAGCAGAGTAAGTAAGCAAGAAAATACCTACGCGTTATTGTTTGTCTGGTTATGAGATTCAAATATTCACAAAGTGAAAAAAAATAAATGTGTCCCTAAATTTTGGGGTATTTATTTTCTTACTACAATTTATGTCACTAAGACATTATATTAAAGGTTTAAGGCTGTACTTTATCTATAAAACATTTTTCGTGTATCATTATTAAGCGGGCAACTAATATATTGTCCAACGTAACCCAAAACAGATTATTTGTTTTCAAATCTCTGTAATATTTTGTCTCGTCTATAAATAAAAATGTAAACTTATTATTTTCATACGGTTATATTTTATAGGGTATTACTATAATTTTCTTTATTGTATAAGCTTTAAAATATAATAGTGATTCTTTATTATCACTAAATTATTATGCTAATAAGGGTGTTCGTAAATCAAAGTTAAACAATAGTTATAATTAATTATACCCTGATAACGCCTCGTTAAGTTAATTTTATTATGCCCTGGCATTTATCATAGATCTTTTACCATAAACTATATTTTATTAAAGTTTGCTCGTAAACGTAAATTTTTGAGTCATCATCATCATTTCAGCCGTAAGACGTCCACTGCTGGACACAGGCCTCCCCCAAGCATATATTGGGGGGATATGCCATAATCGCCACGCTTGGCAGGCGGGTTGGCGATCGCAGTTGGTTGGTTAAATACTCAGAGAACGCTGCTGCCCATCCTCTGGTGAATCCCTTAGTCTTTATTTTTGAGTAATACATAATAATACAAAATAATTCTCAAGATAATTAATAAAAATTTCCTCGACCATATTTTTATCGTCATCATAATTATGGGTACCTCATAGAATTAATAAGTACTTACGTAATCATAATCATAATCAAACGTTTATTTGCCAGAAATACAATAATAGTATAAAGGTAAGATCTTATAGCCTAAATGTCACTGTATTCTGCCTGCAAGCAAGCGCAAATTTTATGTTACATTATTCATCATCATCATTTCAGCCGAAAGACGTCCACTGCTGGACATAGGCCTCCCCCAAGCATCGCCACAACAACCGGTCCTGTGCCTTCCGCATCCAGCGGATTCCCGCAACCTTCACCAGGTCGTCGGTCCACCTTGTGGGGGGCCTACCCACGCTGCGCCTTCCAGTACGCGGTCGCCACTCCAGAACTTTACTGCCCCATCGGCCATCCGTTCTGCGAGCAATGTGCCCCGCCCACTGCCACTTAAGTTTGGCAATTCTTCGGGCTATGTCCGTTACTTTCGTTCTCCTGTGAATCTCCTCATGTAAATCTCCTCATGTGTTACATTATTATTATTAATTTATTCTTATTTTTTTAATTTTTACTGTTATTAAATTATTATTACAACTATTTACTATTATTACACATTCATTTACTATTATTGATAATATTCATAGAACTAATTACAATTTTCTATGTTCCATAAATTCCTTAATACTGTAGAAACAACATTTTTGAAGCCACTCTGTTAATTTTGTTTTAAACACATTACCTTCTAACAATCTCAACTCGTTTGGTATGTTGTTATACACCGGTGTACGTAGTCTATATCTATACTAATATTATAAAGAGGAATGATTTGTATTTTTGTGTGTATGTTTGTAATGAATAAACTCAAAAACTACTGTGTCGATTTCAAAAAAAATTCACCATTATAAAGCTACATTCACCCTGACTGAGTAACATAGGCTATATTTTCATGTCCACCCGTGCGAAGCCAGGACGGGCCGCTAGTACTTAAAAATTCCATGGGGTACCTACATGAGATGGGCCGAATATTCGTTTTATGTTCGATATTCGGCAGGTTTACTGAACATTCGTATTCGGCAATCTTGCATTAAAAAGTTGCCTCTATGCTTGTATGAAGTAATACAATTATAGAATTGTAGCCTTATCAAGTGTGTCCTATCATTTATTCTGCCTAGCTAAAGAGATACATACAGATAGATATCTATTTGTAAACAAACAAATTCCCTTCGTGTGTCGCATACGACACAAAAACGATGCGTGCGAAACCACCAAAAAAATTGGCAAAGTATTTTCACCCTTTGACAATGCCGCCGATATGACTTATTTTCAGAGTCGTTAGGGATTTATTCTCAAAATCTCGCTATGTTTCTAAGTGAAAATTTGGGTATTAAATAATCGTAGATTTTTTTTTTGTATTTTTAGATGACTAAGCACATTATTTATCATTTGCTCTAGAAATATGGTACGATTACAGATCAACAACTTGTAGATAGATAACCAATCACGGTCATTTGACGACGTCTGTGGACTAGTGGTTCGAGTGTCGGACTGCTGATCATGAGGTCGTGGGTGCGATTCCCACAGGACACAAATATTTGTGTGATGAACGTGAGTGTTTGTGTTAGTCTGGGTGTTTCTTATGTATTATAAGTACGTATTTACAACAAAAAAAGTATCTAGGTACCCTAGTACAAGCTCTGCTTAGTTTGAGACTGGATGGTGATGTGTAAAAATGTCCCAAAATATTTATTTATTTTAAGCTTTACAAAGAAATTAGAACATTATTTAGAGAAAATTATTACTCTCAGCAAAGAAATTAAAACGTAGCCACCTGGTTCAGATATCAGGAAAAAATAAAAGCTTCATAGTTTCTTATTTTTATTCGCAGCGAGGAGCGGGAAGGGGATCCCGGGATGGCGGGAATCGCACCTAACTGTTCAATTAAGAACGAAATTGATGGCGGGATGTTTGGTCCGTATTTTATATTAACTGTCCAAGTTTACGCGTCATTTGAGACAATTGGATTTTTATTTTTGTTTTTCTTTTATCGGTGTTAGTATTACCTAGTTTTAATACGGTTGTTTTTTATTAATTTAATTTAGTTTTTGATGATTAATTAAGTCATCATCATCATCATCAGACCATTGCCTACTGCTGCTGGGCACGGGCCTCTTCTCAGAATGAGAAGGTTAAGACCTTAGTCCACCACGCTGGCCTATTAGTGCGGGTTGGCGAACTTGGCGAACTACACACACCATCGAGAACTGTATGGAGCACTCTCAGGTGTGCTACATGGAAATTGGAAACAGTCTTTTTAACTTAGCCAATTTTTTGCTTTTTTCCTAAAGCTTAGACGCTCCCTTGAAATAATACCCCCTAAAATAATAAGCAGCGTTCTCTGAGTATTTAATCAACCTACTGCGATCGCCAACCCGCCTGCCAAGCGTGGCGATTATGATATATCCCCCCAACATATGCTTGGGGGAGGCCTATGTCCAGCAGTGGACGTCTTTCGGCTTAAATGATGATGATGATGAAAATAATAATGCTCCAACCCCCTTAAATAGTAAAAAATTATTCTATTGTTATATTTTAAAAAAATCTAAAAAATCATTATATATTATAAATCATTATATTTCTCTATTATTTTTAACAGACTTCATTTATTACAGTAGGATTAATATTGTAAAAAGAGGGAGAAAGCTCTTGGTAACAGAGAGGAGGATCTTACGTAAGATCTTGGGCCCTGTGCAGAGACCGGATAGTACCTGGCGGATCAGGAAGAACGCTGAGATAGAAGAGCTCGTGGCTGAACCAAATGTGATAGGAGAGGCAAAGGCTCACAGACTCCGTTGGCTTGGTCACGTGGAGAGAATGGGAGAAGATCGAGATGCGAAGAGAGCCTATCTGGGTCGACCAAAAGGGCGACGCCCGGTCGGTTGCCCTAGATATCGCTGGAGCGATGCGGTGGAAGGCGATCTTCTGGAGATCAGAGCCAGTGATTGGCGAAATACTGCCAAGATCGCGGCAAGTGGCGTTCTCTCGTTTCAGAAGCCAAGACACATTTTGGGTCGCTGCGCCAGCGGAGTAAGTAGTAATAAGTATTATTATTGTAAAATTAAATTGTAGTAGGTAATCCAAATAAAGTAAGTATCTTTACTTACTTTATTTCTTCTTTCTTTATATTAAAGTAAAGATACTTACTTTATTTGGATTACTAGCTCGTCCGGGGAAGTACTACCACCGTACCTACTTCTCCGCCAAACAGTGATGCTTGCATTGCTGTGTTTCGGTCTGAAAGATACGGGTGCCGGTGAAATAACAATCACATGAGACTTTCCGAACCGACTTGCGGTAGGTACCATTAAGGCAACAGCCTAGGTAGTATTGAAGTTTTTATGGGCAAAGGTAACCGCTTAACATCAGGTGGGCCTATGGCTCGTTTTGCCATCCTATAATATTGAAGAAAATGTTAAACCTGATCCTGGCGCCCCGAATAATAGCACTGGTCCCTGCGCCACCTCACACCCGCCTCTGTCTGGGACGCTTGTAGTCAACTTCCTGAAATAATTACAAAAAAGATCCAACACACCACGTCCAGTAGGCAGCTTATAAAGTTTTCTCTGCCTGTCCTACAAAGCACGCAGCACAAAGATACTTAATATTCTACACAACATAGTCATTAAAATGGCTTGCGTCTACTACAGTAAGTATAAAGCAGCGACTTTCCACTTGAAAGGCGTTGCACTCCGGTTTCAATGGACAGCAGAACATTCTTCACGAAATTATGCGACGGCTTTCAAACGCATTTAGGTTTCACGAGGACAACTTTATTTTGACTATGAATACACGGCTTTATTGCTTACCTTCTAACTCAGGTCTCAAAATTTACATTGGTACAGTCGACCGCACGTCGGTGGTAACACTTTGACATTAGCAGCATCTTTATTTCGTAAGCAGTAAGGGCGGTTTTCGAATTGAAGTGTTACCACTGTCATGCAGTCGACTGTACTCTTTATTGTCACAGACATAGTAAGAAATATGGAAGTTGTTACGGGTAGTCAGAAATTCGGAAGTCTGACAACTGGTCTAACTTCAATAGAGTGTCGGTATTACCCTATATCTTCTCATGGGTGTCGTAAAATGCGACTAAGGGATGACCAGATGGATGCGACCAGAGGATGGGCAGCTTCGTTCTCTGAGTATTAAACCAACCAACTGCGATCGCCAACCCGCCAGCCAAGCGTAGTGGTTATGGCATATCCTCCCCAACATGACCAGTATAACAACAAATATGCCTCTAGTCCCCGATGCGGAAAGCGCAAAACGGTCGTTGTGGCGATGTTTGGGGGAGGCCTATGTCCAGCAGTGGACGTCTTTCGGCTAAAATGATGATTACCCAGTAACTTGGTTGCGGGGGTCTGATGACAGTCGCTCCGTGTAAAATACTTATTTTCAGCCGCATCTGGTTAGACTGGATGCCAACCACAATATAATTAGGAAAAGGCTCGAAAAAAGAGGTTCCAAATGATAGGGCTTAAATAAATGATGTTATAATTTACGGTCTAGTCGCTCGTTAGGCTATTTTTAAGCTTTTTTTATAGTATAGGATGGCGAAACGAGCTAAAGGCCCACCTGATGTTAAGCGGTTACCTTTGCCCATAACAACTTCAATACCACCTAGGCTGTTGCCTAATTGGTACCGCAAGTCGGTTCACCAAACTGAGACATGAAGATGGAAAATCTTATGTGATAGTAACCAAAATTAAAGCTAAAAAAAGCTATTTGATAACTTACAAGTAAAGAAAGGAAGAAAAATGATTTATTGCCACAACAAGACGACATGCGGTAGGTGCACATAAAAAATACTTAATTAGGTACATTTCTTGAATCATTTTATCAATGTATGATACCTATTTTGCATGTCGTAGCTGCGGCAAAGAGGTCGACACTCAGCATGATGCTGTGTTGTAACGTGAGTCACAACACAGCGCTGATTTTCAGTGTCAACCCCAAGTGATGGTGATCTTTTTCAATTCCATTAATTAACACGATTTTTTCAATAAGATCAGGAGTCTCTGTGACCTGGACAACAATAATGGCAAGCAAAAAGGGAGAGCTAATGTAATACCCACGTGATTTTTTTGTTTTACAATTCTGGAATTTCTGGAAATCTTTGAACCTGGAAAAACAGCATGTTTCAGGTGTTTGTTTTGTTGTTTTTTTTTTTTGTAACAGTAGGATAATTTCTTGGACGAGGCTTATAAGACGAAAAAAAATATGTTTACAGTATGGATGTGCAACAGCAGTTATAAGCCTCTTAACACATTTAAAATATATTTATGCAAGATACAAATAAATACATAATAAGACGCCAGCATGCACGTTTAAACCAAAGACATTTCTATACTGACGTAATAATACCTTTATGGTTTAAACTGACTGTTACGTCAACAATATCAAATAAAAGTATTTAGCTAAAAATACAGTCTACCTGATTAAAACTTCTTCTTAATCCTTTTTACTAAACCTATAAAACGGTTCACGGATCAGAAAACTTTCTCGAAGCAGTTAAATTTAATAAAGCATGATAAAACGCTGATTAAAATTTTAACGCCTGCAAGAAAACTCATGGCATTAAATTGCAAACGAACAACTTTCTTATACCGAGAGCTTGTAGGTAAATTATAGTTTATTTACTTATATCATTTTGTCACTAAGTGCTTGATATGTTATTGCTAAGTTTCATTCCAATAAGTTTTTTTTTTTTTTTTTTTATTTATTCATGACCATGGATACATGTCCTTCAGTCGCAATCATTGAATATATTATACTTGTATCCTAGTAAAGTGATGGACACTTTACAAGGTTTCTGAGGGGATGATGAGATAATACGAAAGTCATGTTTTTCAATTTTGTACCATTTATCCACACTTGTACACGTTAACGAGCACTTAACATTTAATAATCCACCATTATTACACATTAACACTCGAAGAAACACAAATTTTGGAAAATGATAAAAAACCCACAACATGATCTTTACGAATTTTCCTGCCAACCTCCATTCCAATAAGTTCTGAACAGTGCTGCCAGTTATTGGCTTTTCAGAGTGTTGCCACCTATAAAAAAAAATGATTTTCAACATTGGTTAACATTCTCATAAATATGAAGGCGTGCTATATAAATTATTTTACACGAATGACATAAATTTCGAACTCGAAAACCACAATAAAGCCTACACTGTGGCCAAACGCAATTACAGAAAAATGGTAACAAAGTAAAGCAGCGTTTGTGGACCACTCGGAACGCATCTAAAAGAAATATGCCGTCTTTCCCGAACTGTTTGGCTCCGTTCCAAAAACACGCTTCTTAGGTTTATTTTGAGTTTAACGCGTCCAGTTGACGACGGGATAACCTAATCGTATTTACACCAATTTGTCCTGACTTTAACAAACACCTATGTTTATTAGACCTGCAGTGTGAACAAGAGTGGTTTACCGAGGTGAAACTTAAACCCAGTTCAGTTAAGTTCGAACCCTGAGACTACTCTAATGGACGCTAATGTACCAAGTTCTGGAAACCAGGAATTCGTTTGATCACTCAAAATGTATGTACCGAAGTTGACCCGAATTATTGATAGTATTTGATAATTAACAAACTTATATTAATAAAGCAAGTGATGTTGGCTTGGGAAGTGACTAACATGTTATTTAGAGTTAATAAAACTTTCTAAACTATATCTGAAGCTTCTTGTTTTCAATTTGATAGTTTGCGACAAGGCCTCCCTGGAATATTTAGAGTCTGTGTTTTTGAAAAACAAATTAATATTATCCTATTATTTTAATATTACTAAATAATAATAATATGACTTATGGGACAGCATTTAGGTCCATAAAAGAAGAAACGATTTAAATAACTCAGACCGTCTATTTTTCTAAATTTCTCTTATTTTGTAAACAAGATTGTCCGGTACATGCAACTTGCTGAGTGGCCAATGTTTTTAAGATGATATAAAAAACAAAAAAAATGTGTAGTATGTAGGTATGTACTTATAAGTACGATTTATGGCTACCTATTGAATAAATTATTATTATGTACCTATGTATGTTACACGAAAAAAAAACGGTAAAATAATGTTTTCAGGTACATACAATATTTAATACTGCTGCTATCATCATCCTGGCTAGTAGAAGGGCAGCCAGGTAGATGTGACCAAACGCCCGCACAAACCACTGTGCTAGAACCCTCTGAAGATAAAGGCATTTATCGACTAGACCTACAGAGCGAACCTGGGGCGCGTGAGAGAACCTACGTGCCTGACCAAACTTATGTTTGTAAGATATTTCCATACTAATTTATCTAAGCCATGGGTTCACGTCCTCCGACTGATTGGGAACCCACATCAGCGCGGTGGCTCCAATAATAAACTTTGTATTTATAAAAATTGATGTTCTTTCTTGTAGTTTTACCCTAACAGCCAAGGCGTAATAATTTTAGGAGAAAGTTGGGGGAGGCGCGTATGGTAAAAGGTTGAGAACCCCTGATCTTAGCGATGAAGATATGTAAGGTTCGAAAATTTGATAGGTGGTCGAGAGGCCAACAGATCAAATTGAATTGTATCATTTTCATAACTAACTCTTGGTAAAAACATTTGTATGGTTACACCATTATACATCCACAGAAAATTAATTCTTCTCATATCTTTTAGGCCCGTATTACAAAACGAAACTCAAGCTTTGATCACTGCTTAAAACTGGTTTTGAGTTGTGCTTTAATTTTGGAATATTCCTCAAGCATAGATTCATTGATCACAGTTCAGCTGAGTTTAGCTTTATTCTAAACTGTCACCTGCTTAGCTGCTTGAGCAGAGATTTGATCTTTAATCAGTCAAGTGTAGTCGAGACACCGTGAGACACGCTTGGGTACAGATTTCATTGCTCATCAACTCAGCCTATCGCAGTCCACTGCTGGACATACTGTATTGGAATAAGACTGACGCTTTTACTCTAGCGTTTCTATATTTAGGTAGTTATCAGGTCATTAAAGATCAAACTGTGCTTGAGGAATGTTTTGTGATACAGACCTTAGACGGACATTAATTTTTTTAAGGGCAATATTTAAGTTGGTTAATTTTGCTAAGGCTAACTCATCAGGCGTTTAGTATGACAAATGATTGGAAATTAATTAACACATTTTTCATTCCCAGTGAGAATATACACTACCATACCAAACCGTCCGTTCCATTGGTTTATGATAACTGCAGAAGACCCAGACGTTGATAAGAACGTCTTCGAGTTTAGCCACAAGAATATAGATGTAGGGACTTTGAAGACTTTGGACGTATTCAAGTCGAGGTACAGTGAAAAATGTTCCAGTTCAGTGGAAAACGCTGACAACTCTGACAAGACCAGCGTAGAGGTATTCTTCATTCTTAATTTATTAGGTAAAAACTTTAGTACATCCAAATGTAATCTGTGGGTAAAACATTTTATGATAACCTAGGTATCCTAATGTCAGATGTTACAACATGATAAAACAAAAAAAAACTCATAACTAATTATTTCATTCTCTGCTTTGAGCTTTGGCTTTGAGTAGGTATATTACCCACTTCAAACCAACAAAAACTACTTACAATACACACACTTCACTCAGAAAATTATTATTTTTGACAATTAAGTATGTAATATATTTGGCATACAATTAAATAATAAATCGTTTAAAGATGGCTTGCGGTGCGAATTTACCGCAAATTTTTGTAGCAACAACAACCCACAGAGTCAAATTCCGTGCCCTACGTCCTTTTAATTTCATCGTACGCAAGAAATTGCGGTTGTTTGCACCGTAACCGCATATCCGTGTGAGCTAGGGATTAGGGCTTGTTTTCAATCATCTGATAACTTTAGTTACTGTAGTAGTTCTAATAAAAACATTTTTACCAACACGACCAGATCCATTGGGTGTCTCCAAAGCAAAGTATGAAGAATCAGACCGTTCGAATCAGAGCCATGGTTGCGGAGAACGATGAAAAGTGGTACACTGGACCTAACCTTACCGTTGTGTTACACAAAAACACAGAGAAGGCACTCGATAGTCCACCCTTTCCACCATCAAGGAACTGCAGTCTATGCAGCGAAGCGAGGTACGAGGTAAGGTGATTGAAGTGATTCTTCTTTCAAAAACAAGCTTGCGTCTTACATAAACTTTACTAATGCGTAGTTTGCTCGACATCCTACGTCACAACAGGGATCCATCAGAATACCAGCGTCAGGTTTAATAACCTGGCAATATGCTGAGCTGGACACCCATTTGTCACAATTTTGAGACACACATGGCGCATGACTGTCAATGACTTTTTTCCTCGCTTTGTTACTTCTTCACTATATCTATTTCTTGTTCATGTATATTTCTTTTGTATGTGTCTCAGTTGTGTCAAATAAATATTTTTCTTTCTTTTTTCTTTCTTTCTTTACTCTCTTTCAAATCTTGAAAACAACTTTCTATTCGTATATAACTTTGTAAACTTCGTATTTAAAATGTATTCCAAAGTATTTGGCCGCTGCATTCAGTGTTACAAAGAATCATGGCGAAATTCATACATGGATTCTTATCCAATGATAAGAATGCCAATGGAATGATAAATTATATAAAATATTATTTTAAATGCTAAAAAATTTTCTTTAGGGAACAAGGATCAATAGTAAAACTAGCTAATCCAACTTCTCTAAAAATCTTAGTTTTTATACAAATCAATGTATGAATACCGCCTGAGGAACTTTTTACCCGCCAAGACCAAAATAATGCTTGTGCAGACTCTAGTCCTTCCTATAATCGACTATGGTGACATGTGCTACTACGATTTGATTTCAGTCTTACTCAGTAAGCTCGACCGGCTGCTTAACAATTGTATCAGGTTCATTTACAACCTAAGAAAGTATGATCATGTTTCTTAACATAGGTCTCAACTTAAATGGTTGTCCATCCGTCAGCGGAGACAAGTACGTGCTTTGACTACGCTTTTTTCTTTACTTAATTCTCCTTCACCCCCTCTTTACTTAACTCCCCACTTTCAATATTTATGCTCTACACACACTAGAAATCTACGGTCTTCTAATAATCGTCTTCTACATTGCCCTTATCATAGCTCTAATTTTGTTCACTCATCCTTTCATTTTCAATCAATTCTTCTTTGGAATGAGCTACCTCTCGAGCTTAGGATGGCCACCAGTCGGGACTCTTTTAAAAGGAAAGTTCGGAAGTTCTTTCTAGATAAAATTTTGGCAGAATCATCTCATTAGTATTTTATCTATGACTATAATAGTATATTATTATATATATTTAGTGCTTATTGTATGTTATATATATATACCTATGTATGTTTATCTATTGTTTTAATGGTGATTTATTTCTCATCTTGTTTTGTGTCGTGAATCAATATTGCACCTGCCTTGTCATCTCTGTATCACCCTAAGGTTGACTGGGAGAGAATGCCTAAGGCATTAAGTCCGCCTATGTACCCATGTTGCATGAAGTTTAAATAAATAAATAAATTTCGCCATGATTCTTTGTAACACTGAATGCAGCGGCCAAATACTTTAACTCTTGATTTGACTCTAATGACGACTTCTGTGGTCTAGTGGTTCGAGTGTCGGACTGGTGATCACGAGGTCGTCGGTTCGATTCCCACAGGACACAAATATTTGTCTGATAAACATAAGTGTTTGTGTTGGTCTGGGTGTTCCTTATGAATTATAAGTATGTATTTACAACAACAAAAAAAGTATATCAGTATTATATCCATTATCAACCACAGTACAAGCTCTGCTTAGTTTGGGACTAGATGGTGCCGTGTAAAAAAAACGTCCCTAACAAAAAAAAAAAAAATCTGAACATGATTAAATTGATAGCTGGCTGTACGGCGCGTTCAGAAATAAGGTCAATTTCACTTTGAATTTTTTTTTTCCGGGTCTCTATTATTATTTTAAATGCCGAAATTTATTCTTTAAGGACCAATGACCGATAAGAATTTATTCAAACCTCTATAATTGTTTTTTGTACAAAATTCGCCATGATTCTTTCTATAATACCAGTTTTAATCATTATAGGTGATATTTTACGGCAAATGGTCAAGAGTGGCCCATCCCCGCCACTACCCGTCCAAGCCTGATGACAACGGCTACAGCCACATGGTGGGATGCTCACACGCATTCAACTACACGTTGTGGCAGCAGGGAATGAGTGCTACTGACGGCCTGAAACTGCTGGCTGAGGAAGCAAACTCTTCTGTTATTGAAAGGGAGATTATTAATCAGGTAAACATTTATTTTAGTAGTAGTAGAGCTCCTTGTGAAGGAGCTCGTCCGGGGAAGTACTACCACCGTACCTACTTCTGCCGCCAAACAGTGACGCTTGTATTGTTCTGTCCCGCTGTAAAGGGTATGGGTGCCGGTGAAATTACAATCAAATGAGACTTTCCATCTTCATGTCTCAGTTTCGTGAACCGACTTGCAGTACCATTTAGGAGGTGGTACTGCATGGGCAAAGGTAATCGCTTAACATCAGGTGCGCCTTTCGCTCGTTTGGCCACCCTATAAAATATTTAAAAAAGAAATGAACTTTTTCGGGAACCAATCGGTACAAATAGCCCGAAAGTTGTCCGACATTCGGCAAACTTGTCCGGCCCAGTCCCACTTAAGTTTCGTCGCATTTTAGGTGATGTCAGCAATCTTTGTTCTGGACATAGACAAAGTGCTGCGAACAATCATAGTGAAGCCAAAAAAAACCGTGCTCCTTCGTGTACAACCAGCGCTCACGCACACACCATGCACTTGAAGGATAAAATTGGCTTTCGCGGTGCTTACTGTACGATGCCGCGACATGTGTACTGAGAGGGGTTAGCGCGGTTTGATTTGCACGTGTGTGTGCGAGCGCTGGTTGTACACGATCAAGCACGGTTTTTTTGGCTTCACTATGATTGTTCGCAACACTTCGTCTGTAGTGCAATATTGTGGTTCGGATTCGGTCTGTGAGTCTCAGTCCCAGGATACTGCGCTCCATTGGTCGCTAGCTCTATAAATCTATAAAATTAATCAGTCAAAATCACTTGATTGGTCCAAAATCCTTCCAGTACCTTTACCTACTACCTACTATGTACCTATTTTCTGTGCCATCGCATTCATTTGTATTCGAAAAGTATATAATAAACTGAACTAGTAATCCTTTTAAGTTGAGCCGCGAATAAAACTGAATATTCAAACTAATGGTCTCTGCATTTGTACCGATAAGCCTATAAATAATTAACTGAGATTTCACGAGATTAACTGATGTTAAATGGATCAATTCATATTGATTAATGAAAGTGCAATACCCTTGTACAAGTCTTGGGATCTTAATAAGTAATGAGAAATTAGTCTGTAGTGTACCTAACAACCATAGAAATATAGACATATAACACATAGACCGATAGTTCCCATTAACAGATCAGCTTATAGCGACGCGCAAAAAAGATCTATGTGTGTTTAAGCGAGCTCACCAACAGGCACACAAGCGCACAAATAATGTTGCAAGTAAATTTCATTTTCCCGAAAAAGTAGGGAAAAATAGGTTGCGTTCAGAATTTTGCAGCCAGTGAATAGTAAGTTAATATTCATTTAGCTGTCAGATATTTTTTATTAGATACCTACCTATTCATTTATTTATTTATTAAGGCTAAGTTCAGAAAACGTCAACTGAATGATTAAACCATTAAGAACAGGTTTTTGCATTACGACGGTAATACGGGTGGTTTGGCAGCAGCCGCGGCCCCACCTTGGGCACCAACCGCTTAAAGTGCGGCCCAAAGTCCCATCGGCTGTCGAGGACGAGTAGGTACTTGATCGTCGACTCGATGCCGCCATACGGCAGATTCAAATCCTGCTCGTTAGCGATTTTTTCTTTCCACAATTCATGTCTTTAGATTTCGCTTCGCATATTTCCGCATGTGAAGCGTTAAAAATAATAAAATAAAATACGATTTAGCTAATGGCAGCCCTTAAATAATAATTATTTGGCAAATGCAAAATACGTGATTCAAAATTATTCAGCATAAAAAAGAAAAGGGTACCCTTCGATATTTTATTTATCCTAAAACACTACTAATAAAAGTATAGCTTGGCATAAGATTACATAAAATGGGGGCGCCACTAGTCATACATTGATAAATGTACAACTTTTAAAATCGCGTTTTTGGCAGAATTTTGTAAAGCCCTAATCATATAAATTTAATTTAAGTGTTTACAGACACATCTCTTGCAAGATAAAACAAAGATTGACTAAATAATCATAGAAAAAAAAAAAAACTCTCTCTTATTTAATTGAATTGAAAATATACAAAAATTATATTATTACATGGAAAATTAGTTCTGATTTTAGACGTTTTTGTCAAACTGTATATACGAAAAAACAAATATGAGGTAAAATATTTTCCCATACCTACATGCAACATTTTCATTGTTATGGCGTCTGTCAAGTTTATGAATTATTTTTGTGTTTTGACTCAAGATTATAACATCCCAGGTTGTACTTACCCGTGAAATAAGATCTATAAATGTTTTTTGTTATTATGTGACGAATTGTGACACCCTTTTACTGCACAGTAAGTCATTATTTT
This sequence comes from Asteroscopus sphinx, assembly GCA_949699075.1. Lineage (NCBI taxonomy): Eukaryota > Metazoa > Arthropoda > Insecta > Lepidoptera > Noctuidae > Asteroscopus > Asteroscopus sphinx. The sequence continues at coordinate 10,080,848 of OX453022.1, read as the reverse complement.
AATAAATTGCGGGAGCGGTTCGCACTAAGACTTGTCCTTGAGCAATGACGTACTGATAGGCTTGGTTAGCCTTTTAAGGCTAACCTGGATTTGCGTCGCTCTGCGTGCGTCTACTGGGTTTCTATGTGTTATATTTCTATGCTAACAACAATATCCCAATGAAAAAGGCGTCAAAATAGTGATCGAAAGAAAGTGGATTCGTCATTCATCAGTAATCAAAATATTTGCACGAATGAAATGTCGAATGTAGTGATACCCAATTTTAACTTTAGACGAACTCAATGTTACCTATGTTCTTGCAAATAAATATATCAATCATTCATTCATTCATTCATTCATCACATCAGTGTGCTAATTGTGTGCCTAAGCTACCGTGAACATTGCTCGTGGTATCGAAATTAACCTCCACTTTTTGGTACGACTTTGGGTGACGTAAGCGATATCATATTAAAAGTGGAGGTTAATTCGATTCCACGAGCAGTGTTCACGGTAGCTTAGTGGCTAAAGCACTGGCGTACTGAGCCAGGAGTCGCAGATTCGAATCCTGCTCGTGAGTGATTTTTTCTTTCCACTATTTAAATCGTTAGATTTCGCATCGCATGCGTAAATGGGTTGAAAATAATAAAATAATTAGTAAGGGTTGTCATATCTATGACTTTGAATTAACTGCAAAGTTAGTCGAGTCGGTTCAGAAACAGTACTGTTTCTTAATAAGATATTGCTGACGTCACCAAAAGACAAACCAAAAAGTAGAGGTTAATTTCGATACCACGAGCTGTGTTCATGGTAGCTTAGTGGCTAAAGCACTGGTATACTGAGCCAGGAGTCGCAGGTTCGAATCCTGCTCGTGAGTGATTTTTTCTTTCCACTATTTAAGAATAAGAATAATTTATTGTATAAAGGATACAAAAAATTGGGTTGAGGTCCAAGGCCTCACACTAGGATTCCCTGTGTCGTGAGATCTAGGCTCTTTCATTCCGTTTACAAATTTATTAGCAAAATTTCCGTGATCATTTATTTATTTCTATGGTTGAGACCGATTTGTAAGGGAGCGATTCTTCTGTTACGCTAGTACCTAACTATTTCCCATTCTGCGCCACAACATCTAATATTCAACTCTAATATGAAAAGTAACCAATATTCTTCAATCGACCAAATAAATACGTAATTTATTCTAGATGGCTGAAAGAACCGGGACAAGAACTCTAATAAGAGGAAAGCAACGCCACCATCCATACATGTCAGAAGCCTCTCATGCCCTTTTCAGGGTGGACAGGTTCCACCACCTGTTCTCCTTAGCCGTGGGCATGAGACCTTCACCCGACTGGTTCCTGGGTACTTCCAAGTTTGAGCTGTGTACTGCAGATGGATGGTTGGAATACAGTGAAATACCACTGTTTCCTTGGGATGCAGGGACGATGGATGGAGTTTCCTATGAGGTAATAATTTTGGTTTTGTTTTTAGGGTAAGGACCAAATTTTTGCCGCTGTCGCACAATGGAAATTACAGCTTTTCTCTCTCAAATTTTCCGTTGTGATACTGCTGAGTGAAAAGTACCAGGGCGAATTTTTTTTTTTTATTCATAATTGGCTTGCGTTTGACCGCCACCTCATTTGTTGTTAAGCGATGGTGCGGCCTAAGTACACGCTTGTCCAGCAAAAACCTATTCACTCGAGCCTTGAGACCACCAGATTATCTTAAAGATCCGAAGAGACCGAAAAGCTGTAATTTCCATTGTGCGACAGCGGCAAAAATTTGGTCCTTACCCTTGAGCGCCAATAGATCGGAGGGTTTATTTAGTAGTATCCCAAGCAACAGACAAATATGTAGTTGAAAAACCGTTTAAATGTAAAACTAACAGCCAATATACATCTTCAAGTCTTACAAAAGACATTTAATGGCATCCGCAAAGTATTAATTCTGTACTATCCATTTTCTCAATACTTAATTAAAGTTGTATCATCATCATTTCAGCCAAAAGATGTCCACTGGTGGATATAGGCCTCCCAAAGGGCTGCCAAAGGGTATACGCCATGATATCGCCACGCTTGGCAAGCGGGTTGGCGATCGCACTATACTCGGAGAACGCTAAAGTTGTATATACAACTTTAATACTTAGTGACATCTTTTGTAAGGCTTGGAGATATATATCGGCTTTTACAAAAACTTTAAACGGTTTTGTGTTACTTGGGATATTTTTGGGCTAATATAATACGGTTATATTCGGAACGAATTTTTTATCTCTGTTAGTATTATGTCAGTCTGTGTTTTATCATACAAAAAATATAGCCTGCTGTAAGCAATTAAAAAACTCAAGTAGAAGACAGAAAACTTTTTTTAATTTTGTAATGTATAGTGTTTTGTAGTGGCTCTCTCACTTTGTATAGGTTTTTTTCAAGTTGCAGGGTACTCTTTTATGCCAAACTGCATCATCGCTTAACATCAGGTGAGGTGGCGGTCAAAAGCAGGACCGTTAAGAATAAATAAAAAACTGTAAGATTTTATAGAAAGATATAAAGAATATAAATAAATGTATGCTTTTGAATAAAAACAGTTAAAATACTATTCTACATCATTTATACCGGACCCCTGCTGCGTTTTGGCACCTTCTCTGTTACCCCAGTGTCTGCTTTATTTTTACAATGGGAAATCCTTAAGTTTTTTATAGTTCTTCATATTTGTCAATAACGTTCTCTGTCTGCAGTCACCAAAAACTGTGTCCACTCCGAAAGACAACGTCGATAGGGTGGAAGTGGGTTCCTTCAACATGGAGTCGCCATTCTATCAGATGAACCTGAACGATTTGCAGCCCTTCGCTATTCTGAAGGTCAGGAGGCTGGATGTGTTCCCGCTGATCGGTGCAGAGTGCAGCGAGGATGCCGAAGGTATCTTATTTAAGCCTGTCAAACATCAAGCATTAAACCCTACACAGATGAATTACGGGCTGTTCAATTCCGAAACTGTTATATTTATTCGCACAGATAAAAATCAAGTCGCGAGCGCGATTGCCAATAGGAGCGAGCTCTTATTGTTGCAATGTTACGCTAGCGCGTTGCCGGCATTCGCATTGCCAGAGCCAATAGGATCGCCGAAAATTGGTGGAATTTATTTCAAACTAAGCAGATGTGATAACGTCTTTATAGGGTTTAAGGTCACCTATACACTAAACTTGTAAGTTGCTTTCGTAAAATTTATGTAAGGTACCTACTTAGAATACAACATGTATCATAAATGCATGTATTTTAAGAGCTCATTCAGTGAGTGCTATCGAACAACTTTTACTACGGCATCAACACTGAAATCACAAAAATAAATCAGCTGTTCCATACATTTTGTCGAGCGACATCGATGATTTTGTAGGAACAGGGGCCTTACTCCCGACTGGATCGAGTGCTGTATCAATCGAATTCGAATTCGAGTTAGCGTCAATTCGTACTGCATTTTTTCTAAGTATTGACATAAGCTCGATTTGGTTCAGAGCTCGAACCAGTCGGGATCGGGAGTAAGGCCCTAGTTTTTTTTTTTGCTATTTCAGAGTTGGTCCCATAGTAAATGTTGTTCTATGCTATGCCCTGAATCGGCTCTTAAAATATGACCACGCACGTTTGTCTGATAGACGTTGTTTACTTGAACTTACTGGAACTTGCTCGAACTTGGCCGCACTCATATTCAAACTTGTAGTAGCGGCCTTGTACTCATAAATTAAACACGTCGCAAAAGTATTTTACAAATAGCTGATGTCACAGATAATATAATACTATAGTAGCTGATGTGAAGATTTTTGTTTCAGATAGAGAAGAAGAAGAACAAGCCGAAGCAGAAGATGAAAACCCAGAAGAGTAGGAATTTATTTATCGTTTATTACTAAATCCATACCTCGGGGGTAGGATTCTTTTACAGTTCAGGCTGCTCATCTGTGGAATGCTTTGCACTGGCAATAACACTGGTACTGTAAACTGGCACGCTTCACTTGTACTGACAAGTGAAGCGTGCGTGCTCAATCTTTGCCTATATTTAAAAAAAAAAGACGTGTGGCACTCGGAGACTGCTGCGGTAAAGCTATTGCATAGCATTTTTTATGTAAATACAAAGAGGAGGTGCCCTAACGCCGAAACTCTAAGCAGGCATGAGTCACCAGATTTCGGGGCGAAGAGGGGGATTACGCATGCGCAGTAACGCCGATACAACCAATGCCACCTAGAGGCGATTTGCAGAACTAAAGAGACAAGCGTGATATTTCAAAAAGTCATTAAAAGTTCTGCTATTCATCGATAGATGGCAAAACTAAAAAGTATCACCGCTGTGCCGGTCGGAGGTGTTAGGTTATTTTCGTTACGGAATTTCTGGATTCGGTCTCCACGGTCCAGGCCCGCGATAGAAGCTATACAATAGCTTAAAAACTGGTAAAGGATAACTACCTATAATATACAGGATGATTTGCAATTCGACCTATTCCATGAAAGGGGTTATACTAGAGCTCATTTGCAACAAAAATGTTCCCGTGTACCATGGGGCGCCAGTCAGCCAGTTTTCGAGTTATACCTAGCAGATTTAAGATTATTTTGATATTTTCCGTCTTCGGATGGAAAAATGCTAACTTTGAAAAATCTATCCTACTCTGCTCTCAACGACACACGTCGTTGACGTTTGCTGCGATACGGGTCGATTCCCGGATCAGTCCGGGAATTTTCCGTCCTGTAGGGGATGGGTGGAGATTGCTGAGCCTATCCCACGCCCCCAGCCAAAGGTAGTTAGAGGAACACCGTAGTCGGTAAGAGTCCAACACAGGCTCCGCCTTCGCCATGCAGTGTGTCCATGAGGATTTTTCCGCGTAAAAGTTCCCGTACGACAAGGAACTTCTGTTTGTAAGTGCATGTGGAATTTGTGTCTGCAAACGTAGCCACGAATCCACGATACAGGAGTAATCATACTGTGGAGTCCCGTTTCTTCTAATAAAAAATTCATAAACTGCGATATATACAGTAAAATAAAAACTTCTAAACATGAGCTTTCTTAAAACTATTATATACGTATAATCCATCGACCATACACCCCTTAGACGCTTCACTACAGGCGACCGATGTCTGTCAACACATCAGTGATATATCACTGATGTAGGTCGCCACTTCGCCACTTGAAAACTTGAAATAAGTTTCAACCACTTGTGAGCCGTCAAAACTTCCGCGTTAGTGATTAGCCAATAGCCGCCTTCGTAGGGCCAATCGTACCCCGCCTCAGCTAGTGGCAGGATTGATTGTACGCATTATTTTCAACATTAGGCGTCTATTGGGCTGTATGGTCGTTGTCTCTCTACTATTCTAACAGTTTTAAGAAAGCTCTTGTTCAGTGTACCTAGTACGAGTTTGACACTTACGAATACTTTCAAAATATTCGTCGACTTTCATTAATAAATCTGTAGGTCCTCCTCGTATCCGCCAGGGGCGCTACTGATTTATGAATGAAAGTCGACGAAAACGATGAAAGTATTCGTAAGTGTGAAACTCGTACTAGGCCCACAGAAGTTGCAGATGTAGTTCTACAAATATTATTCCGTGCCTAAATCGAACCCACTCATACAGCCAAGATCAATAAGTATCCCGTTTTATCTTCCAGTGAGCAAGAAGAGCCGATGTTACTCGAAGTGAAGCCGAAACTGCAAGACAACGAAAGGTGCGTCACCAGACTCACCAGTGAATGGGGACCCTGGTCTCCTTGCACCCCTGATGAAGAGGACTGCGGCACTGGGTTCAGGACTAGAACGAGACATCGAGTGGACAGGAAACTTTATAACGAACATTATGTAAGTCCAATTAATACGTATCCTTGCCGAGTTTTCACCCAAAATGGCAAAGGTTTTCGTTAAAATAAGAAGTGTATAAAAGTACCCAACCAACTAAAGACCCCTACAATTTTTATTTGAATTTATCGACCCCTACAATTAACAGCCATGAGGAGATACGCAGGAGAACGATAGTAACCGACATTGCTCGAAGAATTGCCAAACTTAAGTGGCAGTGGGTGGGGCACATTGCTCGCAGAACGGATGACCGATGGGGCAGTAAAGTTCTTGAGTGGCGACCGCGTACTGGAAGGCGCAGCGTGGGTAGGCCCCCCAACGTGGACCGACGATCTGGTGATGGTCGCGGAAATCGTAGGAGCGGTCGTTGTGGCGATGCTTGGGGGAGGCCTATGTCCAGCAGTGGACGTCTTTCGGCTGAAATGATGATGATGATGATGACAATTAAAAACCAATCGACATGAACTGACTGATGACAGACTTTTCAAGTAGGTATTTTGTGATATGTACCCATTTCCATTTTGTTCCGTGTGGTGCCGGACGTAAAGAATTGCACCAGCCTATATCTTCTCACGGGTGTCGTAAAAGGCGACTAAGGGATTCACCAGAGGATGGGCAGCAGAGTTCTCTGAGTATTTAACCAACCAACTGCGATCGCCAGCCCGCCTGCCAAGCGTGGCGATTATGGCATATCCCCCCTTATTGGGGGAGGCCTTTGGGACGTCTTTAGGCTGAAATGATGAAAATGATGATGATGATGACACATTTCAGCACAAAACACTACGTCATCATTTTACACCCGACTTTTCGGTATTTAATTTTCTTAATAAATCCGAACCCTAAGCCAGATGAAGATTTAATTAGGTACCTAAGATTTTCGTAACATCTGTACTTCAACTCTAAATAATTGGAGCATTCATCCATTGTTTCAGTATCAAGATAATCTAGAAGCGCAGCAGATGAGCAGCAACTGTGAAGATAAAGATGCTAAGTTACTTGAATATCAAAACTGTTTCGTCGACTGTTATTAGAATGTATGCATAATAAAATGTTTAGTTACAAGAATAGACGGATATTTTATTTCTGTACCTGGATTGGCTAGGTGTGGACTGGAAACAGGCTCACTCGAGGAGAGATCTCGTTTTTGCGCGAAAATAACCAGTTGGTGAGTTTCGCCGGCCGTCTGGCGTCGACGGACCGGTGCGGGGGAAATGCGGCAAACGGACACCAGGGGGCGGCTCTGTCAACATTGTTTGTGCTTGACAGGCATGAAGATAGCCGCGGATCGCGCCTTCTCCGAGCGCAACGGCCCGCCTCGCGCGCGATCGCAACTTGTTGATTGTTCACTCACTTCACGCCAGTTTAGTCGCGAACGATGCGCCGGGTGGTCGCGTCTCGCGTACGCATCGTTATCGCTCCGAACTTCGAAATTGTTTTACGAAAATATGTGAAGTTTCCAAATTCAAAATTGTGCAGAACTACCGTGCCGAACGTGTTTAATTGTGATCGATCTATGTAGATCGTTACAAATAAGTAGTTTTAAGTCATTGAAACTTAATAGGCTTACTCGTTTTACCTGCATGCCTCGTCCCACGTCTGAGCGGTTACCTACCTTATCGGATAAACGAACATTTTTCAAATGGATGTGCGTTTGAATTCTGTGATAGTGTGCGTGTTATGTGTTAAAAACCTTCATGAGAGCGTTGTAGGAGATTGTGACAAGTTTTTACTTCAGTGACGTGCTCGGAGTAGTGATACGAAAAAGTTGAATTACCTCAAGTCAAGAACCATGTTCGTGCGCGGGAGTGAGGGGGGCATCCTCGCCGCGTTGTTGCTCTATTCGCTAGCGGTGGCGTCGGCGCAATACACAAAAGGTAAAAACTGCTTTCTTACCTGTGCACACGCAGCCCTACGTTTGTCGTGGTGCTTTGTTCTATGGCCTTTTGTTCGCTTCTTGGAACGTTTTTTGAATTTTAAAAATGAGAATGCCTAAATGACGTCACGAACACGTTCCTACTACTCCTTTCATGTTTCATAATCTTATTCATTCTTAGTTTAGGGAAGCAGTTGGTCTAAGTTACCATGGTATTTTGTATTTCCATGTTACTTAACATTTTTTACGGATACGGCATTACCTACGTAGAAATAAATAGGTAGTGCATGCATATAAATGAATGAAGTGTTTGTTTCCTGTTTCTTAGTAAATTCGAATGACTAAGTAAAATGACTGGTCTTTAGTAAACGTGGTAATGACAAGCGCTTGATAACGGAATTTTACGATAAGACCGGCGCGCCACACCTATCAATAAATTCTTACCTGCTATAGATAGCTACGTAAATAATAATAATAATAGTGCTACCTACCTACTTTTATTTTACTGTAATTTTACTAATTTGTCGTAAAATTATAAAGTATTTTGTATATCTAAGTATTTTACATATTAGGTTGTTGTGTGCGTCAAATGAAGCACAAGAATAAAATATTTTTCTTTCTTTCTTTACTTACACAGTTGATGAATTATTTCTAAGGGATATTGTTAAGTGGGCACCTCCTAGCATTTTATCAAAGTTATTAGAATATCTACTTTTATGTATTGTGTAAGATGTAACATGTAACCATCTCAGACAGTAAAACATATAGACGAAGTGCTGCGAACAATCATAGTGAAGCCAAAAAAAACCATGCTCCTTCGTGTACAACCAGCGCTCATGCACACACATGCACCTCAAACCGTGCTCACCCCTTCTCAGTACACATGTCGTGGTATCAGTGTTGCCTATAAAAAAAATTGACTATAGGTAGGTACCTACCCTACCTGGCTATAGGTACCTACCCTACCTGGCTATAGGTACCTACCCTACCTGGCTATAGGTACCTACCTAGCAACAGAATAGATTCAGTTCCGAAAAACAACACGTCACTTTTGACACAAAAAATAAAAATATAGACTAGGTAGGTAAATAGGGTCGTTGTGCCGGTTAGCCGGCCACCTCTGTATTTCGGCCTTTTGGCCCAGGTGAATCAGTAAATTTGATTTAATAACAATTTTAATGCATTTTATCGCACGAAATGAAGTTTAATATAACCGCAAATAGTTGCATTATATCTTCTAACATTACTTGATCAGGTAACTACAACACGTGAATTCTAATTAATTGCTTAGTTCAACCCCAGCACTGGAGTTGTCAATGAGTGTGGGAAAGAGCGAAAAAAATATTTGCGCGCGGTCCACTCAAAAGCAAGTTTTGAGTTGTATTTACTAGGATTATCTTATAATGTGCATATATTCCACTGCTTATATAATTTATTACTGTATTTTCACATTGATAATTTTAATATTTTGATTTCTAAGTTAAAAATTTAGGTGGCCGGAAAGTAACTTGGAAAATTCTCCAAATGTTTGGTTTTCGGCCGTGTAGCCGAAAACTAGCTCGCGTTCAGCCTAGATCTTTTTCATTTATTTAGTTACACGCTTTTAGTCTTCTCTTCATTTATAATGAATCATATGCTTGCGAAGACACTAGCTTGCAGTTTTCGGCCACCAAAATACTGCAATTTATAACGGTTAACGATGAAACTAAAATACCCATTTCGGTAGTGGCCGAAAACTAGAATAAGTCTATAATTATGATTCAGTTTTCGGCCAACATAAAATTGTATGAAATGAGAGAGTGGCCGAAAACGGAATGCTGCTTTGGTTTTCGACCATTTCAATTAATAATTAGTCATTCACGAACAGTTTTTGGTAGAAGATGTTTAAATATATTTTCAGAGGGTTCCTTCAAAACCTGAGGAAATAAAGAAAAAAAATGCACCATATAGGTACTCAAGATACAACAAGGATCTTTAAGACCCGTCGTCCAAATAGAACCAAAAAGCTCTCTGACTATACTCTCGAGCTCATGGAGGAAAGACGCGAGATGATTTTGCTGTCTTCAGATGATGCGTCTGAGCACCGGCGGCACAATATAAGATCTCAAAGTCCTTGAAAAGTGACCTACGCCGATTTTATACTGAACTTATTAAAGACGAGATAGAGAAGAACGAGGGCTCAAAATTTTTCGCAAGAGAACTGCCTTTTGAGCAGAACCAGCTAGCAAAAGGACCAAGGATGGCAGTCGTATCCTCCAAATCAGAGCTCTTGAGAGAGGTCGAGAAATTCTATGGACAGTTATACACGTCAATAAGAAAACCCGCTGCAAATCGGGCGAAAGACCCAAGAGCTAGATTGATCCGACACTATTCTGAAGACATATTGGACGTCAGCCTGTACGAGATTAGGATGGCTCTGAAACAGCTCAAAAACAACAAGGAGCTGGGTGAACGGCGAACTCTTGAAGGCGTAGGAAAACCGATCTTTAAGGCCCTTCAGAAGTGGTTTGATTCCGCCATACTCGAGGGAAGAACACCACCCAGCACGGAGCAGAGATGTGGTGGTCTTCTTCAAAAAGGGCTATAATGCTCTACTGAAGAACTATAGGCCCATCTCATTTCTGAGCCATGTCTACAAGCTGTTTTCGAGGGTCATTACGAACCGTCTCGCGGGTATATTTGACGACTTCTAGCCTCCCGAACAAGCCGGATTCCGAAAAGGCTTTAGCACCGTAAACCAGATACATACGCTGCGGTAAACAGCAGACCGAAGAATATAACCTGCCTCTCTGTTTAGCGTTTGTGGACTGCGAGAAAGCCTTCGATTCGATCGAGACTTGGGTTGTACTACAGTCTTTTCAACGGTGCCAGATTGACTATCGGTACATCGAAGTGCTGAAGTGGTTGTATACGTGGGACACTCAGAAAGTTTTGCGAAACTAAAAAAAATTGTTCTATACGTACATATATTTTTATCAAATCTTTTCAAAGTACTTTCCACCAGCCTCTATACAAAGATTCATGCGCCTAAACCAGTTTTCAAAACACTTTTTCCAGTCCGCCGCAGACACCTCGTTTACAGCCTGCTCGAACGCAGCCAGCGCATCTTCCGGCGACGAAAATTGTATCCCTTTGAGCTGATTTTTTATTTTTGGGAATAAAAAGAAGTCACACGGTGCTAGATCAGGGCTGTAAGGAGGGTGACCCAGGAGTTTGACTGGCGTGCTGTCCAGGAAGTCCCTCGTTTTGAGTGCGGTGTGCGCAGGTGCATTGTCGTGGTGGAGCAGTAGCCCGCGGAGCCCTGTGTTTGGTCGCTTGTTGCTTATAACAGAGAAAACTTCTGGTAAACATTTGGTAGTATACCATTCGGCATTAATGCTTCTTTGATCCCGTAAGGGAATTGATACCAAGTGGCCAGTCAAATTAAAAAAGCTAGCGATCAAAATCTTACCCCCGCTTCTAGATCGCTTCACTTTGGTAGGCGTTGGCTCATTTTGAAACACCCAAACAGTCGACTGGCGCTTGGTTTCTGGGTCGTATTGATAAATCCAGGACTCATCACCTGTAACGATGTCGTAAACACGCCGAGACGAGCCTGCTTCAAATTTGTTAAGCATATCACGGCACCATTCCACCCGGGCCTGCTTCTGAGCATCGGTGAGGTTGTGCGGCACCCAGCGTGATACTATCCTCCTCACGCGAAGATGGCTGTGTAGAATCTCGTGAACGCTTCCCGATCCAATCTTCAATATGTGTTGAATCTCCTGATATGTAATTCGCCTATTGTCTTGGATTAAATTTTTCACTGCTAGCACGTTTTCTTCGGTAACAGCCGTCAAAGGGCGACCGCTTCTTTCGTCATCCCCCAAAGTTGGTCGACCGCGCTTGAATTCGATATACCAACGATACACGGTTGCCTTGGAAGGGCCTTCATCCATGAATGCCATTTGAAGTCTATCGTACGATTCATCCGGTTTCAGGCGACACTTGAAATCGTATAAAATCATAGCTCTAAAATGTTCCCGGCGCAGATCCATATTTCAGTGAGACACAATACTTTGAATTAACTCGCAAAAAATGTGGAGGGAAATTTTGAAATTGGAACTTACTTATTTTTACTTATAAATAATCATATTTTCGAAAAACATTATAACTGGCCAGTCTCCCATATATAAAAACTTTTTTTCGCAATACTTTCTGAGGGGCCTGGTATAAACGCCACTGTGTCAGTCAGACGACAGGACCAAGTCTCGAAAGTCGAAACCCATCCTTCTGCAGAGAGGTGTGAGGCAGGGAGATGTGATCTCTCCAAAACTGTTAACTGCGGCATTGGAAGATGTGTTCAAGGTTCTGGACTGGAAAAGGCTAGGCATTTACATGAAAGGCGTGTACATTACTCATCTTCGGTTTGCCGACGACATAGTAGTTATGGCTGAGACTATGAAGGACCTCAGAACAATGCTCAATGACTTCAGTAGAAAGAAATAAACATCATAAACAAAGCTTACGTTCAAAGGTTGTGTGTTAAAGTCATGTGTGTAGGTTATGTTATGTGGTTACTGGTTATGTGTGTGTTGTAGTAAGGTTATGATTATCTGTATGTTGGTGGTTGTGTTATTAGGTTATGTTAGGATTGTTAGGTTAGTACCCATTCCCGTAAATGTCATTGACGACTATTTATACCTAGGACAAACTGTCCAGTTAGGTAGGTCCAACTTCGAGAAAGAGTTTAATCGTCGAGTCCGACTCGTTTAGGCAGCGTTTAGGAAGCTAGGCAATATCTCCTTCAATTCTCCTTAGAATCAAGACGAAAGTCTTTGACCAGAGTGTGCTAACAAACCGTTTACGGCACTGAAACATGGTCGCTCATAATGGGTCTGATAAGAAGGCTCATAGTCACCCAAAGGGCAATGGAGAGGGCTATGCTCAGTGTCCCTACGTGATCGAATCAGAAATGAGAAGATTCGCAGTAGAACGAAGGTATGAATTGCCAAACATAATTGGCAGTGGGCGGGGCACATTGCTCGCAGAACAGATGGCCGATGGGGCTGAAAAGTTCTGGAGTGGCGACCGCGTACTGGAAGGCGCAGCATGGGTAGGCGCCTCACAAGGTGGACCGACGACTTAATGAAGGTCACGGGAATCAGCTGGATGCGGAAAGCGCAGGATCGGTCGTTGTGGCGATGCTTAGGGCAGGCCTGTCTAGCAGTGGATGTCTTAGTCTTTCGGCTGAAATGATGATGACCTTAATTTTTATGATAAATGACTGATTATGATATTCGAAGTTATTGTTTAATACCTTATTTTTTAAATAGCAATAATTGTATGGAGACTGCGACTGAAAAGTATATTTACAGTGAAAATACCCTGCAAATACTAAGTCAGATGATTTGTATTTTAATTAATAAAGACTTGTTAGAATTAATATATGAAACTAAGTGATATGGTAAGATTAACTAAAAATTTATGATCTCATGAATCAGGTACGATTGATAATAATTATATTTAATTAATAAAATACATTTTATTATAATTTCACAATAAATATTTCATTTGTACCACCTTTCTATTCCATCTAAAGTAGTGGCCGAAAACTAAAATTCACGTAGGCTGAAATCTGAAATTTGTGGCCGAAAACTAGCATAATGCCCATTTTTCACATTAAAAATTATTATAAAAAAAGTATTATGTTAAAGCACCAAGTTATTATAAAAATTGAAACTACACTATGCAGGCTATACATTAACATTGATAGTACTAGGCTAGCACAATGGCAATATTTTTTTCTGGTGCCTTTAAGTTGACAACTCCACTAAATGGCCGAAAACCGGCGAAACGACCCTACATTGATCCGATATAGGTAATTTAACGAATCTTTTATCATCATAGATTATCTAGAACCAAAGAATGTACCTACACCATATACCTACTTATAGGTATATTACTAGCGAAATCATTGATGTACACATACCTATTACTATGTACATATTAAATTAGTAAAAACAATAGGCAACATAACATAACATATAACATTTGGCAATAGGCTCGCCCCCTATTACATGGGACTTATAACATAACTGGCGAAATGTGGGTGTATTGTACACCTCTGCCTACCCCTTCGGCGAAATACAGGCGTGATGTTATGTTGTTTGTTGTTGTTATTAAATTAGTAAATATTTAGCTATTACATTCCTAAGTTTTATCTATCCATGATTTTCCCTACTAGAGCTGATAGAAATTTGACATAGATAATGTGTATAATTTCCATCTCTAGTAGGCCAAACATTATCTCTTTCTTTTTCTTTATTTCTTTCAAATAAACAATCAGGCCATCGGTTGTTCTAGAAAATGTTTTACTCATATTAATGTCATAAAAAACACGTTGCCAAGTTATTACCTAATTGATTACGCAACACCGTCTACCTTGTCCATTTAAGTTGATTTAAGTAGGTATTGGTGTCGATTCTCTTGTTCACGAACTAAACTTATTTTAAACTATCGCTCTCTTTTACTAATAGTAGATACAAGAAAGGGATGGCAACCATTTTAGAGCTGTCAAATTAGACGGAATTAAAATTTCCATACAAGTTTAGTCGTGATCTCGGAACATGCCCACTAAAATACAAAGAAATGTAACACGTAAACTAATTTGACAGTTCTAAAATGGTTGCCATCCCTTTCTTGTATCTACTTTTAGTAAAAGAGAGCGATAGTTTAAAATAAGTTGAGTTTGTGAACAAGAGAATCGACACCATTGATTCACTAGTTTAGAAAATTACTTCAAAAGTCACAACTCCAGTTTTCAAGGAGCCGTTCTAATCAAATTTCTCTTGTTTATCCAGTAATTTCTGACAAAGGGCGGTTATTATTATTTTAATAAAATATAACTGGAGGTGCCAGCCATTAGTTAAGATGGTCGATAAAGTAATTTGTCTTGGTGAAAGTCGATCGTGACTAGTACGTAGGCAACCTATTGTTACTCGAACACAGACTATGAAAGTCCCCTTCATATGACCCAGATGGCCATGTATTCATGGCAAGAAAGGTTTCAGGCTGCAATGTCCATTATTGTTTAGTGTTTATAATTAAATCACCTTCAGATGATCATAGGCTTTCTTCTTTACGGCTTCTATAGGCACTAAAGACGACCATTGTTCTTTAATATCATGGAAACTCCTTAATACTTATACATTCCTGGTACTTTAAGCTGAAATATCGAAGTAACTGTAATTATTGTGTAGTACGTCAGTTTTATCCAGGCCACCATATAAAACAAAATGTAATTTGAGAGGCGGAAGACATCTTTAAAAGTCAAAACTCAAGATGCACTTAACAAGAGAGGACACTTAACTTTAATTTCTTATTGAAATATTTTAAAAGGGCTCTATTGTTTCTCCTTTGGGACGTTCTGTATTATAATCCTTTTACGATTTGGCAAACCACAGGCAAACAGATCATGACATTCTTTATCTTAGTGCATAAATCACATGGTTCTGAATGTACAACATTTTGTTTCAATATGGTAATTTTTCTCATTAAAAGTACCAAAATTGTAACCAAAATATTTGAAATCTTGATTATTTACCAACTATGGTCGTTTGATTTGACTTGAAGTTTGATTACTTGCCGCCGTGTCTCAAATAAAGTGCCTGCTTGCCTAGGTAGGTATGTTTTTATTTTTTCAACTATATGATAAAACAAAGCGGCGAGTGTTTCTTATCACAAATTAGTTCAGTGGTCGTTATAAACTAGACCTGCATGCATAGACATACAACCGTTTCATGCGTAAGGCTGTAGGCGCTCCATGGTACTTACGCAATGTCCAACTCCACTTAGACCTCAAACTGCCGACCATCAAGCAGTATTTCAAGCGTGTCTCTAAACGCTACTTCGATTCCGCTCCCATGCATCCCAATCACTTGGTCGTGGCGGCCACCATATACCAGCCATCAGCAAAATTCGCCGTCCCAGACACACACTCATCGAACCCGATGATGCTATAACCATCCTCCAGGAGTCAGATAAAAATACAAGCACACTCCGACGCCGTCGTCCTAAATATCGTCCCCGCCGGCGAGGACCGACGCGACACCCACACATGCCGAGAGTCCGACTCTCGAGAAACAGAACACGATGCAGCAGCGGCTGCCGGGGGGACCGGTGGCGGGGTCCCCCAGCTGCACCCTGAGTCGAGGTCCGAGCTCCCCCCTGGGGACGCCCTCACGGTGTCGCAACCGGAGATAATCTCGTCACGCGAGACCGGCCCTATGCTCTAGAGTAGTTCCTAGGAGTAGGCTTAATAGCCACTGGTCAGGATTAGGTAGGTCTTAGCCTCGCCGGCGAGGCTTGCCGATTAAGGGCGATTCGCGATTAGCGCGTCACACACACACCGGATATACCGAAAGTCCGCCACTTTCGAGAAATTCATTCCTGATGCAGCAACGGCTGCTAGGGGGACATAGGAACGGCGGGGTCCCCCTGCAATTCCCCAGTAAGCCAAGGTCCGAGCAACCCCTTGGGGGACGCCCTTATGCGGAATACCGCATTGCAATAGCAACCGCGATTTTAGTTTTTAAGTTTAGGATTAGGGAAACTTTCGGTGAATGGAGTCCCACATGGGACTCTCCGCCACCAGCCCGGTTAAGCAGAAATGGTACCTCGGTACCAGCTGCGATAGTCAATTCAACAAAAAAAAAAAAATGCATAGATTTACAAGAGCTCAAAGCGTAACAAACAAGGTTATGACCAAGTAGGTCCTCCTAGCTACTTATTATGTACTATGCTTAAGCGCAGAGTTACTAAATCCATACTGAGAACAATAGCAATCCCCGACGGACTGCAAGCAAGCCTGACTCGTTCAAGTATGAACCGTACCTTTCAATAAACCGGTATTACAAACTTAGCGAGACTCGTTCGATATTTGAATTGAAATGTTTTGCACGCTTATTCACATTACATTGCAAAAATTTCATTTGTATGGGTGCGGGTGCACGGGATTGTACCGTTTTTGTTCCGAAAAAGTTTCGCCAAACAGTAACTTTATTAAGTTACTCAGACAGACATACAGAGTACCTAATAGTTTCATTCGTTCCGCTCAAAGTTGAAGCACAAAAACAATCGAGCGAGCACAAAAGCAAGCGGCACATAAAATGTTCGCCGACACCATTGGCCGACACACAGGTCTGCGTAAGTTGTACTGAACGGAGCCACTTCTGGCTTAGTGATGCGACTCGAGTTCGATTTTGCCACTCGAGTTATTCGAGTCATTTTACAATTTTACTCGAGTACCACTCGAGTGGTCGAGTCACTCGAGTGGTTCACGAATCACTCAATCACTCGAGTGGTTCACGAGTCACTCGGTCACTCACCTCACTCACTCATAAACGTCGATAACTCATTCAACACAACAGTTCACTTGAGTTCACTACACGCAACAAGTTCAAACAAGTGTGACAACAACGCACTTTAACTTATCTCTTTTAAAAAGCAGGTTTAAACTTGTTTGTCTCGGAGAATGGTTGGCGAGTGACTCGAGTGGTGGGCGAGTGACTCGAGTCCGAGTGAACTCGAGTCGATATTTTTTTCACTCGAGTACGTTTTATTACGATGTCACTCGAGTCACTCGAGTAAAATTGGACTCGAGTCGCATCACTATTCTGGCTTCAATTTAGTTGCTTCAAATTGTGCGCGCGGACTTGGTTTCTATATGTACTTATTCTAAGCTTACATTGCTGTTTTCCGGTGTAAAAGAATCGGAGTGCCGGTGAAATTACAATCACATGAGACTTAATTTTCATTGTTTATGTCTCAGTTTGACGAACACGAATTGCAATACCATTTTTAGACAACAGCCTAGGTGATATTGTAGTTTTTAGGGGCAAAGGTAACATGCAGTTACTGCATCGAGTTAGAGCTTCGTAGAAGCAACTGTCGATGAATGAAAGGTGTTTTCGGCGAACCGAAACATTATTTCGTAAAGTGACCATCGATTAAGGTTGTTTTCGGCGAATCGACGAAAGATTATTTCGTAGAAACAAGAGGTAGGTACACATCGATTGTTTTGTGCTTCAACTTTGAGCGGAACTTTGAATGAAACTATCGCTCTATCTCTAATTATTCTAAGCTTGTGCACGAAGAATAAATGGCATAATCGACCCGTATCATCGGCAAAACCTGGTTTTACAACAACGCTTCTTATTTTATTATTTTTAACGCATTTACGCATGCGATGCGAAATCTAACGATGACGACCCAAAGACGTACCAAAAGTGGAGGTTAATTTCGATACCACGAGCAGTGTTCACGGTAGCTTAGTGGCTAAAGCACTGGCATACTGAGCTAGGAGTCGCAGGTTCGAATCCTGCTCGTGAGCGATTTTTTCTTTCCCCAATTTAAATCGTTAACAACACTCCTGTTATTATTATTTATCAACACCGGTTTATGATATTTTTCACAAAATGGATGATACAAAAATAATAAAGAAACATTATTAACGTCCTCTTCGTAAGCCCTGTTCAGTCATGTATGATCCTCACAGTTACACGAGCGGCCCACAATAATAATTTCCTGTCCCTCACACAATAAGCCATTCATTAGCCTTAATTTATGCTCCTTGCTCTCACCTCAACCACTGACAATTTCTACAACATAAAACGTATAATCTCCAATATTCGCTACACATTACTTGCTCCCTTGAAATTATAATAAAGAGGTCTGAACTAAAGTTTCAATGTAGACCGAAGTTTACGACGACGCGTGGCGGTCGCGCTTGTGAGCTCAGTGGTCTCTATATGGCTTCTGTGACACGGCTGCCTATCCAATGACGTCATCATGCAACCGGCCACTCAATGACAGCGGTATGCCTGCAGTTATTCACGGCTGACCTTTTTTATGAAAGGTAACAATAATCTGTAAATGTTGTGTGTTAGGTAGGTATATTATATTGTCAGTGGAGTTGTCAAAAACGTAAAGTAGGTATTCATTCTTACGCGTGTAAATGCATTCCATGTTGATTTATCACACAAGATGATTAGTTGAGACCACAGTGTACTAAGTACAACCACAGAATAATTAGGTACCTAGGTATTAGTATAGAACTCCATTGCTAAGATTTTTGCGTAAGAATTTTTGTCATTTTTGAATCCTAGATTGTTACTGTTTGGGGAGCCCGGTACAAAATATCTCAAAAATAACGTAGGATTGATATAATGCTATTTAAACAGCATTACGCTTACCAGCCATTGTATAAACATGATATTTACATTCTAAAACAGAAAACATGGTGAAAAGTTACCATACTTTGAAAATCTGCATGTACATTTTATTACCTAGTGACAGATTGCCTACGAGTGTCGCATTAACGTGGCATTAACCTATATCAGTAGATCGACTTCATACGGCACAATGGCGATAAAATTAAAATTGCTTTTCAATGTATTGAATGCACAGAACAACACTCGACAAGAATTTAGGTTATTTCATTCAAGATTGTATAAATATTTAAATAACTAAATAAATTGCAATTAAATACCTAAATACTGAATCTCTTAAAATAAGTAATTTAATTAATAAATTATAATTTAATTAATTAATATTTATTTCAGATAGAAAGATAGAATATTCTTTATTGTACACCAATAACATTATTAAACTTAGGACTAACATGTAAAATAAGGGTACATTGGCGGCACAGACCAGTAAGCCTCTAGACGCCGATTAGCCGGATACCCCCGGTCACAAAGCATATGCAGTAGCACTGCATATCATACGCCAAGCCGCCAATCAGGATGTCAGTCCTTCAGCGAGTGGCACCAATCATACGGAATCATTCCACCGAACTTTTGAGCTGACCAATCATAACGCGCCTTTTGTCCCCCCGGTCCCCGCCAACATTTTACGACTGTTTTCTAATGCAAAACTTTGTTTATGCGGCGTCTTGAGGGTTACTGGTCTGTGATTGGCGGTCTTATCGCTAATAGCGATATCTTCCAGACAACCTTTGGATGGACAAGGAAGACGTGAAAAATAGATGGGGGCAGTATGTGGTGCACTTTCATAAAGTTTACTAATATTCAATTATTAAGGCTGATTTCAAATGTCGCGGGTTTTGTTAATAAAAACAAAACCGCGTCATTCTGACACTGAGGTAATATGTACTACGTAGTACATATTACCTCAATGCATTCTGACGACTTTTTAATATTCGGAAGCGAATTCAGTCATTTGAAAATCCTTAACAATTCTAAAAACATTTTAAACACATGATGTGTGAATAGGTTGCTCAGTAACGTTTCGAATTCCGAGTTTTTCACTGAGCGGTGCAAAGATCAAATAATTCAATCAGAACACCCAGGTTGATAAGAATTGTAGTACCTACCGAAGCGAATAGGCCGTGTTATCGATGATATGATAACAGAACTTGTTCGACCCGCTTGTGGCAACAACACTCAGTTACGTGATTATCGTCACGCGAACAGTTACAGTTTGTGATGACTTCCAAAAATTTCCTGACCGTAATTATAGTATAATTATTATTTGTACTGTTATCTGTATAGTAAAAGAGGGTTATTTAAACGTTTAAAGAAGTTTAAATATTGTGTCATGCAAGAGAGTAGGTTAAGAACAAAATAATAATATTTATGTCGAACTAGCTGTGCCCGCGACTCCGTCCGCGTGGATGTCGGAAAATAACATCGTGTCATAATTATGAACACAATATCTTCAAATATATACATATAAGCGCCTACACAGACGATTACACTATTTACCGACCATACTATATTTTGTTTTTACAACCAACCGGCTAAGGTGATGGAATTTCATAGAATTAGCCCTAAACTCCCTCATTCTGAGAAGACGCTCGTGCCCAGCAGTGGGAAGTAATTGAGCTGATTATGTTATTCTATAACACTAACCACATCTCTTCTTATGCTGAGAAGAGGCCCGTGTCCAGCAGTGGGACTGTAATGGGCTGGTAATGTTATGTTATTCTAGAATACTAATAATATCCAGTTCATTAACTCTTCTCATTTTGAGAAGAGGGCCATACCCAGTAGTGGGACAGTAATGGGTTGACTACGTTATGTTATTCTATATTTTCTAGTTTCTTAACTCTTCTCGTTCCGAGAAGAGGTCCGTGCCCAGCAGTGGGGCAGTAGGTAATGAGCTGATTATGTTATGATAATCTATTACACTAACAATATCCAGTTCCTTAACTCTTCTCATTCCAAGAAGAGGGCCATGCCCAGCAGCGGGACAGTGATGGGCTATGTTATGTTATTCTATATTTTCTATAATACTAATAGAATCCAGTTGTATTTTTAGGAACCTGCAACCTGCAAACAACCAACAATCATGACCTCTACTTTGTATGCAACTTAATACAATAGAGGGGTCAAGCTGTATCGCTGGATCTACTCAACCGATTCAGATAAAACATACCCTATATTTTAAGTTAGACTAATACCAATACAAATGCTAAGTTTCATTACGATCCGTTCAGCCGTTTTCACGTGATGAGGTAACAAACAGACAGACAGACAGACAGACATAA
Organism: Asteroscopus sphinx; assembly: GCA_949699075.1. Classification (NCBI taxonomy): domain Eukaryota; kingdom Metazoa; phylum Arthropoda; class Insecta; order Lepidoptera; family Noctuidae; genus Asteroscopus; species Asteroscopus sphinx. The sequence continues at coordinate 10,059,626 of OX453022.1, read as the reverse complement.
TTTTTTTTAACGATTGATTCGTGTTCTATAGCTTATTTCTAGTCCCCCTAGCCGGTTTTCGCGAAAAAATACTCAATGTACAGACTTTTCGACCTTTACAGTTTTATTATAGTATAGATAGATAGTAAGACTTCAAATAGTGTTTTAATGTAACCTGATAAGCCTAATGAGTAACGGCTTTATTACACAACAAAACGCAAACTAGGTATGCACTTAGCATTAATTAATTAAAAACATTGTTTCAATGTTCTAAAACTACATCTCTCAAAAAACAAACTACAACATAATTTTAAACTTACTTTGATTATATTACATTGAACAAAACTGCGAAATCTTTCAAGAAAATATGTTCAAAATTTAAACGACAAAGATTTCGTGCTGAATTTTTCGCCAATGCATAAAGGTGGGTACATATCGGCAGAAGGTAATTCGATCATGCCTAGTCTTGGCGCTGTCAACTTAAGTAAGTACCTAATGGAAATCCTATGTTTCTGCTCTTTGAGTGGCTGGAACGCTGATGCCTTTCTGTTTGATGTCATAGTTTATGTGGGCTATGTCGTATGCATCAATAATGTATTGTTTTCTTTGCCTTTTCGATTTTGTTTAATGTTTATGTGAAGGTATTTTTATGTATATATAGGATGGCGAAACGAGTTAAATGCCCACCTGAAGTTAAGCGGTCACCTTTGCCCATAACAACCGCAATACCACCTACGCTGTTGCCTTAATGTTATTGCGAGTCGGTTCGCCAAACTGAGACATGAAGATGGAAAGTCTCATGTGAATAAGAGAGAAGTGAGTGCTCTATTATGAGTCTTGAGAAGTGTAAAACTTCTAGTCGAGTAAAATTTGACGGATGACTAAAGAGTTATGACAAAAGACGCTTGAATGTTGAATGACGCTTATAACAAACAAACAACCTAGGTACTGTAATCACTAATCACCGATTAAATTGCCAAGCGTGTAGTAGTTATGGTTAAACCTCAACCGTTCTTTGTAGCGGTTTATCAAGAGACTGTCCAGCATCCAAAGATTAATGACTAATATGATTACTTACAATTCGAAAACGGCTCAGTACTCGCTGCTTAATTAAAGTCCAACTCTAACGTTGCTAATTAGAATTCTAATTCTAAACACAAATTCTACTAGTAGACGAGAACAAATTTAAATGTCCAAAGGCTATTTGTATTTTCTGCACCAAACACTGACTGTTAATCTTGCTGCCGGGAAAACTGAGATAGTCTAATAAAGAATTACTGGGGACTGCGAAGGACAAACATAAATACTTGTGCTGCTTTGGATGCACAAATAAGAGGATATTGCTTAGTTTGTGTGCACTCCGCTTTTTATCTATGCTGGGTAAGTGAAGCCCCAAAGTGCAGTGCTAAGACTGGTTTCACATTAGCGTCTTACCCGCGCGATTTAGTTACGTTGCTGAGTCGATTTCGCTGACTGACTCGCGTGCCCACAACAGACAATGGTGTTGATTCTCTTGTTCACAAACTAAATTTATTTTAAACTATCGCTCTGTTTTACTTCTACTACTATAGCCGTTACTTGTAAGGCTTATTAGGTTAAAATACAAGAAAGGGATGGCAACAATTTAAGTGCTGTCATCATATTAGTCGGAATAAAAATGTATGTACAAGTTTAGTCGTGACCTCGGAACGTGCCGACAAAAAATACGAAGAAGTGTAATACGTACACAGCACAAAAATTGTTACCATCCCTTTCTTGTATCTGCTATTAGTAAAATAGAGCGACATATAAAAATTAGTTAAGTTTGTAACCAAGAGAATCAACACCAATGAAACCATTGACAAAAACATACTAGCGCGGCTAAAGTACGCAAGTAAATCGCACAATGTGCGACTGATCTTAACCTCTCAACTAAAAATATGGCGTTATATAAAAACTTGAATATTACCATGAGATACTCTTCTATCATCGCTTAATATTAAACCCCATTTCCTTTAAGTTTTTATCATAAATCGTTTCTTATCGCCAATCTAAAGAATATCCATTCCCGATACTCCATCGAGAAACTAACAAGATTACAATCTTCAATATTTAGTTTCTTCGCACAGCTGCATAGATTGCTATCGCTTTAAAAATGCTTGAAATTATATTGTAATGACTTTCCATTACTTCAAGTAGGCTATTTCGTTTTACTAGCTTCGTGGGAGAAGAAAAGTGCTGAGAGGAAAGCAGCGTTATGTTTATACGTTAGGGGGATACCTGTGGATTTTCACTCATGTTCGCAGATTATCTAGAATGTTCTAGAAAATGAGTGTTCGATGTGGTGAAAGCTATTGGCTGTTAAACTTCCGTTAAGGTATTTATTGGAATGGGAACTGAGAGGCTTGTCATGTTGGCAGTGCATAATAGAGTTGCTAAATCTTCTTATAAATAGTTTTATTTATGTCACGTATCGATGATGCATTTAACGTATATGTAGCTCATTTTGTAGCTTTCATATATGTGGTGATAAACGTAGTATAATGATATATGGAGAAGAACCGAAGTGACCGACAGCTTGTAGGATTAGTAAGCTGAAGTGGCAGTGGGCTGGACATGTCTGTTGAAGGACCGATGGCCATTGGGGCAGACGAGTGCAGACCGACGACCTGAAAAAAGTAGCTGGGAGAGACTGGATGCGGAAGGTGGAGGACCAAGTGTTGTGGCGCAACTTGGGAGAGGCCTATGTCCAGCAGTGGACTGCGATAGGCTGAGTTGATGATATAACCACCGCTGAAGGTAAGATCTATTTGTAGCTGTAAACCTGTACCACATTAATACAAGTTTAGATCGAAGAAAAAGTTAAAACCGAGTTAATAATGTCAAAGTCAACACATACAAATATTTTGCCTGGTTTAAGTTAAACAACTGTTAGACCCGATTTATTAATAAGATGGGTGGCAAGATTTCATGTATAAATTTTCGCAAAAAAAAATGTTTCTGTCGTTGCAATTAGCTCTGGAAAACATCGTATTGACCTACGGAACAACCTCAATATCAGTTAAACAGTTGTAATTAAGCCAGCGGATATCACAATGGATCCCTATTAGAGCAGACCTATACGTTCCTCAAGGGTATCGTAGAAGGCAATATAAGCTACAATCGTGGGCCGAAACCAACCGATGATTGCCGAACTATCTTCGGGTGTATTGGCTAAGAAAATGTGTCTATTTGTTTAGAGTACACGGAAATGTAATGAAGCTGGGAGTTTCCGTTGAATTTTCCATTTTGTTGTTGATTTTAGCTTCTGTCTGAAGTTAGCATTGAATGGGTAGGTACCACAGACTAATAAAAAAAGGCGGACGGAATTTCACGTAACAAAGATTGAAGCACTTATATTTTTCTTCGAGAAAGAGGTCATTCGTCGAATCCGACTCGGTTGGGCAGCGTTCGGGAAGCTACGCAATATCTTCTCGTCCAAAATACCGCAGTGTCTCAAGACGAAAGTCTTTGACCAGTGTGTGTTGCCAGTAATTACTTACGGTACTGAAACGTGGTCGCTCACAATGGGCCTGATAAGAAGGCTCAAAGTCACTCAAAGGGCAATGGAGAGGGCTATGCTCTGAGTGTCCCTGCGTGATCGAATCAGAAATGAGGAGATTCGCAGGAGAACGAAAGTAACCGACATAGCCCGAAGAATTGCCAAACTTAAGTGGCAGTGGGCGGGGCACATTGCTCGCAGAACGGATGGCCGATGGGGCAGTAAAGTTCTGGAGTGGCGACCGCGTACTGGAAGGCGCAGCGTGGGTAGGCCCCCCACAAGGTGGACCGACGACCTGGTGAAGGTCGCGGGAATCCGCTGGATGCGGAAGGCACAGGACCGGTCGTTGTGGCGATGCTTGGGGGAGGCCTATGTCCAGCAGTGGACGTCTTTCGGCTGAAATGATGATGATGATGATGATTTTTTTCTTAAACCCACTATTATTTCGACAGTATTTTAACACACCAGAAGGACAATTCTTGTAATTTTTTTAATTCATTCGTTCAAAATATAGTTCCAAACTAATATCAATGCTTTGAATCTCAAGCTCCTGACAGTAGATGTTTCTGATTGTTGTTGATTGGTGGCATTAATAACCTAAGTGTCACAAATAAACGGCAATCAGGAACATCTACTGTCAGGAGACTGAGATTTAAAGCATTGAGATTAGTTTGGAACTATTTTGAACGTTTTTTATTATGAGAATTGACCTTCTGATCAAAAAGTCACGAAAGTGAATAATTGAGCAATATCACAATATTAATGGTGTAATTAAATATTAACTGTCCGAATTCCCTTGGAAGTCTCGGAATCGAAAATGTAATACAGCTTGCTAATAACATCAAATGGACAGAATATAGGTATAGGTTCTACCTCACTAGTAGTACTGCACTGTTTCACTTGGAAGCGAGTGAAGCCTGCATTTTTTTTTCTCAAACGTGCTTTGAAATTCGAACGTTTTACAATTGAATTTATGAGCATTATTTGAGAAAAGTACTGTACAAGCCTTGGCCGCAACCAGGCATTGATGGACTCACGTATGTGTGGCTCTGCTTCGCCTCGGCCCACATTTTCACGTTCGTCCATCAATGCTCCTGTTTAGATTAGAAGAAAGATTTAGGCCATAAAGATTAAGATGTAGGTAGGTCTGTGAGATGTAGGCATTTATCGTTTTTTTTTAACTTTGGAGGTTTATGTTTTTTATGAAGGCTAGACTTTTATAAGTGCTGACTGGAAAATAGAAAATCCAGTGCGGCCCGTTCAATCACGTGTGAGTTTACGTTGAAACTAGTCTGGATGGCTTCCGATTGCTTTTCGCTCTCACAATAGAGGCTTAATACCGAACTGACTGCGAATAAAGTACTCGTTATCGGTTTCTTAATTGTAAACGATCGAAAGCTGTCATTCTATTTTCATCCTATAATATAACTGCTGGTGTAACAACTTAACGCGAGAACGCTGGTACCCATAACACAAGTTAAATCTTACCTTGGGTACCAGAGTTCATCGAAACACTCTTATTTCTAGTTGTATTGATAAGTCTAATGTTATTTGTAAGAAGTGTTTTTGTACAACTTTTTATGGAAAATAAAATTATTTATTTATTTATTATTTATTCGTGAAATAAGCTACGTTAACTGACGAGCAGTCACGGGATATTATTATTAGGCATAAGCCAATGATATTTAAAAGTACAGACATGTTACTTGCACGCGCAATCTGAAGATTCGAAAACGTACTAATTAGGACTCTTATTCTATTGGTACGCGTCAAGCAAGGCGCCGAGCGTGACCAGTGACAAAAAAACTAAAATGCCGTCGTGTGTGTATCGAAAGTGAGCCAATTATGACGCGAAAGAACCTTACAGTAACTACCTAACTTTTTACTAGTTTATGTGTGTGTGCTGCCGCTGCGAACGGAACATTTTTTCGTTTGTTATAGAGTAGGTATAACATATCTGTACTTTTGAATATTATTGACATAAGCGATATGTGAAGTGTGGAATTGTGGATGACGTACGATGAGTGCCATCTACCATCATACCATACCGCTCTGTGTGAAATGAAGTGCGTATCGCGTCAAGTACCTACTATTAGCACTAGACCTCCGGCCATGATTGCTCATTGTTGGCCCACTGACAATGGCCAATCAATGTCCATTCGAGTCCACCGAATATTTTTGCGGCTCACAATAACCATCACGTTTTACGTGAAATCTCCAAACTCCAAGAACATTAATTTAATTAGTCGAGATCGTAATAAAATATAGCATATTTTAACACCCAGCGAAATGGATATTTTGAAAGGTCTACCGTTAATTTTAATGGTGAAGACTTAGCTGTATTCAGGGCACGCTACAATCATCCAAAATTCTTGGTCCGTCTTCCTTTATACGGATATTTTACCTCATCCCCATAAATGGCGCCATTAAAAAGCTAAGACCGAGAGAAAACCGAGCTACTTAAATATACTTTGCACGAATGCGCAAATTGATATAAAATACTTCATCTTTTGATATCTGCCTCAAGACTCGAGGATAGTCACCGAGCTACAGAGATGTTTTATTAACACAGTATTTTATTACGGTTGAGAAAATAATGATAAGGAATTTGATAAGCTATTCGAACTGAAAAAAGTGGTTAATTGTTGAGTTTTTGTATTTATTTATTACCTAAAATCATAATCGTTTGATTAAACAATTTATGAAGTAGGTTATTGAACGTTGTTGAAGCCAAAGAGGAGTGTCGGGACCGTAGCAGGTGGAAATTCATGGTCTCTGCCTACCCCACACATAGAAACACACGTGGGAAACAGGCGTGATAATAGTATGTTATGAAGTGGGTTAAATAAATATCAACAAAATTATGAATGAATTCCGTTTTCCTGTTTAATTATCAACTACAATGAAGCAATAATTACATGAATCCTTATAAAACATTCAGAGCTGAATACATGTGTTGAAAACCAATAACAATAACCTGTTATCATAAGTTTATTGAAAAACGTTGCTTGGATATTTCATTGATACAATTAAATGCTTGCACGAGGAAATGTAGAATTAATTAAGTATATAACTACAGTAGCTGTTATAGATTTCCTTGACCTTTCAAAACCAGGGATATGTCTAGGAATAACCTTGAAATTCCACTTTATTACCTCAAGAAACTCAACGCTTAACGCGATACGAACATAAACTAGCACATAGGGTAATTATTTAAAAGAGATGAGTAAATAATAAAAATAAAATAGTACATTATGATACAAGTGAGCTAAGTTGACTATTATACTCGAGGCTGGATTGCAGCCCGAGCCGAGCCGAAGGCGAGGGCGTAATGGAGCCGAGAGTATAATAGTCAATGCTCACGCGTGTCATACGACGTTTTTCAACACACTTGGGAGGAAAAAAACATAAATTACACATTTTAGACAAATATTGAATTTGTGAAAAATGATAAAAATGGCGCGCGGACCGCGCGGTGACATATTATAGCTATGCGCGCGCAGGTGGTCGAAGGAAACCGCCATACAGCCTAATATAAAAATATTATAAATTGATTTTTTTATTTATAACACAAATTAATATTAATTTGTTGATAAAAATTTATAGTTTGATGAAATGAAATGTTTATAGCATATTTTAATTAATACAGTTGATTTATTCCCAAAAATGTTTAATTTAGTTCAGGCATAAAAACTCTTTGCTGCGATTTAAAAATAAACTGTAAAGTAAAAAGCACTAGTGCAATAATATAATGAAAAAAGCACGCGTGCGTTATAAGCCACATTATGAATCTAAAAGCGATGCAATAAGAGCCACTTTACGAGCAAGTGTGTTGAAAAATGTATTATTCCATTGTCTAGTACCCGTAGTACAAGCTCTGCTTAGTGTGGGACTAGATGGTGCTGTGTAAAATGTCCCAAATATTTATTTTTATAATATTGATGAGAGTGTTTTGTGAATCCGATTCAAACTTGATTTTAAATTTTGTTATAATCGTCAAAAATTAGCAGACTATAAAATTATTGTGTAACTAATCTATACTATAATAAAACTGTAAAGGTCGAAAAGTCTGTACATTGAGTATTTTTTCGCGAAAACCGGCTAGGGGGACTAGAAATAAGCTATAGAACACGAATCAATCGTTTAAAAAATTTATGTCTGGCTGTCTGTCTGTTTGTTACCTCATCTCGTGAAAACGGCTGAACGGATCGTAATTTTAACTTAGCATTTGTATTGGTATTAGTCTAACTTAAAATATAGGGTATGTTTTATCTGAATCGGTTGAGTAGATCCAGCGATACAGCTTGACCCCTCTATTGTATTAAGTTGCATACAAAGTAGAGGTCATGATTGTTGGTTGCATGCAGGTTGCAGGTTCCTAAAAATACAACTGGATTATATTAGTATTATAGAAAATATAGAATAACATAACATAGCCCATCACTGTCCCGCTGCTGGGCATGGCCTCTTCTTGGAATGAGAAGAGTTAAGGAACTGGATATTGTTAGTGTAATAGATTATCATAACATAATCAGCTCATTACCTACTGCCCCACTGCTGGGCACGGACCTCTTCTCGGAACGAGAAGAGTTAAGGAACTAGAAAATATAGAATAACATAACGTAGTCAACCCATGAGAAGAGTTAAGGAACTGGATATTGTTAGTGTAATAGATTATCATAACATAATCAGCTCATTACCTACCGCCCCACTGCTGGGCACGGACCTCTTCTCGGAACGAGAAGAGTTAAGAAACTAGAAAATATAGAATAACATAACGTAGTCAACCCATTACTGTCCCACTACTGGGTATGGCCCTCTTCTCAAAATGAGAAGAGTTAATGAACTGGATATTATTAGTATTCTAGAATAACAACATTACCAGCCCATTACAGTCCCACTGCTGGCCTCTTCTCAGCATAAGAAGAGATGTGGTTAGTGTTATAGAATAACATAATCAGCCCAATTACTTCCCACTGCTGGGCACGAGCGTCTTCTCAGAATGAGGGAGTTTAGGGCTAATTCCATGAAATTCCATCACCTTAGCCGGTTGGTTGTAAAAACAAAATATAGTATGGTCGGTAAATAGTGTAATCGTCTGTGTAGGCGCTTATATGTATATATTTGAAGACATTGTGCTCATAATTATGACACGATGTTATTTTCCGACATCCACGCGGACGGAGTCGCGGGCACAGCTTACCAAATAAAAATGTGACGAGACTTGTTAAAAAAATTACTCCTGTATGTTTTACTAGCCTATACCCGCGACTTCGCCCGCGCGAATGTCGTTTATCACGCATCCCTCGGGAACTGTTCATCTTCCCGGGACAAAAAGTAGCCTATATGTTAATCCGGGTTATGTTCTATCTCTAAGCCAAATTTCATCAAAATCCGTCGACTAGTTTTTGCGTGAAGGAGTAGCAAACATCCATACATCCTCATAAACTTTCACGTTTATAATATTAGTAGGATTATACCAGGCCCCTCAGAAAGTATTGCGAAAAAAAGTTTTTATATATGGGAGACTGGCCAGTTATAATGTTTTTCGAAAATATGATTATTTATAAGTAAAAATAAGTAAGTTCCAATTTCAAAATTTCCCTCCACATTTTTTGCGAGTTAATTCAAAGTATTGTGTCTCACTGAAATATGGATCTGCGCCGGGAACATTTTAGAGCTATGATTTTATACGATTTCAAGTGTCGCCTGAAACCGGATGAATCGTACGATAGACTTCAAATGGCATTCATGGATGAAGGCCCTTCCAAGGCAACCGTGTATCGTTGGTATAACGAATTCAAGCGCGGTCGACCAACTTTGGGGGATGACGAAAGAAGCGGTCGCCCTTTGACGGCTGTTACCGAAGAAAACGTGCTAGCAGTGAAAAATTTAATCCAAGACAATAGGCGAATTACATATCAGGAGATTCAACACATATTGAAGATTGGATCGGGAAGCGTTCACGAGATTCTACACAGCCATCTTCGCGTGAGGAGGATAGTATCACGCTGGGTGCCGCACAACCTCACCGATGCTCAGAAGCAGGCCCGGGTGGAATGGTGCCGTGATATGCTTAACAAATTTGAAGCAGGCTCGTCTCGGCGTGTTTACGACATCGTTACAGGTGATGAGTCCTGGATTTATCAATACGACCCAGAAACCAAGCGCCAGTCGACTGTTTGGGTGTTTCAAAATGAGCCAACGCCTACCAAAGTGAAGCGATCTAGAAGCGGGGGTAAGATTTTGATCGCTAGCTTTTTTAATTTGACTGGCCACTTGGTATCAATTCCCTTACGGGATCAAAGAAGCATTAATGCCGAATGGTATACTACCAAATGTTTGCCAGAAGTTTTCTCTGTTATAAGCAACAAGCGACCAAACACAGGGCTCCGCGGGCTACTGCTCCACCACGACAATGCACCTGCGCACACCGCACTCAAAACGAGGGACTTCCTGGACAGCACGCCAGTCAAACTCCTGGGTCACCCTCCTTACAGCCCTGATCTAGCACCGTGTGACTTCTTTTTATTCCCAAAAATAAAAAATCAGCTCAAAGGGATACAATTTTCGTCGCCGGAAGATGCGCTGGCTGCGTTCGAGCAGGCTGTAAACGAGGTGTCTGCGGCGGACTGGAAAAAGTGTTTTGAAAACTGGTTTAGGCGCATGAATCTTTGTATAGAGGCTGGTGGAAAGTACTTTGAAAAGATTTGATAAAAATATATGTACGTATAGAACAATTTTTTTTAGTTTCGCAAAACTTTCTGAGTGTCCCACGTACAGCGTGATTATTTTCACTTTTGTTTTCTTATTCAATATAAAACAGTCCAAGTCTGTCTAGTCTCAGTGGATCGTCTCTTGAGTCGCGGTCATTCTGTAGTCGACCGTTCGGGTCGTGACTGGAAGGTCAAACAGCTTCAAGATATAATAAGCATGCTTCTTATATAATGTTTCCTTCACTGTAATTATATACGGCTAATGCCATTCGCTTATGTAAGAATAGCATTTGTGGTAGGTTATTGAAAACATTTATGTGACTAATTTAATGATGTAATTTCTTTGAACGAACATCGAATTAAATGCCTTTGTCTTTGCCTAGCACAGAGTATATTGCCGTTTCTACGTCTCCTTTCTTCCGTAATGAGCTGTTTCTGGCTGTTTCTCTACGTTGTCTATGAAAATCGCAGAGGTGAGTGTCAAATCAAATTTTCTTTTTCATTTCGTGAATCTTTAACAAACATTTCATCTAAACCAGCATCTCCCATAACGACAAACTTCAGTTATTTTTCTCCCACTTGCTCGGAAATTGGTTCATTATTCAAAAAAACCGGCCAAGTGTGAGTCGGACTCACGCAGTAAGGGTTACGTACCACCCATCGACCTGATACCCCATAGAAACTGATTTAATTTACTAGTTTATTAAAAGACATCAACGAACGTACGTGAAATGTGAATTTTTGCATCTCTTTCTTCCGTAGGTACCACCACATTTGTCTGTTTGTCCTGTTTTTAGTATTTGTTGCTAAACTACATAGTATGCACTACAATCAGACCAAGTTTGACGCTGGTGTGTATTACCATTTTGAAGATAGGACAGAACAAAAACGTTGAAAAAAATGCATGTTTTTCGAGGTTTCTTGTATGGGGACCCCCTTTGGTTTTAGACTTTTTTTTGGTTTTAGTATTTGTCGTGATACACCTCATAGCAACACATATTCTGTGAAAATTTCAACTGTTTATCTATTACCGTAGCAAAGATACAGCCCTGTGACAGACAGACGGAGGGACGGACGGACGGACAGCGTAGCGAGAGTAATAGGGTCCCGTTTGCACCCTTTGGGTACGGAACCCTAAAAAGAATACAACAATCTGCTCTTTTCCGTACGCAACGAAATAACAGGCCAGTAATGTCCAACACGACAATAACAAAAATTGTCGCACAGTTTTAATTTTTTAAATTATGCTACCGAGGTTTCTTACAAAAATTTGGTGTTTTAGGGTACAAAATATTTTTCATTGTAAAATGCGCATTTTTTTTTCAAAACTGAAAATAGAACAAGAACCGCGCGCGGACGAATTGGCGCGAATGAAAATTAGATACTGTTGAATTAATTTGTGTATTGTTTCCTCACAAATGAGAGAAAAGTACTATACAAGTCTCGGCCGAAATAGCAATTAACGGCCTCGTTTAGTTAAAAAGGACTTGGCTGGCGCCTCGTCCTTTTAAAATCACTTCGGAAGTACTCTGCCTACAATTGCTTCATTTCAGGCCTCGACAGTAATGTACTATTTATTACCTTTTCCATATGATTTACGGCGATAGTTTAACTATGATATTGTGTTTGCTTCGTGGACATAACCTGTTATGTAAGTGAGCAGGTACATACTGTTAAATTATGTAAAGCACATAAAAACTTTTTGCCTTTTGTTTTAGCATTTACTCTAGAGTCAATGTACTTTATCAAGTGTGTGATCTGAACAACGTAGATCGTTTTACATAAAATTGACTTTCAAATATCCTTAATAAAATCCTCGAACATAGCAGGTAACCTAAGCTTCCTTGATGCCTCACTTCAACGGTCCCTAAGGACTGAGGAATCTGTTACGTACTTGACAGCTTCTATATTTAGTTTCTGATTCTACTATACCCTTAGATACTCAGCTAAGAATAGGATTTTGTCCCAAGAGTGTCCTAAGAGGTAACTTAAGGATTATAGCTGGTTATAGATCAGATGTTACGGAGAGCTACAAAGCGTACAAATATCTCATCAGAACATAGATATCGCCAACTAGCATTATTATAGCATTAACTAACTACTAGGGAACTCTCTGGATATTTTGAACTCAGGACTTCTGTGGGCTATCTAGGGGTGTGGGTGAAAGTATTGCCTTAATACGTTGACTCGATCTATAAAAATACTTTGTAGTACTGCCTTGGCACTTTGGCACCCTTACAAATAGATATGTATAGTAAAAACTTCTTTATTTGCTACAAGATCGCTATTTTTTGTCACACGCTCGGATGACTTTCGTTCTATAAACGATGTAACGTGTTTTTTTTGTCATCTTCACCTTACATTGAAAGAACAAAAACTCAGTCGCACGTGGTTTCAAGTGGTGCTAATTCCGGCCTCTGACCAAACAAATAATAATATATCAGACAAATATATTGGTCTGAAGTATTTACTTACGCAATACGTGGGTGAAAATAAACTTTGAGACCGATAAAGGTTAAAAGTACATCAAACAGAGGTGCAGAAATAAATGTCAACCGGTATTTGTGAACTGTTCCCGCCATTTTGAAAAATACAGGGTGTCTTATCAGACAGTTTCAAAGTAATTTCAAGCAATTCGTCTTCGCATTTCGCTACTCCATTAGCGCTGTCATCTTCTCCAAGCTTGTGGTCTGTCGTTAAAATATCAATCATTATGTTTGCCTCGACATTTATCATAATTACTGCGTCCGAGAATTTCGGCATGCTCAGGAATTTAATCACCCGTACTCCGTAGTATAATTACTTACTTCCTTTTCTCAGTTGTATGGTACGATAAGCAAACATGTGCAAACATTCGTCCATTCGTGGTGTTAGAGGGATGTTTTTCAACACGTTTGCCCGACTATGACACGTGTTTCCATGGAATTGTGACATGTTATGAAAGTGGAATATCTCCCAGTCCCGCAGGGTTGCCCCACATCGTTTCCCGCTGTGTCGCGGGCTTTCCTGCTTGTGACAACCCTGTTCATAACAATCTTGTTTTGTTATTCAGTCCATACGGGCAGTTTGGAATTTTAATACGTTCAGTGTTTTGTTGTAGAAATAGGGGATTTATTATTAAAAATGTCATTATTCTCATTAATCCCGAAATTGCTTTGCCAAGTTCAGGCACGATTAGTTTGATAATTGCTTTAAAGTTGTGTTATTTAAATAATGTTTAGTGGAGGATTTTCGTAACACGAATTTATGGTTAGAAGTGCAAATAACATTTAATTAAAATGTTATACTGGCATTTTTTAGGGTTCCGAAGTCCTGTAAGGAACCCTTATAGTTTCGTCATGTCCGTCCGTCTGTCCGTCTGTCCGTCTGTCCTAATCCTTTACAGCTTAATAACTTCTACAATTATAAACATAAGTAAATGAAATTTTGTTAAAAAATAGTCTACATATAGATCTCAATTTTAAAAGAATAAAAGATTCGTTTTTGCGTATTTTAGGGGTGGCGTCCATACATGTGAAATGGAGAAAAAAAATTTTTTTTCGCTGCACCCCCTCGTGTGGGATATCATTGAATAGGTCTACTAAAATGAAGGTAATGTTTGATACACCACTTTTTTATCAGGTGTACCATCTGCGAAATATAGCCCGCCAAAGTGGCTTGCAATGTGTCCCCCCCCCTGCCATTTCTAAACTATGCAATGTAGAAACTTATAATCTTCCACATTGATAGACCTTTGTAAAAACTCTCTTTTAAAATTATTTCGAGTATAATGTGATTATAATTTTTTGAGTTATAGAGAGAAAACTGAAAAATACTTAAAACGTCCTAGTTCAAAGGTCATTGACCTTAGAGAAAAATTATCATAGCAAATAATGCTCCTTTAGCTACTTTCTATTTGAAAAAATCACAAAAAGTAACTTTGAAATGACAAACGTCTTAAATTTGGCTTCTTGAATTTATCGCTAGATTGCGCTACTAACAACACGCTCTGAGTCGCGAATGCTGCCAATTATTGCAAAAACTAAAATAGCCATGATTAATATTCGATTTGATTCGTTTGTAATTACACCTACTTAAGGAACCCTATAATACTGAGCATGGCCCGACATGCTCTTGGCCGGTTTTTTGCGAGTTTATTTTACAGTTACGTAGTGCGAATTTTCAACGTTCCGGCAGACTGGTATGATAGCCGAAACTAATAAAACTACGGGTGTCTTGTGCCTCATATTTTACGCAGACCACCGCGACAGCCCTGTCATTCTCATAATATTGTTATTAAATTCTGTCACTGCAAGTTTAGAGCACTTCATTGTATATTACATATTTGGGGTTCTAGATCTCACGCTATTTCATTTTAAACTTCATATTGTTATATTTCAATTTAATTTTATACGTACCGTTAAGGCCCGTACAGACCAAAAGCAGGTCAATAGCAGCGCAGGTTGAAGGCGGGTCCGCACAAGTTGTAATACAAGGAACGATATGAAACACGACACATGAAATATTAGCGCGGATCCGCTGGCAAACTGCGCCGCTCCTGCCCTGGACCCGCTGGCGACAAACCAGGCAGCGCGACGCGCGGGCAGGAGCGGCGCGGTTGCGTTGTATTGTATCACTACGGCTGCCATACTAACTGGCCACACCGACAGCGGGACAGGGCGGCACGTCAGTGTGACGTCAAAGCGTTTACGAGGCAGTTGTATTGTTTGACAACCGACACAGCTATTCACAGCATGTCATATTGAAAGCAGTTCTATGGCGGACCCGCCGTCAAAACGCTTTGAAACTGCGTACCTTTTAGTGTGACGTCTGCCGCGCTACTCATGCCCCGCGCTGCTACTGACCTGCTTTTGGTTTGTACGGACCTTAATCGTACTGAATATCATGGACGACAAAATCAGAATCTTTTCGGTGTCTTTCAATTCTTTGGTAATATGACCTTGTAACAGAAGTATACTTGTTGAATCAACGCTCCTACCTAACATTTATAAAACAAAAGTCTACCTAATTAATGATTTAATGATAGTTACTGTTTATCAGATAGCTGATAAAACTATTATCTGTGTTCAAGACAAGTGTAGTTTCGGTACAAGTATAATATGAAAGACAAATAGCTACTGTTTCGCTGATAAAGATGATATTCTCAAAATGACACTTTACACACTCTTGATGACTTATTTTGTTACATTATTTGCTGATTAATCATATAGAAAACAAACTTTAGTCCACAGACTGAGCAAGGAATCCTATTAAACTTCTCTTGACAAACTTTTGAGGCATCTTAACAACTTTGAAGGACCTCGTACTAGAGGTATTTTATAGACTCGCCTGTTACCACTATTCCGCTTATATTCGGCTAACCATTCGGGTTCGTTATCCAGTTTGCAATTATAATTTTATACTTCGAAAACTCAAGAACAAAGAACCGAATAACAAAACAAGCAAAATAAAACAATACTAAATATGAAAGCGGAATTCCCTTTGAAGTTGCGAGCTCAGCCAAAAAGGAATTCCGAAACAAATTGAACTACCTAGTTCAACGGGACCCACTAACTTTTGCTGACCTGAGTTTTTACCTCCCATACAAAGCTGAGTGATGCGTCCAGAAGCTCTTAAAACGATCAAGGAAATAAACCAACAATACGGTGCGATTCGTCCAATTCAAAAGTAACATAATGGCTTAAGAGGTGGGCCGTGGCGTGGGGTTGTCAAACGCAAGCCCATTAGATAAAAAAAAGTATTTCTTATAAAAACAGTACATATGTACATAGAAACGTAACATCACGCCTGTATTACCCGACGAAGGGCTAGGCAGAGGTGTATACTAGTGTATAGTACACGCTGCTACACATCGAGCTATACATTTCCAGTATAAGCTGACCTCGCATAGTTTAGGCTTTCCGTATAACGAGAAGTCAGCTTATACTGGAAATTAATGGCTTGATATGTAGCCATGCGTACACCCAGTTTATACCAGTAGTAAAAAAGTAAATATTATTTATTTTATTTATTATCAGCCTATGCTGCTCCTGGCAAAGCAAAAGCAAAGGCCTCCCTCCATTTCATCCACTTTTCCGAACAAGCTCTTCTTCCTTCCAGTTTAAAGGGATGAATCCATTTCGTCCCGCCATCTCCGTCGTAGCCACGGCCAGTATTATTTTATTTATTTTAATTTTGAAACATTATTTATACGGCTGCGTTCTCGATTACTGAGGTGCTGTAAGTTTAAGTTTAATTTTACATAACTACGTATTGTTTGAATAAAGTATTTTCGCGCACTTTATTGCTATTAAAAAGTTTAAAGTATGGAGACCTAAAATAACGTGAGATACTTTATTTTGAAGTAGGTACGGTTGACAACCCTAACCGTGGGCCCGCGTAGTTTCGCAAGTTTGTATTCGATTTCGCGGTGACTCACGAGCCGAATCGAATGTATCGAGCGCCCGCAACACAACTTTCCGCTTTTATTGCCTTCCAGCCACGCTGGAAACCTTAAAAGTAACATACATTGACCCTACGTACCTATAACATTCACCCTTGTTCGGGCTTGGTCGGCTACGAATGTTCCCTGTTTTTCAATGATATGGCGATGGCGTTTGAAGGAAATTGTAATGTAAAATTGGTTGTTCTATGAACTTTATCGAGCAAATCTAGCGAATATGACGTGAGACGCCGTGAGTCACGTTGATAGTAGAATAGGTGTGTATATTCATATTCATATTCATTTATTTATAAAGTTAATTTACACGTCAGTAGATTCATAAGTAACAAGTTGTATAGTTCCCAAAACAATTGATAGTTGTCGTTTAGTGTAATTAGAGTAGCCATCCGTCCGGGTTTCCCCGGATTTGTCCCAGTTTAGAGGGCATCCGGGGAGCGTCCGGCTTCATTTGTAGTCCGGGTTTAAAAATGTAAAGTCTGAAAATAAATAAAAAGGTGATTTATGACATTTTCAAGTGTTTTTTATTACACTGGCTATGTTTAAAAAAACTTGTATGTCCGGGTTCTGGGCTCTAAAATCCGGGATTTTCACGCGTCTTGTCCTGGTTGCCAAATTTTAGAAATGGCAACCCTAAGTATAGGTATAATAAAACCATTACGGCATGTGGTGCAGTGCCATGAGACTAATATCATCAAAAAGGAAATAAAGTTCACTATAAACTACACTACATTAGGGCTTAAGGTCTCAATTACTGTACTAACTTTACACTAGAACATACATTATTTTTACCTTTTACGGCCGTAACCACTTATGTGGGTAAGTTTGGAAGAAAACATGAGGCCGTGCATGTCTGGGGCACCATAAAAACAACTTACGTGGAAACAATCGGAGCGTGTGTCATTATTAGTTGCTCCTTCAAAGTTAGGGGTTGTCTGGGTCCTTGAACGTCAGCCAATCGGAACACGCCGATCGCCACCTGCCGTCTCGTCTACAAAAAATACCGAAGCTCTTTCGTCTTTCTTTGTTGAATAAATAGTTTCACCCTGTGTGACAAAATGTTTGTGTAACGTGTTCCTTGGGTAAAATAGCATATTATTATTTTGATGTAGATATTTTTTAAGTTGACGAAAATAATTGAATCGAGAAGAAAAAAAATGTAAGCATAACGTGTTATTGAAATAACTGAAAACTTCTTAAGGGCACAATGTACTCATCAGTATGAAGAACTTTTACTGTGGGACAAACCCTGAAAACGCGAAAAAAAAATCAGCTGATCCCTAAATTTTGTCGATTAATGACTCATGTGAACAAAAATGTAGGGGAAAGCTGATATTTTTTAGCGATTTCAAGGCTGTTCTCACAGTAAAACTTGTTCATACTGATGAGTACAATGACCCTTTAAGAGGTTTTCAGTTATTTCAATAACACGTATAAGCATATTTAGTTTTAATATAAGCGTAACACTACTAGATAACTTTATAGCATAATTCGAAGCCTGCTAAAAACTGGAAATAAGTAAACTCTAGGCATTTTCATTCTTAGCAATGGAAGACTTGTCTCCACAATTAACCAGACAGTACTTCCAGCGGATGGCGACGATTTGTATATTGGTAATAACTAGAGACGCACGCAAAGAACGCATTGAAGAGCACGCAATGCACTGCAACGTGCTGCAACTGGCCGACCATTTTGAATTTGTACTCTCGAGTAGTGATGGGATCCATTCACAAGTCAGTTATGGTTTTAGTTGATTTAAATACTATTTTAGAGAAAGAATTATAGAACGAATGAATATGAATGAATTATGAATGCGGTTTTATAAAGATATAAAAATAATAAAAGAGAATAAATTTCATCGTTCTTAAAGAAATAAGTAGTGAAAGCGAACGTAAAGTATTGTTGTAAAAAATCTAATATACATTTTAGAGATAGAAATTCTGATTGATATCTCAAGAAATTTTGCCGTAGTGTACTAAAAAAGCTCTCTAACTTAATACCCGTATTACTATAATATGAATAAAAGTTATACTTTCTATTTGTTTGGGTGGTTGGTCTGTGTCTCTAACACATAAATATAATTATTTTATTATTTTAACGCATTTACGCATGCGAAGCGAAATCTAAAGATTTAAAATTGTGGAAAGAAAAAATCGCTCACGAGCAGGATTCGAGCCTGCGACTCCTGGCTCGCAGGCTCGAGCCAGCGTGAGCGATTTTTTCATTCCACAATTTTAAATCTTTACTTAAATATAATTTTACTCGTACTAATATGGTATTCTGTAATACTGGGCTGTTTGCGTAGTGTGTGAATATTTTTAACGATGCTTTTATCTTTGCTTTTAATCTTTTATAGCTGCTGTACGCAACTGTCAATACGCGCAATTTAACTTTGCCGGAATGAAGTTGTCACAAAACCGTCGCAGTTATTATTTTATAGGTGTCAGTTGGAGGCGAGGAAAGTTTCGTAGAAACCAACTTCACTCCGGCAAAGTTATTTTGCGCGTTCTGTAGTTTAAAAATTTCTTTGTTATTGTTTGTTTTACTTATTTTTATGTATGCCTTGTAGACAAAATCAGCAACGGATGTTAGTGTGACTGTAAAAAAAAACATTTTGAATTTACGGTTCTTTTGATGTCAAATTCAGTGTTTGACAAAGTAGTGTTGTGATTTAGTCGATATCGATTTTATTACTAAAATAATTAAATAACCTGCCAACATTTGGCCTCGTAACAATTCTATAATTATAGGTGCACATTCAAAATTTACACTCAATGATAATGATAACGTTTATCAGATAAGAACGTTATTACACAATAATTTGATACTAATTTCGCCGCTTGGGTACAACTCGTTACTTATCTAAACAATGGGTAAGTACTTGATATAACTGTAAAGTTGGTAAATGATTGTACTTGCATAATATTTTAGTCTTGACTCGCCTTTTTACTCCGCACTCTGCTGTGCTGTCGCAAGTTACAAATCAGGACGGTCGGGATTTGAAAAATCAGTTATCGTATCACCTTTAGTTGAAATGTTTAAAACATCGACCATACACCCAATAGACGCCTCATAAGAGGCGACCGAAGTCTGTCAACACATCTATGAAATTTCACTAATGTAGTCCGCTACTATTCGCCACTTGAAGACTTCAAATCAGTTTCGACTAGGTACTTCTGTGAGCCGTCAAAACTGGCGCGTTAGTGATGATTAGCCAATAGCCGCCTCGGAAGGGCCAAACGGATTGCAGTAAGAGTACTGTATTGCAATACCCTGTACCCTGCCTCAGTCAGTTGACAATTTTATTTATTGTACGCATTCTATTCAACATTAGGCGTCTATTGGTCTGTATGGTGGATGGTTGAAAAGGATTACTACACACCAAAAATGGTAATAAAATTGTTTCACGCAGGTTAATATTCCATGTTTTTTTTATGCTTCGCTTAGTACATTTATGCATTTTTTTTTATCAAGAGCTGCTTCCGAAATTTTCTAAAAACATGTCATGAATTATATTATAAGTACACATACCTGTGCACATACCTAATCATCTTTGTTTGTCTTTGCTTATCATTTTCGCACAGAGAGAATAAAGTTTATTCTAAGAAAAATGTGCTACCATGTGACTCATAATTTTACTGCTATTCTTCAGAAGTTATTTCTAATTTATCACTAGGTTGATAACCATACACGGAACAATCATTATTGTTTATATATTTATGACTCATACTATAAAATCGTATTACTTACGTAAAACCTTAAAATATTGATTCGATTTCCTATCTTATAGTCAAGGTTATAAAGTATAAATTGGCGAAGAATATTATCGTGTAGGTTTATGAGAAAAAACTCTGAGAGAAACCCACCTGTGTAATAAATTAAGTTTAATAATAGTGTGATCGCATAATTTCTCAAGTATACACAATAATGTAAAATTACATGAAAAAGTAAATACCTTATATGGTTCTCATCAGAGTAGGCACTGATTGCTACCTTTTCTTACGTTTACAGGGAGCTTAGGTGCCATAAAACTACCACATGAGTAAATATTAGAGATGAAAGGGAGATCTGGTAACTATCCGGTATTCGGCCTAAATTTACTATCCAGCCGGATAACGCATAGTAAGCGAGTATCCGGCCGGATGACGGATAAGAAAAATATGCAATATAAATTTTCGATAATCAACACATTTCATCATCATCCTCCGAGCCTTTTCCCAATTATATTGGGGTCGGCTTCCAGTCTAGCCAGATGCGGCTGAACATCAGTATTTTACACGGAGCGACTGCCATCAGACCCCCGCAACCCGATTACTGGGTAATACTGACATTCGAAGGTTAGACCAGTTGTCAGACTTTCAGGCTTCTGACTACCCGTAACGACTGCCATAGATATTCGTATGACAACCGGGACCGACAGCTTAACGTGCTCTCCGAGGCACGGAGGGGTCTCGATGTGTAACGAAACGGTCACCCATCCACAGACTGACCGCGGCAAGTGCAGCTTAACCTTGCAGATCGTAAAATCCGCGCAGTCGTTGCATCGCTACGAGCCCCTCATCATAATCAACACATTTACACTTTCCAAAAAAAAAAATGGACTCTTACTGCACTAAGAGCAATTTATGGTAAATAAATACCATGTTCTTTATTAGGATGCAACAAACGGTGAATGAAACACTTGTTAACTTCGCTCATGAATGAAAAGACCCGAATTCACCGAGTTCACCCGATCTTTTGTTTGCCAACGCAACCTCGCTCGGTAAGATGCACCAATCGGCTATGTTCGGCCGGATATCCGGCTATCCAGCTTTAAGATTGGCTGGATATCCGGTATGCGGCCAAACAGTTAACAGTTTCATCTCTAGTAATATATCCCAATTTACTTATGGTGTTATTATGATCTCTTATTACCCGCTGCTATTCAGTGATCAGAAGCCGTATTTTGAAGTGTTGAGCTATCATACCTTTCAAGAAAGGGATGGCGCTAGTCGTCGTGTATAGCTCTGTCTCTCACACACAAGGGAACAAAGATGGCTCCTAAAACTTCATACTGTATAATACGGCCCCAAAGGCCAGAACTACATAAAACCAGAGGATTTAAAAGTTTGTAGTACGGCCTCTGGTGGCAATTAATGTGACTAATGAGTCATCTTATTCATTGCTTGTCCGAGGTCTTAATTACCTACTGGTTGCAGCCGCTTGTTGACATATTTAGATAAATAATAACCATGGTGGTGTGTAATGAATTATTTATGTGGCGTTCTAAATAGCTAATTAATTGCAGATCTAGTAAAATCAATACTATCAATGCTATTTGAGGGCTAACTTCGTGTGCCTTGAATACAATTATTAGTAGGTACCAGTGATTATCTAAGTATGTGTAACTGTGTACTTTTCAAATCAAATAACTTTATTTGCAAATATGTGTAGCTACATAACATATATATGTGGGTACCATAACATAATATACATCTTTTTATGACAATTAGGTGACTTTTACTATTAATAAATTTGTTCTTTGGAAGGGTCGAGAGTATTACTTAACCTTCATACAAAAGGCATGATTCCTAATAACAATTTCTTTTTAGGTATCCAAAGGGTGCCAAACGGGACCTTATTACTTTCGCTACGCTGTCAGTCCGTCCGTGTGTCTGTCAGTCAGTCAGAAGGCTGTATCTTTTGAAAAGTAATAGGTAGCCGGTTGAAATGTTCTCAGAATATGTGTTGCTATGATCCCTATCACGAGAAATACTAAAAATAAAAAAGTCGAAAACCAAAGGGGGTTCCTCCCACACAAGAAACCTCAAAATACATGATTTTTTATCAACGTCTTTGATCCTGCTCTATCTTCAAAACGGTAATACATACCAGCGTCAAACTTGGTTTGAATATAGTGCATACTATGTACTATAGGAACAAATAAAAAATAAGTTATACATAGACATTACGTGGTGGTGCCTGCGGAAGAAAAAGATTTAAAAATTCATATTTCGCTCATGGTGCGTTGATGTATTTTGATGAACTCTCGTAAATTGAATCAGTTTCTATGGTGTATCAGGTCGCTGGTACAGATCCCTTACTGCGTGAGTACGACTCACACTTGGCCGGTTTTTTCAAGTCCATTTTTCCTAAATATCTAGTACATTCTTATTACTATTTCGTAGTTCCAGTACCTACTTAAGATATCCAAGGCTAAGATTTCGGTAAATCACTAGTGATTAGGATAAACTTACTTAACTGTTCTTTAAGTATATGTGTAGACTAAGCTTTAAGTATATGTGTAGACTAAGCTTTAAGTATATGTGTAGACTAAGCTTTAAGTATATGTGTAGACTAAGCTTTAAGTATATGTGTATACTAAGCTTTAAGTATATGTGTAGACTAAGCTTTAAGTATATGTGTAGACTAAGCTTTAAGTATATGTGTAGACTAAGCTTTAAGTATATGTGTAGACTAAGCTTTAAGTATATGTGTAGACTAAGCTTTAAGCTTGAGCTGCCTCACTAAGCTTGAACATCATCTTTGTTGTTTGTGTTTTACATACGTTTCTAAGTTCCTTTGCATGACATCATGTATTATTCCTAAGAATAACGTGTTTTGTCTAGAATAATCACACAGCACAGTTATAATAATATAATAATAATAAATATTTTTGGGACATGTTTACACGGCACCATCTAGTCCCAAACTAAGCAGAACTTGTGCTATGGGTACTAGACAATGGATATAATACTTATAATACTTTTTTTTTCGTAAATACATACTTATAATACATAGGAAATACCCAGACCAACACATATACTTATGCTCATCACACGAATATTTGTGTTCAGTGGGAATCGAACCCACGACCTCTTGATCAGCAGTCCGACACTCGAACCACTAGACCACAGACGTCGTCAGTTCATTAGGTAACTTAATTAACTCGCTCAATTATCCATAAAACAGGTAGTATAATGTTTTTTATGATATCAATTTACTGTCTTAAAGCGCGAAATTTACTGTTTGCGACATCGTTTTACACAAAAAAAGTTAAAACTATCCGGTATCGGAAAGACGATGTCATGGAGTTTCCGTCGCTTATTCCATAATTAATTTAAAACGTCGTTTATAATCTGGCGGGAAAATAATTTATTTTGGAGCGAAAATAAACGGAGGTACTTTTTATTCGTTGACAATCAGGGAATCGTAAAAGGGTGTCGTAAAAGGCGACTAAGGGATTCACCAGAGGATGGGCAGCAGCATTCTCTGAGTATTTAACCAACCAACTGCGATCGCCAACCCGCCTGCCAAGCGTGGCGATTATGGCATATCCCCCCCTTAGTTGGGGGAGGCCTTTGTCCAGTAGTGGACGTCTTTCGGCTGTAATGATGAATCAGGGAATACATTAAGCTGCGTTCAGACAAATGTCCTGGCTATTTATTTATTCAAGTGCGGTCGCATTTACTGTGCCATACCAATACCAACTAGTGGTGGCGCGTCAACGTGTCTAACCGTTTGGAAAATCCTTAAATTCCAATGAACTAGTTGGCAACCCTATCGCTATTTCAAACTGATGGTCAACGTCATTCGAGAATGCGTCATGCCATAGACAAAACGTATTTGTAAATCGGACCATCTCAAAGTATCAGGATATCAAAATACTGGCTGTAAAAAACCACGTTAGGTGTAATCGGAACGGTAAAGTAGCAGCCGTGTTGGTCCCGGCGACCAAAACCGGTTTTAGCCGGAAAGTAGAGCGTTGCCCTCATTCTCTTGAAGTGTGGTTACGTTTTGATTTCTTGTTGAGTTTATGTTCAATGGCTGATTGAAATACTGTTATAATCGATCTCAAAGTACGTAAACGTGTAGTAAATGAATGCTATTCATCATGATTAACGGCTATTACATGTTAAAACTTATTGTTCTCTACAAAATATGACTTAAACATCAATTATCAATTTAAAGACGGGAAAAATCTCTAAATATTGTTAACAATGTAGTAAGTGCTTACTTATTACTTTTTGTACCGTAATCGCCTCATTGTTGCCTGAAACCCTGAGGTTAACTAAAACGCTTTTCAAAGTACTTACCAAGATTTTTTATCTATTTTTTTGTTACAGCTATTGTTAACAGAAGCTTTGTCTGATTATTATTAACGCTTTCTCTATTTCGTAAGGTAATAATTTTTAAATTTTACCATTAATAGTATCGTGTATTCCAGTCACAACTTGCGTAATGTTTTCTCGCGCAATTGTCATACTTACACCTGGACATTTCGTGGTTTTAGTAATATAACACGGTTGGTATATTCGATACTTCGGGCATAGAGTAACTAGGAAATATTATTTTATGTGCTTTGTCTGACTTTTAAAAGTACTCACTGCTGGAATATATAGCCGTAGAGTATTTAAGACCGTCTGGTAGACGTTACAATTACGGTACTTATAGTAAAAAATATTTGAATAGAAATTTAGACATTCTTGAAATAAAATATCAGATAGAAGGGTATACACGATCATATAATAAAAATATTTTTATGCAGCTCAAAATGTATGTCTGCGTTCCGCACGTATTAATATTTAAGTTATGATGGAATGCAACTCTTTGCTAAAAGTTCACAATAATCAGCAAAAAGGGGTTTTGAATATATTACGTTAGAAGTTAAAACTGATGGTTCAGCGAAAAAGAGCAGATTACGAAATGCAATTGTAGAATTCGCTGACTATTTTCCATTTTGTTTCAACTCTGTGTGTTATTTCCATTGAAAAGTTTCCGGATATCGTTCACGATAATTTTGTAAAATAGCTTGGTTACATTTGACTTTATGGACTTACCTTGTGGGCAAATTCTTGATACAGACCTTTTCTTGTCGAAGGGTGTATTTTGCATAGCACAAATCGTCACAAAGTGGTCGAATGCCATATCTGGGGATGCAGTCTTATCTGGTTGGCTATGTATAGCAATATTGATGGCATACATCCGCGTTGATAAGGTCATCTTAATGCTTTCGTTTTAGACAAACCTTGAAAGCCCATCTCTATGGGCGAGTAACTAGCTCAGAATAAATAACAGATTTTAGATTGTTATCTTGCTTCTGTCACTAAATTTAATAACTACGAAAATGCAGCAGCAAACTCTTGTGAGGACTTGATGCAGGCTAAACAGGGAAGTAGAGTGGAGTGTGCCACTTTCTGGTCGAAGTCCATCTTGATCAAAGCCATCGACACGATAAAAAGAAGAAGCGTACTCCTGTGATAATGGCTTATACCCATGCGCTCTAAAATTTTGTTTCCAACGGCTCCAAAACGAAGATTCTATATAATATTAATAACTAAAATCGTTCCCATGAGCTCCAGGGTTTTAAAGTATAAGTCCTAATTTTAGCGAGATTATCAACCCGAAGTACAACATTACTTGGTAGTGGCTGGTGCCAGGACAATTCAAGTAGGCCATAGAAATCCAAACACAGACAGTATGTTATACCACCATGCTAACATATGGATCTCGTCCGAAGATATAGCTCTAAGTTATTTTTCCTCCAACTACTGCAAAGCGATGTTGATCACATAAACATAATATAATATAGGTAGCCATTTTATCTCAATTAATACATTCCTCCAGATCGTTCAATAAATCCCCACTAAGGACGGCATTATCTACCACTGAGCAAGTATTTTCGTATGATAATTAATTATGTTTATCATTTATTTGTTTGTCCTTTATTCCGGTTAAGCTAACAATGAGAAGGAATAAATATTGTGTGCCCTTTGTTGTTTATCCTTTTGGTATGTTTTTATCCTCTTCTTCTGTTATTGTTATCTGTAGCCCTAGCACGAACAATTTGCGAGTACGTGTTCGTAACGTCATCGTCAATAATTTGTACTAGAATTGAAAAGCGCCCCTTCCGTACGTAAAAGTAACTAAATTTGGAAGCACGAATGTCAAAGCGTTACTTTCGTATCGCAGCCGTAGCGTCACGTGAACGTAACTTGAGATAGTTGTATTGAAATCGGCAGCACGAACCTTGTTTTGACGTACGGTATCGTGAATTACGAAGGCTGGCTATCGTGAACATACGAATGTTTTGTCACTGAGATTTTGTCGGTGAGAGAACTTGCGTCGTGGTTTTAAAATGGGATTTAATTGGTTTTAAGGGCACAATTTTACGTAAAAACACTAGGAGCACCTATATAGACTCAAACTTAGTGCGTTATATTATTATTGTGCTGCAAAATTTGATTGAAAGTGCGGAAAATGACAAAAAAAACTAGGCTGATTTTGTCGGAATGCTCGGAGTTTTGTGAAAGGAAAGTGTGATTGTGGTATCACTAAAATGATTATTATTGTGTTTTTTGGTACTTCATTTATACAATCGTGATTTTTGTTACATGTTACCAATGTGCATAATGCTTGTCTAAATGAGTGTAATTGGATACTGTTCGTACTAATTTATAAACAAATAGACAAGTAAATAAGTCATTTACAAGTAGGATATCGTCCCATCAATACACAATTGTAATAAGTATCTATAGGTACCAAAATACCAACATAATTTTAAGTTATAAAGTGCTTTTAACTTTATTATTAATATATATTTGTTTTTATTGATTGCCTACAGAGAAACAAGTAGCAGGCACATGAATAAACAAATATGGTTAGCAAAATTGCTAGATTTGACTAAAACAGAATTTAAGAAAATTGTTTACTCCATAGTAAATAAGCTTTTAATTTCCTACGTGGGGCACATCGTCGGCGACATTTCTTAAATCAACAAAACAATAAGCTTAGAACTCAAGGTCACGGAACATTAAAGTGAACCTAAGTTATACTTTAGTACCACATTGTTATTAAGCATAATCTACATATTCTTTACCCATTTAAAACTTCTAGCATTATTATGTGTTGAATGTAGCTTATCTCCTCATATGTTTACATAAAGAATAGTTGCTTACATAAAACAATTTGAACTTTACGCGCGTACAAGTACCTAGTAGGAGAAATCTGTCAAACTGATAAAGTAAGCCGTTCGAAAACCAAAAACATGCCATAATTCTAACTTGAAAATTTAAGGAAAATTATTGTAATTAAGCTTTTTTTTTCAAGATACTTCTATAAAACAGAATAAAACACATCTTTTTATATTATTTACATCAATTCAAGCAAATATACCAACAAAATTTCGAAGTTAAAAATTACAACAACAATTCATCTAGTTTCAGAACGCACCATTCGTTCAATATACTGTGTTTGTTCATTCACAAGGCACGTCTCTACTTACGTTAGCATGACGTCACCTGCGTCTTCGTGTCGAGCTCACGATACGACGGCGAATGTGCTTCGTGCTACGAACTAGCGTTACACTGCGTGATCGTATCGTGAACTCGACACGCTTACGTTACGAATGTTCCAAATGTTCGTGCTTGCCCTACTGGTTTTCAATTATTCATAAGACGTAATTCGTTGATCGTGTATTAGGCATTCAAAAGGTTGGCTTCAACTTTATCTTCACTTGTTTATTTTTCTAAAATTAGATGAGATTTTTTTTATTATGCCCTCCGGAATCTGTTTTTGATATAATCTGATATTACGTTGTCAACACAGCCATAGTAAAAAATATAGACGAAGTGCTTCGAACAATCATAGTGAAGCCAATAAAACCGTGCTCCTCTGTGTACAAACCAGCGCTCACGCACACACATGCACCTTAAACCGTGCTCACCCCTCTCAGTTCACATGTCGGATCATCGTCCAGTAAGCATCGCGACAACAAATATCCTTCAGGTGCATGGTGTGTACGTGAGCACTGGTTGTACATGAAGGAGCACGGTTTTTGTTGGCTTCACTATGGTTGTTCGCAACACTTAGTCTATATTTTTTACTACGTCTGTGGTTGTCAATAGCATTTTCTGATGAAATCGGCTAAAGATAACACATTTGTATTTGTTTTGCTGATATTGCTGAAAGCCATGTGTTCCTACAGCTTACTATAGATATAGAAAGTTTATTTAATAAAATTTTCAGAGGTTTTCAGTCTCTTGATGTAATAAAGGAACTACAAAGTTCCAGCAGATGTTACTTATGTAAATTAGACACTGAATTACAGAATTTAATGCATTAACATTAAGTAGTAAGACACAGCCCTAATTTGTCTCTTCATTTAGAATGTAAGACATCATTTCTACAGCACCTTTCGACACGAAATCCGTCCAACAATGACACAGGTTCCTTAGAAAGCATTAATATAAATATACTTGAACCGGCTGCTCCAATAAAAAGGAGATAAAATTTGAGGATTTACGAAGGAGTTTTATTTAGAACCACCCTTATCATTGCGGCCAGGCTTATTACTGAGTATTTTTATAATAAACTAAGGCAAGAGTTCAACGTTATCTATTGGCTACAGAAAGATATGACTTTTTTAATCTCGGAGCCGGCCTGTTTTGATTAAATTATTATGAAGAAGCTATGTAATATTACGACAAGAAATATATTTGAAGATGTTGAATCTTGTTTATTTTTTTGTCGCTATGTATTCGGAGACATTTTTAGAAATTTCAGTTAGTAATAGAATTAAGATTAAATTCTTTATTTGCGAACTTTAGAAAGCCAGGGTTTGTGTTTTCTTGAGTTACTTATAAATAACAATACTTACATTTTCATATTACGAAACAGATTTGCTAGACCCTTGGAGGGGCTCGTGGCTAAGCTAAGTAGTAACCGCGCGGATTGTATGATCTGCAAGGTTAAGCTACACTTGCTGCGGTCACTCCGTGTATGGGTGACCATTTCTTTCTTTGCATATCGAGACCCCTCCGTGCCTCGAAGAGCACGTCGTTCGCGGTTGCCATACGAACATCTATGACAGTCGTTACGGGTTGTCAGAAGCCCGAAAGACTGACAATTGGTCTAACCTCCGAACGTCGGTATTGCCCAGTAACTGTGTTGCGGGGGTCTGATGGCAGTCGCACCGTGTAAAATACTGATGGTCAGCCTGATTTAGTTAGACTAGAAGCCGATCCCAACATAGTTGGGAAAAGGCGAGGAGGATGTTTAGCTAGAACCTTATATAGCGGGAAGAAAAATGTTTTTTTTTTAGCAGCAAGACTAGTAAAGTAGTTTGAAATTTTGTGATAAATTATCTAATCGCTACATCTTCCATTCCTCCTCTAGGCCATATATCTGTATCGCCCATACGCTATAACTCTGCCCCCTCATATCCTCGGTCTGAATTTATTACGGATCGGTATATTAAGACGCTGACAACAGCCAAATACCCCAAATAGGCTTCTTTTAAAAACATTTTTAGCTGTATCTATTCAGTTTGTGGCAGTAAAAAAAATATATGTTAATCTTGATCGTATTTTCTGAAACTGTATTGTGCCCAAAACACGTTTTCTTGAAGTTTTCTCGATAGAAAAGAATTGTAAACTAACCTCTTAAAACATGCTTTAAAGCAAACAATCTCTATTATTTACTAAATATTATAAATAAAATTTAGAAAACATTTAAGAAAGACAATAATCTAAACATTTGTTGTTTCTGTTTTTCAAATAAGCTTTTAGTTTTGTATTAAAAAAAAAAAATGTTTATTTTCATTCAAGTTGAGCGGCGTATCCGACGTCCCTCGGCTCGTTGCCTCTCTTTCAGTTCTGTACGAAACGACAGTGACCGCAGAGGTCTGATTTTTTAGCTGTTGTCAGCCTCTTAAACGCGATCTTTAAAAGTTGACTGCTTTAAGCCGCCGTTTTATAGAATATTGCCCAATTTTACGTTTTCATATTTGGTTAAGATCTTGTCCAGAAGACGCGTTTTCTCAACGACGAAACGCGTGATACTGCGGTACAGACAATGCATTCGGTGCAGGGTAAATACTAAACGAGTAATAACTCGCGCGTTGCTCGTAGTACAGGGCCCTAATTTACGTAATTTCATGTCGCGCCGATCAAGTTGCGGTGACGCTGCATTTCTTATCAGACGACCGTCGAAGATAAAAGAATACGAAAAGCGTTATTTTGATCAAAACTTAACTGCAACTGCCCTTCTTTAGTTACGTGAATTAGCCTACAGTACTAACTAGATAGAATTGAAAGCTGAGCCTGTTACATTTCCAAGAATGACACCTCCAGTCGGCATTGGATTGCGTTAACGTGAGACAGAACATAACACATTACATGTGGTCGCTGACGGCTGTCTTTTGTCGCCATGATATCGTCCGAATTCGCGTGTCTAGACTCTAGACTACACATGCCTAATCGCGTCATCTGGACAAACTCTTAGTAGTAAGAAGTACGAGTAAAGTGAGGCCAGCACATAAGTCACTATTATTGATTACGTTTACTGCTAGTAAACAAGTTTACTGTGGTGAGCTTATGACTGTAGCGTGTTTTCATTGTCTCCGGTCACTACATAGTGAATTTTCCTATTACATAATGGGAAAATTATTTTATTTAATTTCGTTGTATTTGCTATAATTAGGGCCGGTTTTTTTTTTGTAACATAGGAGGGAAAACGAGCACGCGGTCACCTAATGGTAAGCAATCTCCGCCGCTCATGGACATCCGCAACACCAGGGGAGTCACCGATGCGTTGCCGCCTTTTAAAAAGACGTATGCTCGTTTCTTGAAGGCTCCCATGTCGAATTCGAATTGTCCCGAAAACATTTTTTTTTTTAAATTGTTTCGGGAAAACTGCTGACGGGAGTTGGTCTAAAGTTGAGTTGATTGGATGGAATAGTCTGATATGAGGAATAAATGTGACGTTTTGACAGATTTTCTATACTACAACTGTCAAAATGTCAAACTTATTCCTCAGAAAAGTTAACTGGTTATTGAAATACCGACCCTTAACGTTTTTAATAATTGCAAACTTATTCCAATAAGTGCTAGGTAATTTGTTACCAGTAGGTCACAATGACATGGTTCTTTGAGTCATGTTTCTGTTTCTACCATGTTGTGTATGTGGTAATAAATTCAAATAAAACCTACGAGTTATGACGTCATGGAAAAGTTGTTTACTTACCTACTCATTAACTATAGTCAACAGAACTGGTATTTTTAGATTCAGATTCATTCATTTCGCCAAAAGGAAAAATAATGGTAGTGGTAGTTTGCGTTAGTTTCATCTTTGTATTTAACTGGTTCACGTCATATGAAATATATGGTTGACATACCTACATGTGTCAGACGAAATCAATCATCATCATCATAATTTCAGCCGAAAGACGTCCACTGCTGGACACAGGCCTCCCCCAAAGGGGAGGGATATGCCATAATCGCTACGCTTGGCAGGCGGGTTGGCGAAAACAATAACATTAAAAGAATCGAATAAAATCGATTTAGATTTGATATCATCAAGTAACATTTAACATTATGATTACATCAACACGGTGACTGTCATTATTATAACGACTGTACTACATAGTGTTTAGCTATTAACATTGAAATTAAGAAGAAACAAGCCAACATCTCAGATTAATGGACCACAAGCAATTAAGACAAGTGATAATCAAATACAGATCTGCACATGCATTTGAAAAGTCGGAGGTGCAGGAATGGATCAGACTCTGATCTGATCTCTCTGACTGATCTGATGTATCTCAGACCCTGATCTGATCTCCCTCGGACTCTGAACTGATCTCTCTGAGACTGATCTGAACTCTCTGACTCTGAATTGATCTCTCTCAAGCTCTGATCCGATTTCTCTCAGACTAATCTGATCTCCCTCAGACTCTGATCCCTCTCAGACTCTGATTTGATCTCTCTCAGACTCCGATCTGATCTCTCTCAGACTCTGATCTGATCTCTCTCAGACTCTGATCTGATCTCTCTCAGACTCTGATCTGATCTTTCTCCGACCCTGATCTGATCTCTCTGACTCTGCTGCATGGAAATGGAATACACACGTTCAACCTCTAGGCTAGCTATTACTATTTTTATACTGACATGCTATAACGTATTTCTGGTTGGTTACCATTGTAGATCCAGGCTCACAGGAGCTACGGTGTTTGGGACAGTGTCCTAAAAAATTACCCACATGTTATCAAATATAGTCCATTGTTAAGTTAACCGTGTCGTACGTAAGACATTGGAACCAGTAGTAAGCCTGGTGATAAAAGCGGGTCGGCCTTATCTTCGGTTTTTATGGTGCATTGCGTCGGCCCACGTCAGCGTAAGTAGGTACCTATGGGTGTGCTCTATACGACTGTACCAGTTGACTTCGTTACTTGAATAGGTACGTAAGTGATGTGATGAACCATAAGTTTTGGGAGTAAGGTTAGAGATGATAGTGCAATGTGTGTGTAGGGAACATTTTTATTTATTTATTAAATTTATGCACACACAGAGAAATAATAATAAAATACATAGAAATGAATAGTACAAAGACACTGCTTATTTATATAAGAAATTTCTTCCAGCAGACCTGCGAGAGGAAAATTTGAAGCAAAGAGATTTAGACACAGTGTGTCAAGCACAGGTGTCAAGTAATACTAATAAATATACCTACATACATATATACTCATACATAAACTAATAACGTAAAATAAATATAGTATAAAAATAATAAACATAGTCTAGGTATACCTACACAATATCAAAATAGAAATCATACCTAAAACATAACATTATTACGTACGACCTATGTGGATTTTTTTAATTTTGGCCGGGTCTTGGTTTCTTCCTTATCCATTACCTTTTTTAACCGACGAAAAAAAGGAGGAGGTTCTCAATTCGACGCGTATATTTTTTTTTTTTTTTTTGTATGACCACGCATAACTGTTTACAGAGTGGTCCGATTTTGATGATTATTTTTTTAATGGATAGGGTATATCTCGAAGTTGGTCCCATTTAAAATTCAAAATCAAAATCCACCCCTAAGGGTAGTAAAACAGGGGATGAGTTTTTGTTCACCCACTGAATTCTTACCTGTTAACCGATTCTGTTGAAACTTGACACACATAAATATAGTTCTAGACACTACGACATAATGGAGACCTGGAGTTAGATTTTAACCACAAAAAAATGAAAAATAAAACTTTTTAACAAAAAATTGAACCGACGAAAAGTGAAACTGAAAAGCGAAAAATAACTAATTATGAGCCGGCGCCAAACAACCAATCAACGAAGATCATTAAATTACTTTAAATAAATAATAAAAACAACGTCACATCAAATATAACGTGAAATTTTCAACGATAAACAATAACTTTCCAAAACTGCGTTCTCCGCTCGGCCACTTGCAACTTACACGCACTTTGCTTGTTAAAATTTCGTTTGGCGCCGACTCATAATTAGTTATTTTTCGCTTTTCAGTTTCACTTTTCGTCGGTTAAATTTATTGTTAAAAAGTTTTTTTTGTTGACGACTGGAGATCCTCATGGATAATTCCCCTATCCCTCTATCCGGAAAAGGCAGAGGGGTATGTCGGACTTAAACCACACGGTGGCCATCTTCAGCACAAAAAAGAGGAGCTCTGGGTCTGGGAACTCCTTGCGACTATCTGAAATATTCCAAGTTCTGTGCTGGAATCAACGCCGTGGTCCATAACGCAGCAACCAATTGCACAGCTTATGGCTCAGCCCACAGAAATAGATAGATAGAATGGAAAAGTGGGCGAAGCGCGCGTTCCAACACTCTGCAACAGAGTGCAGGGCATTTCAAAACCTTTCTCAGTACGCCTTATGACTTGTTTCTGTAACAACTGTAACAAAAAAACTTTTTAACAAAAAATAAAACCGACTTCAAAAACCTTAACTAAAAAGTAAAAAATAATCATTGTATGTATTTTAAAATCTTAACATAAACCAAAATTTTGAAGGCGGCGCGTGATTTTCATGTAAGTACGTTCACGTAAACTGTTTTTTACTATAGATATGCGCTCGACTGTAATACATTATATTTACATGACGCAACATATAAATACAATGATTATTTTTTACTTTTTAGCTAAGGTTTTTGGAGTCGGTTTTATTTTTTGTTAAAAAGATTTTTTTTAAATTAAAGACGTCAACATGGGAGGCGTAGTTTGTTCGAAAGTTGCCACGCATGAATCGCTAGTAAAATTGTGATTACAACCATTCTATCTATCTATTTCTGTGGCTCAGCCACTAGAATTTGTAGGTGATTTTTCAAAATCCCTGGAGAATCTGTTTGCTATGTTAGGGAATCTGGCAGACTCCAGCTAGAAAAGCGGGAGCTCCTTAATTTAACACGACCATACAAACCTTTTCTTTCAAAAAGTATATTATTCAAGACTGCATAAACTCTCAATATATGTTTGCGTAATTATTTGAATGACTAGTTACCAGAATAAAACCACAGAAAAATAGTAACTAACGTCATTTGTTGGCCTATCACTTAACACTTAAACATAACTTGAACATAACCATTATGGCCTGCAAATAAATCATCGTCTACCATATATGGTCTAATAAACGACTTATTCTAATAATCGTATTCATACTTTGTCTGTTCGAACTATTATTACCAACTAGTATCTATATATGGCAAGTATAATATTGTCAACCGATTAAATTGCATGCTTCAACATAATTTACGACTGCTTCACAGGATGCCAGCACAAAAAATGTCATGTTAAGCATATAAATGTGTGTCTTCAGTTCAGACATGGTTCAGACTTCGTCCGTCTGTTTGAAACATAGTTTCACGTAGGCACGCCGAAACCTATAATTTCCTGTCAGGCTGACATAAAAATGGTGGGCTATCAGACAGGAATTTTGCTTCAAATGTTGTGTTATTTCATTTCAGTACCTATAATATTGGAAATGGGGTCGATTCTCTTGTTCACGAACTAAACTTATTTTAAACTCGCTCTCTTTTGCTAATAGTAGATACAAGAAAGGGATGGCAACAATTTTAGTACTGTCAAATTAGACGGAATTAAAATTTCCATACAAGTTTAGTCGTGATCTCGGAACTTGCCCACTAAAATACAAAGAAATGTAACACGTGAACTAAATTTACATCATTAGTAAAAGATAGCGATAGTTTAAAATAAGTTTAGTTCGTGAACAAGAAAATCGACACCAATATGGACCAATTTCCAATTCATAACTTGATCACACCTCTTCAAAAAGTAAAAGAGGATGAACAAAGAACCACGCTGCAGTGTCTTTTTACCCGACTGCGCCAGAAGGAGGGTTATGTTTTTCGAGTGTATGTATATATGTATGTATGTATATTTCTTTGGCACGCTCTGTGGCCTAAACGGCTTGTTGGATTTGAGATTGAGAGGTGTCGTTAGATTAGTCTTAATTCTGAGAGTGACACTGGGTACATCAAAATTTTAAAAATTAAAATGGCCGCTTTTTGGCGCCATATTACCTCTTCAAAAAAATTTTTTTTCCGTCAAAAACCTTCGAGTGGGGTATCAAAATAAAGGGTTTTATAAATGCTTTACAAAAATATATACAACTTATATGTTTTTTTTAATAATAAATAATTTATTTATTCACATAAAATCAGTTCTTGTTGTACAGTAATAGCAATAACAAAAAAGGTGCTTATAAGGTTAGAACACTAATCCCTACACTAGGATTCCCTGTCACATAGGGATTAGTTACTCCCATTAGGTATTCAAGAAAAAAAACACACAATAAAGCATAAGTGATGAATGACACAATATATAAAAAGTTCCAGCAAATGTGAATAAATTGTGAGCAAAGCTATTCTTAATGACAATAGGTAAAGCAAATTTGAGGAAAATTAAAGAAAAATAAAAGGGTTATTTATGTGCTAGAGTATTTAGTGAGTGTGGTGTGTATGGTGTAAGTGTGGTGTGTATGGTGTAAGTGTGGTGTGTATGGTGTAAGTGTGGTGTGGAGTATGTGAGTGTGGGTAACTGTATGTGAATGAGAAAGTGTGATCAGTGTCATGTAGGAATCTTTAGAAAATTTTCTGTATCTATGTAGCTTTTGGTCACGAGCCACTTATGAAGCGCTTTTTTGCACCCATGGCGCGTTAGATGGATGACTTTGAGATGCTTATGAATTTTATTATAAATGTAGGGGCCCATGAATGAGAAAGCTCTTTGGGCAAACTTTGTTCGTACTAACGGAGTACGCCATGCAAGACGTCTAGCGTTGGTATCAGATACAGTGGCTAGAGCTGTTTTGTGGTATCTTAGTGTTGCTGATACAATAAATAGTTGGCGAACAGTTAGCAAGTTGCATTCTTTGTACAAAAGTATGGTAGGGTAGCGGAATGGCTTTTGAAAGGCAACTTTAAGAAGCGCACGTTGTGCTCGCTCTAAGGAGATTAAAAAACAAGAATTAGCTGCACCCCAGATAACAACCCCATATAGTAGGACAGATTGTGCTAAGGCAGTGTACACAAAACATTTTATTCGCGCGTCCGCCACACGTTGCAGCTTTTTAAAGACATGCATTATTTTTCTAACTCTTCCGCACAATGCTTTTACCTGTCGCTCCCACGATAGTTTTTCATCAATAATAATGCCAAGATATCTTAAGTGGGTAACTGGTTCGAGTGTGCGACAGTTACATGTCATGTCTGTTGTTTTACATGAATGCAATTTGACGAGTGGAGTGACTTGCGGGGCAGTTTTTTTTGTAATTCGAAAGTAAATCAGTTTCGTTTTGTCAACATTTAAAGTAAGCAAATTATTATTGAGCCAGTTGTTTACCAGACGTAGGCCTTTCTCGGTGACATCACTCACCGTTTGCCAGTCTTTACCGTGAAAGACAATGGCTGTATCGTCGGAAAAAGCAACAAGCTCGGCCTGTGCCAGTTCGATGTTCAGTAAGTCGTTGACATAAGCTAAAAATAGCGTTGGACCCAAAACACTACCCTGAGGCACGCCAAAACTGATTTCATTGAAATAACTGTAAATTGAGTTGACTCTAACCCTTTGTTTGCGCGTCGACAAATATGAGCTAAACCAGGATAGTGCTAGCCCACGTATTCCTAAATGTTCAAGTTTTTTTAGCAGTATCGGTCGCGAAACTGTGTCGAACGCCTTGGCAAGATCAAGGAATGCACCAATACACTTTTGACCCTTATCAAGTTTTTCGGCTATGGTCTCAGTTAGAAAAGTGATGGCGTCCTCGGTAGATCTGCCAGAACGGAAACCAAACTGATGGGCAGCAAGTAGGTCGCTCTTTTCAAGATAATTCAAAAGTCTTTTGTTGACAACTTTCTCGAGAATTTTAGAGACGCTGCTAAGGAGAGAAATTGGTCTATAATTAGAGGGTTGTGTGGGATCATTTGCTTTAAAAATAGGACAGACTACAGCTTCTTTAAATGGTTCTGGTACGACCCCCGTACTAATGCTAAGATTACACAGAAATGTGATTGGAGCTATAAATGCCAATCTACATCTACTGAGAATCCCATTAGTAAGGTTGTCAATGCCAGGCGCTGATTGTAATTTGAGACTTCCGATGATATTAGATATTTCTGCTTCATCAGTAGGAGTTATGAAGAATGAGTCTAGTGGTTGATGTGTCTTGGGACAAAAATTCTTTGTGAGTTCTCTTTCTGATGTTGAAAGATCAAGAAGTATGCGATTAGCGTATTGCTCTCCCACAGAGGAGAAGTAATTGTTGACTTTGTTAAGAGACACCATGGGGTCAGAATCATTTTTCAATAGCGGTACGGCGTCGGTGCATTGCGAGCCTTTAAGGTTACAGATATCACTGACAGCTTTCCAGGTTTGCTTACTTCCTTTGCTGTCTAATAACTTTTGCCTGTCATAGTCGTCTTTTATGTTTTGAAGAATATTGTTACAGTTGTTTCTATATAGGATGTATTTTTTATATAGTGGGTCATCTTTTGGCATTTTTCGGACACTTGCATGAAGTTTATCTCGACGCTCAATACATTTTACTAAACCAGGCGTTATCCAGGGCTTTATAATTTTGTCAGCGCATCGGACTATGCGATTCGATTGGTTTTTCTTTAATAAGGGATTCAGGATTGAGTAGAAAACGTCAGTGGCAATGTTTACATCAGTTTGGCAATAAAGAGTAGACCAATCAGCCTGTTTTAAATCTGCTGCTAGTTGTTCGAAATTCATTATTGTTTTTTCTTTTTTGCACTGGTTTTTGTCTATTCTTTTGTGTGAAGTATTTATTCCTAGAATTACTGTGTCATGGTCAGTAATATCAGAGTAGCATACTATTGCATGCGTTGAAAAGTTAGACTTTATTAGACAATGATCCAAGCATCTGGGGCCCCTGGTAGGATAAGTGTAAGATGGATAGAAACCCATGTGTGACGTCAAGTTAAGATATTCTTCGGATTTTGAATCAGAGTTATCCAAAGTAATATTTATATTTATGTCTCCAGTTATTATACAGTTTGACATATCTTAGCTAAATTTTCTAATGACTGAAAATAGTTGTCAAAGTTTTCTCTTTTAACAAGGGAAGGGGATCTGTAGATGGCTATGACAGACATTAAGTCTGTTTCAATTAGGAGGCAATTTGCATCTTTGAACACAGGCTCCGTTATATTCACGTTGAGACCGATCTTGGCGAAGACTACAATACCATCGTTTTGGTTGAGATAATGTTTAGAGAAGTAACAGTCGTAGTCTTCTAAGTGAATACCGTTGAATGAGTCATCAAGTCGACATTCCGTCAGAATAATTAAGTCAGGTTTGAATTTAAGTCTAAACAAAAGAACTAGGAAACTGTCGAAGTTCTTCCGTATACTTCGGATATTTTGTGTAACAAGCGTAAAATCATTACATCCTTTTTCTAGTAAAGGTTTGCAATCGCCTGGGTCAAATATTTGCGAGCATTTGCTAAAAACGGTGTCGTCTACTTCCCTTATAAGGTCACTATCCATTATAAACATTAATGTATCGATGATCTAGAAGTTGAAGGCTGACATATATTTGGTAGGTCTCGTGAATAGAAGAGGCAGGCCTGTTACTAACAATCATCAGTAAGTTTACCGCCGACCCTATTACATCAACAATGACAGCATTGAGTGCTATTGAGTTTAACATAACATTATAACTATAACATAATATGAAGTAGTGTGCGTGTGTTTTGCATGAGAAACTGTGTGTGTGACGTGAGAAGCTATGTGTGTGTATTTTGTAAGTTTGGTTTCTAAGTGGATTAAGGTATTTGTTAGCGTCGAAGTATATGATTTTGCATGAGTATGTGTGTGGGTTAGTGATTGCCAGCAAATGGATTAACAAAAAGGAACAATTGGCTTCTATTAATACCAATACTATTATATAACAAGAATTTACTAAGGTAGATAGTCATTTTATAAGTTTAAGATCGGTCAGCTGCGCTTCGTTCTTGATTAGTATATACGGGGCTCCTTCTCTCTTGCGCAAATAGACTTTGCCATTTGATATCCAGCAGTAAGTGTAATCCTCTGTTTTAGCCACGTCTTTTGCTAAAAAGTGCAAACGCTTTGTTTTTGCTGTGAGGAATTCGGAAATATAAATTGGTGTGTTGTCCTCAAGTATGCCAAGGCAGGTGGCGCTAATATTCTTCCTCTCTTTAGTGATATTCTTCGTGGAAGTCAGGATGTTGTGTTTTATAAGGGTATTACTAAACTCAACAACAATCATGTCCCTATCGCTGCTGCGCCTGTTTGGTAGTTTGAATACATCGCGCAAGTCGGTTGACGATAACTCAATCTTTAAGCTGTTGGTGAGGGTACCAACAGCCTTAAAAAGCTCCTCTCTAGTGGCCAGTTTGTTTTTAGGGACATTGCGTATTTCGATGCTGGTTTTTTTCATCATTCTTTCCAAATCATCACATTTGTCATCCAATGTTATTAGTTGGGTTTTTAGTGACTTTCTTTCGTCCTCAAGGCGAACCATTTTTGATTGCAGTTCATCAATTTGGATCGAGATAGCTTGAGTAGAATTTTCTATCTGTGTGCTAAACACTTGAACATTAGAGGATAGTTGTTTTTCCAAAGCATCTAGTCTAGTATTGTGATGCGCAGTAAATGACTCAAACATCTCTTTGAGGTCCATGCGTAGCGTTGTTAAGGCATCCTGCTCCTGTTCTCCGTCAGAAATGCGTCGGCGTTTGTCTCCTCTTCGAGTTATGTTTGAAGCCACATCTTCACGGAATGATCGGTTTAGCTCCGAGTCAGAAACTGACGCACAAAGTGTATTGGTAGGCGGTGAGCGAATCATGTTTTTTAATAATTGAAATGGCCACAGTTAGCAAAATAAAAGGCAAGTTTTACCTTTATTTGCCACAAGTCTAGTAGAAACGTTAAAGTTTATTTACGTACGGCTCTTCAAGTGTTGTTGCGGAGAAGGTCGTAAGCGCCGTGAAATCGGCGGTGCTTACGCGTTTTGCCGACACGCTAGCGAATACACTGTATTTGACGGTGATTTTACAATTATATATCGGATTTTTTTATAATAATTGCTTGTATTCACGTCACTGGCCACATCTAAAGTCCTCACTGTGTTCACAGGATGTTATTTAAAGAAGTTCTTTGATTTTATTCACTGAACAGTCACTTTATACCACTTTTATAATTAAATTTTTGTTGCACAATACTATGCTGCGTGCGGTAGTTTAGGAAGTTGAATGATAGATGAGAGATGTTTAAATGTAATTTGGAATGAAAAATGCTAAAAAACAACAAAATATTCAACGTTAAAAATGAATTTGACTTTTCAAAAAAAACATTAATTGCATGATAAATAAAACATGACAAAACTAAAAAAAATCAAATAAAAAAATTAATTAACAAAAACAAAAAACCCGACTGCGTGTTATTTTTACACGCAGTCGGGTTTTTTGTTTTTGTTAATTATTAATGTATCTTCTTTAAGTGATGTGTCTGTACATAAACTAATAAATAAATAAACCACCTCCTGCGTCCAGAGGTCAACACCACAGAAATAGATATAATGGTTGTAATCACAATTTTACTTGCGATTCATGCGTGGCAACTTTCCGAACAAACTACGCCTTACATTTCGACGTCATTATTCTTATTTTTTTTTTTTTATCAAATGTACTTTACAGCTTTTGTTTCTGAAGTTAGAAACAGCACAATAAGGCATTTTTGCGGGTTTTTGTTACAGTATTTATAGAAACAAGTCATAAGGCGTGCTGAGAAAGGCTTTGAAATATTGGGCACTATAGTGCATGGTGCTGTCACGCGCGCCCTGCCTACATGGCCATTCCATATATAATTCTGTGGTCAACACACTGTAATCTCAACAATATAGGTAACATTTTATTAGCCGGGAAAGCATAATGCTGATGGCAATAACTTCTCCCCGAGAACGTTAAATTGTTATGTTTTGAGAAGGACTTTGTGCCTTCAGAGGTGGTGATGTGATAATCATTTTAGCAGTTTGTGCAACGGGAAGGTGTACAGGGAGACAAAAAGTCTCCCTCAAGACGTAGGAAGGAAGGGCCCCGGAGGCATGATACTTTCCAGGGGTCCCCTCTTATTGTGCTGAAGACAGGGGGGTTTTAGTGGATAAAAATCACGGGCCTCCGTCCCCCATGAGGCCGGCAGCCTTCTGAATGTTTGTTCTTCGCAGCAAAAAGGTTGTACTCGCGATTAATGAACAAAATGATGGCGATGGTTTCATCAAATAAATATCTCAATACAAAAAAACTAGTTACTTATTTATCTATTAAGTGTTGGTATTTGGCTGAGGATTTATCAAATTGACGTGTTAATTTATATAAAACTATGTCGTTCACAGTTGCATGATGATTAACTTGTCTCATCGACAAGAATTGATTATGCACTAGCTTAGTTTAAAATAAAACAATAAATTAACGAATCCTTTGTTAAAATAATGGCTGTTTAGTAAAGCAATGATTAGCTTGTATTTTGTCACGATAAAGGTCCACAAGTCATTTATTAAGAAATACAAACATAGTTGCAAAGGCACTATTTAAAGTTTGCTAGATTTATTTTATGTTGTTTTCTATGGGGTACCATTTCTTTGTTCAAAAACCGACTATACATACATAATACACAACTTTGTTTGGATTTTGCTTCCCCATTAATTAAAACACAGCCTACTTTCTCCATAGCGGTTAACATCCTACCATTTACAGCTACCACTCCATACCCTCATGTAACTGAAAAAGGGGTAACAGCAACCCTTCATTACTGCCAAGTACCTTCGTAACATAAATCACAATTCTCTAACATAAAAATCTCATCGCCGAACATTCATTACTTAAAA
Organism: Asteroscopus sphinx; assembly: GCA_949699075.1. Classification (NCBI taxonomy): domain Eukaryota; kingdom Metazoa; phylum Arthropoda; class Insecta; order Lepidoptera; family Noctuidae; genus Asteroscopus; species Asteroscopus sphinx. Next base: position 10,016,797 of record OX453022.1, on the reverse strand, counting down.
ACGACAAGAATGGTAGTGATGTACTATGGCGATATTTTAATGTCGATTGTTTTGATTTTTCAAACAACTATATTTCTCGATGGTTTTCTCTCTGACTCGATGGTCTCGGGTCAATGTATCGCGCTCAATTGCCGATTTTCGCATGGTCGAGAGAACTGGAACTCGGACTCATTGAGACAATCGAGATAATCAGTCTTTGAAGACTTTTTCTTTCTTTCAGTCAACTGCTTGACATAGGCCTCTTCTAAGTTGCGCCACAACACTCTGTCCACCGCCTTCTGCATCCAGTCCCCCCAGCTACTTTCTTCAGGTCGCCGGGCAACCTGCCTGGGGCGCGCCCTATGCTGCGTTTGCCGATTCGCGGTCTCCACTGAAGGACTCGACTGGTCCAACGCCTTCGGTCCTTCGACAGACATTGCCAGACTACTGCCACTTCAGCTTACTGACTGAGTGATTGCGAGACGTTATTCGATAGCTGACTCGATTGAAAATGTGTATTAATGCGATTGTTTCCATTGTAGAATCTCTGAATCGCTCAACGCTATAGGATGGCAACACCGAGTAATGTTTCCTCTGACAATTAGTCAAATTAATACGGTACCGTGTTGGTTAGTAGAAATTAATATCACTTTCGCGCCGTCAATTTAGTGTCGAATAAGCGGCCTTTCGTGCTAACTGCTAACCGAAAACCTGGCTTTGTTCCTGGCCTTTATTTATGGCCTACTATTACAGGGCAGGTGAGAAAAATGTAGTTCTAGTTTTGAGCCTAGAATTTTAGGTGCAAAATTGTTTTTGGGATGGTATCATGGCGATGCAAAACTGCTAGCGTTGTCGTGTTTAAAAGTTATTGAAAACGGGAGTCTCTCTCACTCGCGTTTGACGATATTTGAATAATCGTGTACATTCATCGCACAATTTGCTACTCTGGCTGGATAACCATCGTTCTGATATTCGCTTGCTGTTGTTGTTGCTTGTGTTTTGACGTTTGTTTCTCTAGTTCTCTGATCAGTTGTATGCGACTATGTACCGTAGGTAGTATATCTTTATTGTGCCCTTTTTGTGTCTTATTTATTGTGTAGGTACGTTTAAGTCGGAACTAAAGTTTGTATTTTGTTTCTTGTTCGTCGAACGCGAGTAGACCTCCTGAGCGTTTGTGTGTTGAAGTGAGTAATCTAGCTTAGCTTATTTAATATTTGGTTTAGATTTGTTTTCTTCTACTTTCGTTCTATTCACAAGTTAGGGAAATATCGCAAGGCTAACATATTTCTTCACAGGGAGAATAACACAGACAGGAAATAGGTACCCAACCTTTTCTTTTGCACCCAGCCAATCAGCAGTCCATGCGACTAAAGTTTATTATAGGTACTTGATTAGAAACTTCAATCTATGCGAAAAGTTTAAAAAAAAATATACACTCGAAAAACATAACCCTCCTTCTGGCGCAGTCGGGTAATAATGGATGAACGCTAAGTAAAAAAACCGGCAAAGTGCGAGTCGGACTCGCGCAGTAAGGGTTCCGTACCTCTCAACGACCTGACACCCTATAAAAACTGATTTAATTTACGAGAGTTTATCAAAAGACATCATCGCACAGTGCGCGAAATATGAATTTTTGCATGTCTTTCTTACGCAGATACCACCACATATATCTATGTTTGTCTTATTTTTAGTATTTGTTGCTAAACTACATAATATGCACTATAATATGGCCAAGTTTGATGCTGGTATATATTACCGTTTTGAAGATAGAGCAGGAACAAAAACGTTGAAAAAAATACATGTTTTTTGAGGTTTCTTGTATGGGGACCCCCTTTGGTTTTAAACTTTTATTTGTTTTTAGTATTTGTCGTGATACACCTCATAGCAACACAATTTCTGAGAAAATTTCAACCGGTTATCTATAACCGTTCAAAAGATACAGCCCTGTTACAGACAGACGGACGGACGGACAGCGTAGCGAGAGTAATAGGGTCCCGTTTGGCACCCTTCGGGTACGGAACCCTAAAAACTGACGTCTTGACTACCGAGTTTATCAAGAAACACTCAATTGTATATCTTAAATCAATATAGCGAAAAATTTGTGCTTTTAATACCCAGTATAAGTGAAAGTATACTAAGTCACGGAGGAAAGCCGAGTTCGTCAAATTGGGCACAGAAATAAAGTATTTTTCTTTATTTCTTTCATAAGTCTGTATTTATTTTAAGCTTAACACTTCACGACATTCGTCACCAACCTTTTGCCGCCACTTCTGTAGGTGTTTTATTTTTTCAGCCAGCCTAAAAAGGTCAACTTACACTATAATAGCACCTTGAATTCTTTAAACAAACACGCCAGCATGGCCAAGTGTGGGAACGAGGTCAAAATTCTTTGTACGATATGTTCCTGCGCAAACTTACTATTATGAACTACTTTTTTTAAATATTTGCTTCGCTGAAAAAAACTGTATTTGGACAATAAACGAAAGAGGAAGTAACACAAAGCTCTAGTTTTGTATTACCGGGTAATATACATTTAAATTGAGTAGCAGCTACCTAGATAACTCCGATGTACCTACATTTGAGCTCTGCTTAGTTGCTCTCCTATTTTTTTTTTAAGTTCTGCTTACTTTGGGACTAGATGGTGCTGTGTAAAAATGTCGCAAAAATATTTATTTATTTTATTTTCTTTTAGCAAAGTTTAAAAAAATACTGCATGCCGAGCGGTTGTTACATTGCACTTACATCAGCATTTTTTTTTCGATTTATGAGAAGAAGCATAGATTAAAAAAACATATTTTCTTCTTATTGACGTTGATTAAACATAACACGCAATTTCTTGATAACCGTTCTTGAACCCATCAGTGACAGTGGTGTTGATTTGTTCACCGACTTAATTTAAACTATTCATATCTTTTTCTAATAGTGAAGACAAGAAAGAGATTTTACAGCACTAAAATTGTTGCCATCCTTTTCTTGTAGATACAATACACTGTTAGTAAAAGAGAGCGATAGTTTAAAATAAGTTTAGTTCGTAAACAAGAGAATCGACAGAAGAGCAGTAAATGCCATTTTTCCATTATCTGGTCTCAAGTAAGCATCGTTCCAGCACTAGATTGCTCCCAAGATACCTACGCCGTCTAATTCGCCACTGTATAAGACCATCACGTACGAGGTCATATCATGATGAATCGCTCTCAGGGATATTACAATTTTCGTCCTTTTAATAAAACGCTGCCTATTTGTTCTAGCACGGCCCTAATCAGTATTCCTTCCTTATTTCTTGGAGATTAAAAAGGAATGTACTTTTTATATTTACCTCTGTCATAACACATTTGTCTTCTTTAAACTTACAGAACCTAATTAGATACTTCGTTATGCAGTTAAATTTATGGTTTATATTTTTGAGAGGAAATGTCAACTTTGATGTAGGTCCCCGAACAAATTATTAACAAACCTTCATAAAAGTCACAACAAATTTTACAACAAAATCTCTGAAGCGAATACATAAAAGAGTTTGTTGATGCATAAAAGTATGAGTTATTTGAGAACAAAATTTTCTTCTGTACATATTTTAAGGAAGGTCGCAACAATCCGAAGTCGTAACAAAGTTTTAGAAAACTTCAACACTTGTTATGCAACATCATCTTGTTTAAAGTTTTCTTGCGACACAATGTAGTTCTTCATATGGCATTTTACACCCCTCCTTGTATTATTAAATGTGCCCAACATTGTACAATATCGTACGAATATGGTCCTAAATTATTGACTACTTGTTACAGGTGTTTATTCTTCCCGTCTTAACTTATGAAGCACAGACTTGGTCTTTGACTAACATCCAGAAGTTCAAACTCAAGGTCTGCCAACGAGCTATGGAAAGGAGCGCAGTATACTAGGTGTTTAATTAAAAGATCGTGTTCGAAACACTTTACTGCGCTCTAAAACATAAATAGCAGACGTGGCTCAAAAGGCTGCCAAGCTGAAATGGGGCTGGGCAGGACATGTCTGTCACATGCCCGACGTACTGTGGGTCCAAATGGCTCAGAACTGGAACCCCGAGGCAATTACACGAGATCGCGGCAGGCCGCGAAGGAGAAGGCGGGACGAAATGGATGCATTCCATAAAAACTGGAAGGAAGAGGCACGGGATCGGGAAAAGTGGACGAAATGGTAGGAGGCCTTTGCCCAGGAGTGGGAGAGCACAGGCTCATAATAATAAATAATAATTATTAGAGGTAACTCAATCGCCAGAGGCAAGGAAATCGATACTCTACCACTAACTCGAACCGCAGTAACTGCTATCGATAGTTACTATAATGTTCCTGCAGTTCTGCACGGTTTGTGTGGTACCTTCGAGATAGGCATCGATAAACAGGTATACCTTTCTAACTTTCGATAAAATGTAATCATCACTATTTTCTTGTTCGAATCCGATGTTTCTTAATTTAAGATCTCGTCTTCCCGTGCACTATTTGAAACAGCATCGGGACTACAATTAAGTTGGTACGTTACTATCCAATAAGGAATCTTTAGTTACCAATCCAATTTGCTGTATTCCCTTGCGTGTCCTAGGGGGAAGCGATTTATTTTGATTATAGCTGTTCCAACGGTAGAAAACAAGCTATAAATTAACAGCGACGACTTAATTAGCCCGCGTGTTCCCAATACCATTAGTGGTACACGATGACAGCTCCCTTATTCGAAAAAGAAATTGATGTAATATCTGGAAGGGCGTTGCCGAAATTAATGTTGCTGCTCTGACAAATTGGCTATGGGAGAAATTGAGATTTTAAATAATCCGACGCGCCAAGGTGATGCTATCGTTGCCTACACGGGAAAATTTCAATATTACCAGATTTTGCTCACCCCTCATCCTTTTATCATAAAACTGCTGCTGTTATGTCAGTGACAGAGCCCGTTCAAGGATAAAGTTTATAAAGACATACGCCATTTTTGCTTAAGCCTCCAATGAGAAACTGGTGGGACTTCGCAGGAGGCTTAAGACTACTTAACATCACTTAACGCATTTACTTACGGAATTTTCAGCACACATTGAGCTGCCAAAAATTACTTATGATATAACAAGCTTTAACAAGATTTAAATTAACTGCGTGTCCACTTTATTAACTTTTATTGAAAAGTAGGCTTTTATTATATTCGCCTATTTAACAATAACTTGTCTTTTTACGGCTTGTTGATTTACATTTGTTTTACTGCAACGTTGAATTTGATAACTATCTGAAAACCTTTTGCAGCATATCAGAGAGCGATCAGTTAACTTGTCATAAACTGATAAAACCAATGCTCATTATCATAAACTCAGCGTCCACTGCTGGACAGCCTCTCCCAAATTGTGCCACAACACTCGGTCCTCCGCCTTCCGCATCCAGTCCCCCCAGCTACCTTCTTCAAGTCCTCGGTCCACCTGGCTGGGGGCGCCTTCTTACACTACGTTTGCCGATTCGCAATCTCCACTCAAGGACTCGTCTGCTCCAACGGTCATCTGTCCTTCAACAGACATGGCTAGCCCACTGCCATTTCAGCTTACTGATGTCGGTTACTCCGGTTCTTCTTCGGATAACCTAAAACGAATGCTGCTAGAGGTAAATGTCTCGATCAAAAATCATTTGTTAAGTCATTGGGCTCCTGAAGCCAGAAACTTTTACATCCCTATGGTTTTGTATTACGACTGCAGGTTGTCTAGTCAGTTTCGAGTTTACAAAATACCGGATTACTTTGCTTGCACAATGTTTATATTTATTTGGAACGGATACAGACGTTCATGTAAGATATTCAATATACAGGAAAAATCGGGATCGCAAGAATTACGACCGTCCCTTCCTGGTGCGACTGCAAGTAACATTCTCATTGATTTCCTTAATATTTCGCTGAGTATTCCATATTTTACTGAATGTAAGATTTTTAATTTAAAACGAGGTCGTATAGTTTTCAAATAATTCTTCTTTTCGCTTTTGCTTTTGTTTTCCACTGGTATCTAGCGAAAAGGTCAAGCTCCTGCAAGTAACATACTTATCAATTTTCTTAATATTTCACTGAGTATTCCATATATTCTTATACTGAATGTATTTTCATGTCATTCTTCTTTTCGCCTTTGCTTTCGTTTTCGGAAATTTCAACTGGGATCTAGCGACAAGGTCAAGCTGTTACTTTTATAAATTCATGTCAAAGTGCGAACTCTCGCCGTGTGGAAATACTCTTCAATGCATGTTTACTTCCTATTTAAAAGTTGTCAATGTAGCCAACACTTCCTTTTTTCGTGCTTTTTTCACTGTTTTATTTGCCTTCAGCCTTGTCTTATTTATTATTTTATTATTCAAGTTGCCTTAGAAAAGTTTGATCTGTTTTAAACTTGCCAGTATTAACTGTTTAAGTTTCCATAATAGTACGAGATCCTTGATAAATTTAATACCGTTAGAATCATTATTTTCTCTGAGTCAGTGGTTGATTTCGTCTGTATAAATTTCTACGTATAGTTTGAGTCACACAAGGACATATTAAGAACATTTTCCTTTTGTGATACATGTCTCAAGAAGTCCATAAAATAATGTAGAGTCGTCCAGACTTGTTGCTCCCAATCTCCAGCAGTTAGCAAGTTATGCGAACGAGAATGCCTTTGCGTGAAACGGTTCCTAAGCACGCGAGATTTCACTCGCTGTTACCTTAATTAGACCCCTGCGCTAATATTAAGGGCCGTGAAAAGCCGTGATAATTGCTACCTGGGGACGCACTATTGATATTTGAGACACTTTCCCTAATATTATTAGACCGCCGAAATCTTGTATGAAATTAGGCCACAATTTAAGGGGCAGGTATGTTTAACGTGGCCCAAAATGAACAGCTAGCACACATGCTAAGAAGTGTTAAAGCATGAGCAGAGTATATAGTTTGCAAAGTATGGGTGTGTGTGCGAAACCACGCATATGCATTTATCGCAGTGCGGTGAATCTAAATCTTTAGCTGTCCTCTCTGGTCTGTAGTTGAAGTTTTCCTTCCTCTCTCGAAATCCATAGAAGAAACGTCTTTTCATTTTAACAGTAAAGTACCCAGAGACGCGTGTAAATAAGTATATTTTTAATCTTTCCTCGAAACACACCACGTTACATTGAACTGTTTGCCATAATTACAAGTGTAACTGTACAAAGGTTAGTTATAATTCCATTATTTTGGTCGCCATTGAATGAAATTTAGATTTGTATTGTGTAAACCTATTGTTACAAACGATGGAGTCATGCACGCAATATTTAGCATATTGTGCCGGTAAATTGCTTTTAATATGGTGCTTAAATGGTAGCTAATTTTCTGCCACCCACTGTTTATAGTCTTATTGCGTGGGTGACAAACTTTTCTTTTTCAAAAAACATTCTCAAAGGATTACTATATATGACCACTATACATCAAGAAGTCATGCAATTGTTTTATTAACTGGCTTTGCATTTTTAATAGGTTTCATTATAATCTTGCTGCATGTGCAGGTTAACATTATAACATCTTCAGTAAGGAGGTTTCTCGTAAAAAAAGTACCTAGTGACTAAGTTTTTGTGACTTCCGCACTGTTCTGACACATTCAGGTCAAGGTATATTTCACCATCTTTCCTTAAAAGAAAAACGTAAACTTTTATATCCTTTTACTCAATAAGTTCCACTTGGAGCATGTAGCCCCTGAAGGATAAGAAAGGGCATAAACCCTAAATTCAAAAGGTCAACGGTAAATGGACAAGTAACAAGGAAGCAACAGTACGAAAAAGTTTTAATGTGTTTGGATATAAATCGGGCTATTTGTCTTTATAAGCATCCCTTTGGTGCCAGAAGTGAGGAGTACAGAAGTGTACAAAGGGTGAAAAAACTTTGATGTGTTAAAGAAGTTTGTAACATACAAACTATAAAATATTTTATCGTGAATGTACGGCTTTGGAGAGCTTTAGAGTTGAATTATTTGTATCATGGAGTGTATCATGTGAATATTTTATTGACTCGAATGATGTTGAGATTAATATATTATGGATTTTTGCCGGCAGCTTCCCTTGCGAGATAATTTCAATCGGGATAAATTATCTTACATACATTAATCTGGATGGCGAAAATTATTCCAGATATAGTCTCATCAAAATCCATCCAGTAGTTTTTGCGTTAGAGTTGAAAACACAAAATACCAGGCAGATGAACCACTTCTTCATGTCGTTCTGTCATTCACCTTTGTTTTAATTTACCAGCCATTCTAAAGCCCAAACAAATCTCCAACTCGTTACAAACCTCGCAAAAAATTCTCCATTTACAAAAATTATTACGGTTATAAAAAAACAAGATGACGACATTACAATAAAAGAAACATAATCATCAGCAGATCGTAAAACGTGTGGGTGTTTCGATGAATAAGCTACACTGACCTAAACCCACTTTATTGACTCAGTTACAACATGAATACTTGATTAGGTCACCTTTGTTGTAGCACCTGTGGCAAGTCTAGGAATAAGGTTTTTTCCAGCTAGGGTAACATTAGTAGGTCTATATATGAACTATCAGTGTCATAGATAAAACGACTCTGAATTATATGATTATGAAGTTGTAATGTTTGTTACTGTATTTTTCTGTTTACTGTCTGTGAAACTTCGGACGGGACTGACAACTTCCTATTAAAGTGTTTCTTTTCTACAAACTCTTCAAAACCCAAACTTGAGGGGTTATTCGATTCCCCGTGACTTGAATGTACCCCAGTTATTATCTTTACGAGGGGTTGAAAGCTCTCGCTTTTTTAGTATTGCCTTTTATATTGTGCTGTGGCGTACTTAACTGGAGTCGAGGTCAAACCGAAGGGCCGCCCGGTACGAAACAAAGCACTTATTTCGTTACGATTGTTATACTCTAAAGTTTTATTTATTATAAGCTTATGGTAACTCTTTACAACTTGTGATCCGTTACAAATTGGGTTTTTTGCCAAAGGGTTGTTTGTGTTCTAGTTGGAACCAATTATTTTTAATGTATGCGACGTATGGGACGCGTTAACCTTTATAAACTTTAGTGTTGTGTTACGATCGTCCGAGGGTTACACTATATTATTCTAATGCTGGTTTCTCTCTGGGGAGCTGTTTCGCTCTGTATTAGTTTCCACTATGTTATCTTGTGAACAAACAATGGCACTTAAGTATTACAATTTCTCTCCCTCATTCTTGGACGGTTAACTTGAATAGTGTTAAATGCTTTAATTTTCTTGAACTTGAAGTTGTTGGCATAATAATAAGTGAGGTAATAAGTCTACAACTCTTCAGTGTACCGTCTCTGATGAGTAATTATACAATTAATTCAACAAGGCACCTAATATTAAGGCCGACGGAGAAGTTTGTTTTTGTAAGAAATAAGAAACAATGAGAGTTGTTTGTTCAGAATTTTCTAAAACTTTTAAAGCAGCTGTTGTTTTTTATTAATTAATGTTACATTTTGAAGTTGTAATATATTGATGACGTTGTCTTCCGTTCGTATAAAAAGATGTTTGTTTTGCGTATTTTCTCTGCGGCATCTAAAAAAGAAAAATAAATAAGTACTTACATTTATGACTTATGACATCAGGCACTACTGATGATTTCCATAACACTATTTTATTAATGTTATACAGACGTTTGTCTAGATCCAAATCTTAAGTAAAAACAGATAACCGCTAAAAACAAACAAGTATTATTCGTGACCACTCTGTTACGCGATGTTTATTGCATATCGCTGTCCCTCTCTTGCGTAACACATTCCGTTCCATGCAGCGGCATGCATAATTGCATTTATTCCACTGAGCGCCAAGGTCAAAACTATCACAGTTGCATTCATTTGGCATAGATACTAATTTATGACCTTTTTAAACAGGTTTATGCTTATTTTTCTGGAATTAAATGGGTTTATTTTAAACAGATGAGTTGGATTGATGTGATAAAGGAAACAGGATTTCAATGAAGCCGATTATTGTCATAATCAAAATTGTGCGGGACACGCTCACGCTCATCACAGTGTTTTGGCTCTTTCTCGATACATTATGAAAACAAATGAAAGAAAGAAAGAAAGAAAGAAAAATGATTTATTGCCACAACAAGACGACATGCGGTAGGTACACATAAAAAATAATTAAACTTAAACTTAATTATATGGTGCATGTCGTAGCAGCAAATGAGTAAAGGAATACAATTCCATAGATACCACGCTTGTCCGATGAATTAAATAGGTGAGAGTTATATTGTTATTGACACGCTTGAGTTCTACAAGTGAAAATTCAGTCGCCTTTCGTGAAAGTTGTGGTCTATTTGAAGCATAGAAATCTAAATAATAAGGTAATAGAAGTGGTATGGGCGCGTGAACTTGTCGCCGCGTACAGGTGTCTCTTAGGACACCAGTACGCGAACCGTTTGTTTATCAGTGCAGTTTTAAACGCGGAGTCACTAATATTGTATTTTGCAGCATATCCAAGAGCGATTTTTTTTAGGCTTGATTTATTTTGCATTGATTGCTAGTAACAAGATAGGCAATAGTGGGCATAATTGCGTATTTATGTGTTTGTAGCGGCCACAGACCAGTAAGCTACTGGTCTATGGTAGCGGCAAACCGATAACACTCGTTCCAGTATTAAAAGGCAGTAGATATTATTTATATTACCTTTTATTTAGATTTCTATGATTTGAAGCCCACAGCGCTAACACGGCTAGACCCTAGACCCTTATATAATTAATGAAAAAATAAACAACTTATTAAATAACAATGTTCCAACTCAAGTTCTCGTATTATGAGGCCTGGACATTCAACAAAGCCGGAACATATTGTTAGCAAAATATACATAATTTTCAACAAAGAAAACACAAATTCAAAATTTTCTAACAATATAGAGCTTCTGTGAAAGTTAGAAATGTTAGAATACATAATATTTGTTCTGTTACAGAGTTTAAGAACAAAGGTTGTGATTTGTACATTTCGTACCTCTATTAACATAACTGGACTATAACATAACTGGCGAAATGTGGGTGTACTATACACCTCTGCCTACCCCTTCGGGGAAATACAGGCGTGATATTATGTTATGTTATGTTGTACCTCTATTCATGAGATAAGGCCTTGAGTGACACATTAAGTCCTTTTTGCTGTACATTTCTGTGTAAAGTTTACGTTTTCCAACAAAAAATACTTGTACTCACGTATTTTTTCGGATTGGAACATTTTACTTAAAGTGGGCCATTAGTAGGAGATTATTTGAGTGGAAATTCTGGATTTAAATAAGCTGACTCAATTAAAGCGTCACCTTTTTTGGTGACTGAATCATGTTCTAAAAAGTAAAAGCCACATGAACAGCGTAGCAGCAAGAATAATAAAATGATCGTAAATTCATCACGTCATGTTCAATGTGTTCTTTGTTTATTTGTACTTTCGGCTGTAATAAAAATAAAACAAACTACATGTTTTTCTTTTGTTGTTACTACCATACATTTCATTACGGTTATGTAACATTGTATTAATTCATAATAACGATTCAATGGAGCTGTCATTGGGACCAAACGTTCTACTTGTGAGTTGTAACTTAATAGTTCCACCTTTCTCTTTGTTACTCTATACAATTAGTTATTCTTGTTTACCTATATTTTAAATACCGTCTCTTATTAAGACACTGCCTGCCTGAGACTGAGACTGCCTTGTTGGTCTAGTGGTTGCAAGCGCGACTGCTGAGCGTGGGGTCCTGGGTTCGATTCCCGGGTCGGGCAAAGTGTTATTGGGTTTTTTCATTAGGAAATTCTCAGTAGCAGCCCGGAGTCTGGATTTGTGCCCGGTCAATGGCAATAGGCTCGCCCCCTATTACATGGGACTATAACATAACTGGCGAAATGTGGGTGTACTATACACCTCTGCCTACCCCTTCGGGGAAATACAGGCGTGATATTATGTTATGTTATGTTATGTTATTAAGACACAGCATTTGGGTCGAAGCCAGTGTAGATCTATGTAAAATATCTGCCCAGTCCAAGTAATATTATTAGCACTCTTTCTATGGTACAAATGCCTCCTTTTTGTTGCTCTCGAAAATCGTTTAAGCTTTTTGATACGGGGCCTGTTTTCAGGTCCCTTTGTGTTTCAACATTTACGCTTAAGGATAACGGAATTCTTCTTAGCCGTGGCTTTTTTGCGGTAAGATATACGAAGCAGTATTTAATCTACCACAATATCTATGAACTTAATGTTCTTTGGTTTAAACAAATTTATTTTTCAAAAAGGCATTTAATGCCACTTACTTGAAAATTGTGATAACATTTAAGTAAACTACATTCTAATGGTCGCCGAACACTCAGTCAATAGTTTCATAGCCTTAATAGGAAGGTGAAATTTTTTCAATTATATATATTGAGACAGTTGAGACTTAAACCATTAAATGAGCTTACATTTTTTATATTGGATGGCAATTTATTATATATAGCTGTGCTCCTTCAAAGGTAATACTTTTTTTTTTTTTACGTTCTTCTTTTTCTTGTAAGTTAAGAGTTTATCCATCTATCCTCTTGTCTTCTTTTGACCTCTTCATATGACTCGAGTCCCACTTTCTTCTTTACTTTTTAACACGCTGTAGCTGCACTTGTAAACAAATCTTGGAAGTCGATTTTAACCTACTTCTAATTGTCGAATCGATTTGAAACTTTGCAATTATATGTATCTGATGATGGACTAAAATACCTTTAAAAGCGTGTTTTTTAGTGTTAACTATTAATTTAAGAAAAACTGCGATGTGTACTTTAGCTGCCATAAGTTGAAGTGTTTTCTGTATAAAAGTTCGTTTATGTCATCCCCTTGCCTTCCTCTCTTTCCTCAAAATTTTCCTTTAGTCGTGCGTGTCGCACTTAGTGACCAATCATCATTCCCCTTCTGTTGCCGCATCCTGCAGCCTTTATCCCAATTTATTTGGGGTCGGCGCAGCATGTTTTTTTCTTACATACATCTCTATCAGCCGTCATCTCCGTGTTCATATTTCTCTCTATTCATATTATGTATCATCTTTCACAGAATCCATCCTCTTCTTTTGTCTATGGTTGTCTTATAACTTTACTGTTTTATAACCCCAAAAATACTATACGACAAACATTGTTCTGCAACGTCGGCCATCTAACAGTCCGGTAATCTGGTTAGGGTCCTTTCGTAATACCCAAATAATGCCATTATGGCGTTTACGACAATTTTCGCTGTCTGTCTGACATATTGCCACGATGTTTATCGCGCTTACCCGCTTCCATATGCTATATTTTGTCCTTTATGATATGTTATACCCGACCGCGGTGGGTAATATTTTCATCAGTTTCTTCTACAACATGTTTTTACGGCTGTTGCTTGAAAATGAGGGACATATTCTTGGAACAAGCGGGCGTGGCTCCTGATTGATGCATACATATAAGTAACTAGAAGTGGGCGGTTTTACATGTTGAGAAATTTGATGTTTTTATAAGGTCTTTTCATCAGCAACAGCGTACTCGGGTGTTAAATTTCGAGCTTTATTTAAAACTTGCCTATGTCCGCGACTTCGCCCGCGTGAATGTCGTTTATCTAAAGTAGCCTATATGTTAATCCGGGTTATGTTCGGTCTATATGCTAAATTTATTTAAAATCCATACAGCAGTTTTTGCGTGAAAGAGTAAGAATAAGAAACATCCATACATTCCACATCAACTTTCACGTTTATAATATTAGTAGGATATATTGTTGGTTTTTCTTCTGTTCTTGTAACAAAAGTTTTTCTTTCTTTCTTTCTAACGGTAACTATCGGATATCTAAATTAGAAATTTCGTCTTCAATATTCCGTGATACCTGTTTCATTTACAGTATAACAATAGTACAAGTGACTATCGTCTATTGTTACATCGAAATGGTAAATAGAACAAAACAAATTGTTTGCCACTCGCTGACTACCGGTTCGCCTGATTGCGCCACTTCAACGATTTTTGGTTAATAAGTAGGTTTCAATTCATGATTCACAAGAGCATACATTCCGATACTCAGTTCCGATCGTTTCTGAGTATCAACCATTAAAATGACTACCAGTTAAAATTAGAATCGCAGCAATTTGATCTAAGCTGACCTACTTATTGTACCTACTGCAGACAGACTTTCAATGTACTTATTGGTCTTGAAGAATTATTACTTAACTTTTTTTGTCTCATTCCTGCATTTGTATTCGTTTTTGATTAGAGAAGGACAGAGATATTTTCGTTGAGTCACAAATCACATTGTCCGGTCAGGACTGAGTCACGAACTCTTGCGGTCACTGAGTCACTTGAAAGATTGCATTTTGCCCCGCTCTGAGTTATTCATCGGCGCCTGAGCCGATCAAACGATTATACATACACGTTTGTACTTTGTACAGTCATGAGAATAAGTTTTTTGTACCGTGCAAATCAGCAAGAGAAATCACCATAGTCTAGTCTATTGCTATACTCATCAATCATCATACATGAATGTTAAATGTTTTGTTACATTTTTTGTCGCAGGCTTCAGATATCTCATAGGTACTTCTTGATCATAATTTTCGTCTTTATTTATTACTATATTACTATTTATTACGTTTAAACGCAATTAGTTATATTAGTATCCTGCCTATATCATAATAAATTAATATGAAAGTAATACCCTCGTTAAGTATGTAATGAACATTATTTATCGAGTAATAATATCTGAACGACACTGTACGTAAATAAAACAGTCCCACGTAAATGAGTTGACATTATTCACGAGATACATTCGCTCCTTCTTTGCTCTTTAAATCCGTACTAAGCCAATTTTAAGCGTCTGTTATTTAAAGCATAATCAAAGTATATGTACCAAAGTAACATCACACATACGCCGTATCTGTTCTGTACCATAAAAAGATTAAATTAATCCAAGTCGGGCTTTGATCTCACACAATTTATACACAGACTATTATAATTTGGTTGTACAAAGCGAACATAATGAAAACATTCCTGGATTTGTGTTACAGGAACTTCCTATTATTATTGTCCTAAACATAAAAGGAAATTACGTTTTCATCAAAGAAAGTGAATATATTTTGAACTTTGGTAAGCCATAGGCTAGGACCCTGGGTGGATTTGTAAAGTTCCCTAAATTCTGTGCAAAATTAAATGACATGGAACTGAGAAATTTTGGGATAAGATTGTATCTGTGACTTGTGAAATTTTCAAGCAACAGAAAATTGGATTAGATACAGTCAACCAAGTATTAAAATGTTATTCCAATGTTGTTTCAAATCCATTTCTAAAAGGTTTTGCTTAGCTTAATATCTAGACTAGGCGCGTATAAAGACAACTTAGTATCCGATTTAGTGTAGCAAGTATTTAAGATTCTGGGCGACAAACTGGTCAAGATTCTAATTCAAAATTCCCGTCTCGTAAAAAAGATTATGCAAGCCGCTTGGAATTATTAAAAACTTATCCATTACACGGTGAACGAAATCCCGTTAACGTTATTGGGGGCAACACTAAGTTCTAATTCAATTACCGTGTTCGCTGTATAAAATACGATTTCTGTTTGTTCGCTAAGCTTTGTAATGCCTCGGATTATACACGGTTTATTTGTTACACTGTATTGATTGCTAGATTTTTTATTTGCATTGGATTTTGGAGAAATCATGTTTCCATTCTTGATCTAGGCTTATTTCTGATTTGAGTGTTGGATAAGCGTTATATCAATACAGACCTTTCTGACTGTGTTAACATTGTAACATCCCATCTTTTTAAAAGGATTTGTGGCAATAGGTATGATAGCAAAGCGTTTGTCAACATATCTTCATGTAGGTACGTTATGTACACCTAGTTCAAAAACTAGGTCTTCCTAAATGGATGGGACAGAATGAAAGACCTAAAAATGGGAATCGTCTGCTTGGTGTTTTCGTTTGATCGACGGCTACCGAAAAAATTCTGTCTGACTACGTCCAATGAATAAGAATTCATGATTTAGGCCCACTTTATTATGTTTTCTGTATAAGGTATAAATTGTTTACAATTTACTTATTCCAATCTCTTATGTAGAGCTTTTCTTCGTAGCTTTTAGTAATTCTGCCGGTTGTATCAATGTACTCTTTTTATTAATTTATTATAGATGAAATTACATTACTTCAAGGAATTCAACTAACGTATCTGTTATTTCTTTTGTTACAGGTAAAATATTAACGAAGACACAACCACTTCCATTTACACAGTTCGACGAAATTTAGCCTTGGCGTGATAATGAAGAAATTACAATTCAACCACGCATTCAAAATTAGAAACTCATTAAGGTTTGTTCATAGCTTACTTTTTCTGTAAAAAATATTTATCAGCAAAATCTTGGCTAGAATTTCTGACGTTGAAAAAAATCCGATATTTTATGTAGCCTACTTCGTGGTTCAGTTTCCCTAGGGGCAGAAAGTCAGAAGTTTTCTACCTAACTGTAAGAAAGGAAAAAAACGAGTTCGAAAAAAGCTTATAGAGAGGCGACATCAGCCAGTAATGATTACACGGTTTGGCTTGCTCGTTATAGCCACCGAATGACAAAATAGCTTTGTAAGGGAATAGAGGAACTCTTGGGCGACCCTTCAGTGAATGCCGAATGGTGTTATCATTGCTACATGTATCTGTGAGTCTGTAAGAAGATCCTTGAGATATAGATAAAAAACGATGGGTTGAATGGATTGCCGAATGTTGATGTTAAGACTAGCTTCTTTTGTTTTAATGACGTAGTTTGTGTTATTGTTTTGAAGCAGTTTGTTGATTTTGTCATTGACGATGTCGTAGGTGTCAACTGTTAATTCTAGCGATAAAACTTGAGCAGTAATACTACTCACAGTGCAAACGAGATAAGTTTTGCGAGTGTTATTAAAATCTGAATTATTATGATAAATAATTTATTTTAAATTTAATATTGTTTGTCTTTTAGCAAACTGTCAGTCTGGGCGGTTAAATTCCAAATAAGTTTGAGTTTAGTTCCAATAACAATTGGGCCTGAAGCTATAATAGTTTTGGTATTTAGAGCTTTGAAACTTGCATTGTGTAGCTGGAATTTCGTCAAACAACTGTCGATGAAAAGTTAAAGTGGATCACCACTGGACTGGTGTAAATTTTGGCTTCAATCGGCAGTTTGCAACACCTTGAGTATCTAAACGTGATAGTTGAAAGTCAAATCTATGCTCTTATTCTATACGATATAATATTATTATAGCCTACACATTGTGTAGGTTAGGAATGCCCGCCGCTCGTACTGCCGACTGGGACTGCTTGGGTTCCAAGCGCTTCTCAGTAGTTCTGAGAGATGGCGTGCTTGTATAGCGACTGGCGATTGACATCCATTGCGATCTTGCAGTCCAATTGCCGTCAGACTGCGGGTGAGGAATCTTAAACAGGCGGGGGGCGGTGAGTGGCCGTTCTGTACGATAGTACTATTAGATTACTATTAGATATTCTGTGCTGAAACACCGTCGTGTGTCTAGATATTGTGTCTCAGTATGATGCTACACTGATACAGGCAAATGCTGCTTGTCTACCTCTTGATTTAATCCATTAGTCTTCTGTATAGTTACGTTCCCAAGTCTCACGGAGATCACATGTTACCCGTTCAACATTCACAAGAGCGCCGATAAATTAACAGTAACTGTAATCGAAGTCTGCAGTTAAAGTTAAAGACGTAACTGATCGTACGTAACGGTCTTAAGTGGTACAGTGACAGCCTCTATGGGTTCCTAGTAAATTATATGACGGAGACGACTCATAAGATGATTTTAGTGGCTCATTTGAATATTACTTAGATTTAATTGCTGGAATTCCACAAATAATAATAAATGGTCGTATTGGGATGAAACAACCAGTTTCTGCGAATACTGATCAAGGCAAAGATTTACTTATCAGCTGTCAATTCCTATGTTAAGTGTTGTGATTGGTTGTTAGTTTTTTTTACTGACCAGTAGCAGGAGCTGACATTAGATTTGACAACAGCATCTGAGAAATATCTGAGAAACGTTCAAATCCGTTCAGCCGTTTAAGTTTGATCAACGACCATACAACCCAATAGACGCCTGATGTTGAATATAATGCGTACAATAAATTCTATCTCTGACTGAGGCGGGGTACTGCAAATTGCAATCCGATTGGCCCTATCAAGGCGGCTATTGGGTAATCACTAACGCGGCAGTTTTGACGGCTCATGTAAGTGGTGGAAACTTATTTGAAGATTTCAAGTGGCGAATAGTGGCGACCTACATTAGTGAAATTTCATAGATGTGTTGCAGACATCGGTCGCCTGTTATGAGGCGTCTATGGGCTGTATGGTCGTTGAGCGTGATTGAAGGACAAACAAACGAACATACTTTCGCATTTATAATATAGGATAGTAGCCAACTACTGTACCAACGCTGGTTTTCAGATAAGACCACAAAAATAGTAATAACGCTGCACTCGGCCACTAAATATGGCTTTTAGTTTTAACATAATACATAATGGGTGAATTGTACAACGTGCAGGGGCTAATCAAAGGTTAAATGTTTGAGCAGCCGAACTTGCATTCATTAAACTAGCACTCACCGCTTAAATTACATTAATAGCTACTTAACCTTCTTTAGTAACTCTGGAACTTTAATGTAGTAATATAAGAGCTGCAAGTAGACAGAAGCTGTAGTTTTAGTAGACTATTTTTAGTAGTTATTGATTGGTTGAGAAAATGGTCAGTAGAAAAGTGTTAGGCTGGTAGTAAATAACAGTTTATCCTAAATTCTAGTTCGATTTTTGAGGTTGTTTAACCAAATAATTAAATGTGTTTGTAAACAACAACCTTAGTTAACTAATCAACTGATTAGTTTAAAATGAAGAGGGATTTTAAAACCCAAACACTAACTTTGTTTATCTTCAATTTCACGGTAATTTTTCGAACATTAATCTAATAATAGAATTGGTAATGGTCACAAACTGTCATCAACTCAGACCATCAAACGCTGGTTTAGACATGACATTTAGATTATTTGGCCCTTTTGCCTAGTGCCAGATTCCGAAAGTTAGAAGATAGGCCAGCTAGCTCTCTTTTGACATAATAAGACAGCCCGAATTTTGGTTTTTAAGTTTATAGCAACTTCCTGACTGGCTGGCTAATCTGTTTCTGGTTTAAGGTATCTCTTATAGCTTGTACCTACTGATACTAAAGTAAGATCCAATAATAAATTTCATCCTTACCGTCTTGACGGATGGCGGTTAATTACTGTACGGCCATACATCATTTTTGTCTCGACAGCAAAACTGCAACCGTATTTCGTCAGCGGTTTTCTTGAACAATTGACACCAGAAGAAAGGGGTTGACCTATTGTTCCAAAGCCAAACAAACCCTTTCAAAAACACTGAATTGCCTTTCGAAAATCAATCCGGCTTCTGTTATTTAAGTAGTAAAAGTAAGCACAAGGATAAATAAGAGAGGTTAACTTCATTAGCTTGCCTTTATGTAATTTGGTCCAAGTTAAACATCGAGACTAATTCTGGTACTCCAAAGTATATTTATTGTAACTTAATCAAGTTTTCGGCTTTTCTGTAAGTCCAAGTTAATTCAATTTGAATGTTGTTAGTAAGAATTGATCAAAGATTTCTGGGAATTTCGAAACTTACAAAAAACAAGTGTTTTTGTAGTCTTATGGGGGGTGCTGGGCCAGAAAACTTATTTTGCCTGGTGGATACTGGTCTTTCTCAATACGTCTGGAAGGAACAGCAGTTTGTTGGGCCGGTACACCCTGGGAACGGGCAGTAACTCCCTGGAGGAGGACCTTGTAGCCCGTGGCGAATATTATGGCACGGGGGTCCGATCTGGGCCAATGGGGCATTACTCTGCGTCTCTCTCTCTGATGTTGTCAGAGGACGGGCAGAGGGGAGACTGTCCGTCTCTGCCCCCGTCGATCTCGTAATCCCAGTAGAAGCACTGTGGCTTCACCGCTCAGACAGTGAGGAAGAAAACCTCTATAAAAACTGGAGGATAGGACCGACTAGTAGCGAGCCGGGACCTGTCGGGGTGGATGGAGACTTCAAAGCGTATCCCAAGCCCCGGCAAAAGGTTAGCAGTTTAGCAGAGGAACACCGTGGTGGTTTTCGTCGGCAAGAGTCCGACTGGGGGGCTACTAGCATTTGACGAAAAACACACTAGGTACGAACTGTCGTTTCAAATGATACCTAGATAGATAGATAGATAGATAAAACGTTTATTTAGTACAAAAACAAGACACAGGACATACAGGTAAAAATACAATAAGAAAGTGTGATATGTGTCTCAATATTGTACCAAATGGGTGTCCAGCTCAGCATGTGCCAGGTATTATACCTGACGCTGGTATTCTGCTGGATCCCTGCAGTGACATACGGACGTCGAGCAGACCAGATACATGAGAAAAAAATTAAGAATGATTGCTTTGCGTTAGTGTGTTATTTTTAATGTGAGTATAATATCCACAAAATATATATATATATAAGTAGGCAGGTACCTATATTAAGAGTGTGAAAGGAATTAAATAAATAAATATATATTTAAATATATTCATAACCGTAACAGGTAAAAAAAAAAAAAAATGTATGTGAGCCTATTTTATTTTATTAGGAACTCCAACAAAGAATACACCTTACATGCTAATAATTGGTACATTGATAAGATCTTGTGTTTCTTTAATTAAAGGAGAACACAGCATTCAAAAATAATAATCTTCACAAACAAAAATAATAAAATAATAATAATAACATAACTCAAAAGAAACTTCTTTTTAAATAAAACAATTAAATTAAATTACTCTTCATGATAAACTAAAACAAAATTTAGAGGAGAAAAAGAAAGAAAAATGTGTAAAACACATTGTACAAATCAAATCAAATCGAACAAAATCAGTAGGTACTTAAATAACAGAAATAGTAGGTACTTGAATACATAAATAAATAAATAATCAAACTAAAATTAAACTAAAACTAAAATCAAACTAAAATTAAAATTAGAAATTAAAAATAACATTGTTAAAATAGAGAGTACGTCAACACTTACACATGTAGGTAATGATATTTTGAGTTACTCCAAAAACACGTTGTATATATTGTCTACACATCTACAGTTTCTACTACGATATTATAATACAAGCTTTAATGTTTACAATGTGTAAATGTTTTAGAGAGTTGTTTGAAGACCTTGACACATTACTATATCTACTCTATGAACAAGGTATGGTATGTATGTACAGTTGTGCAGTCAGTCAGTCACGCTATTGTCACCCGTTGCGTATTCAATGACAAACAAAATGACATAAGTGGATTTTGTACGATACTGTACGTTTGTGATGGGAAATTGAAAAATTGTTTTCTATTTCCGATGTTGGGTCATGAATGAAAGGTTTGTTTTGTTTGAAGTTTGATGGTTAACCTTTAACCCTAACTTATGGCCAAACATAGTAAAAAATGAAATGAAGTGCTGCGAGCAATAACAGTGAAGTCAACAAAACCGTGCTCACCGCTCTCAGTACACATGTTGCGGCATCTTCCAGTAAGCATCGCAAAAACAAATATCATTCAAGTGCATATGTGTGCGTGAGTGCTGGTTTGTACACGGAGGAGCACGGTTTTTGTTGGCTTCACTATGATTGTTCGCAGCACTTCGCCGTCTTCGTGATGTCTGTGCATATAGCATAGTAACTGTTAGTATTCTTTGCTTATGGTGGGTATCATAGAACATAATATCATCGTCAACATCGGCCTTTTTTCGTGAACAAGACAAATAGTACCATACTGCAATCACTTATCGTCATCAACCATCACAACCATGGTGATTATAGCAATAGCTTCAGCACCATTAGTTAGAGTGGCCTATCATCTGTTACGACCCCTTCGGGGGGTGATCAGGGGGTCTATTTGCACGTCATGCTTATTACCTTATTCAATTAATGAAAAATTATAAGCCTTCACATAGTACGAGTAGTTTGCTTCATTAATTTTATTCCTTTCATTTTATAGTATACAGTGGTATATGCTCATAATGATCCCTTTTATTGTTATAGCCCTCGGTTAATAAATAGTTTATGTGCCCACATGTATGAAAATAAGGAATAATTAAACCTCATCCTGTGGTCGCCATTATACTCAATATGAAGTATTATGAAGTAGTAATAGTTCATTCTTGTCCATCCTAAGGTTGCCTGAAGAAACCGCTGATCGCGATATTTGGGCAGTAAATGCATATACATATCAATGTTATGTATTTTAACGTGTACAATAAAGCATATATAAATAAATAAATAATAAGGACAATGGTCTTATATGTGTCGTAGTCAGTAGTGGGATAGGACAAATCGAATATTTGCGAAAATCCTAGGATGATTGCAAAAGACCGGATAATTGACATCTCGGAAAGATTTTCTTTATCATACGAACTATTATCAGGATCATTGTAAAAATCCCAGTTTGTTTAAGACGATTGGCTAATCTAAGAGTCGATTTATCACATCTTCATTCTGGTTGGTCAGAACATGGCTCGAAAGACAAAGGAATGTAGCCGTAAGCCAATCAGCGCAACCGTCAGTGCATAACGTTCATATCATCCAATCAGCGTTCATTACGTGAGCGGTTATTCGCGACTAACCTAAGATAAGCCGGAATTTTGCAATGATCCTAAAAATAGCTCGGATGATAACGAAAAACTTTCATAAATTCCAAATATCCGGTCCTTTGCAATCGTTCTAGGATTTTCGCAAAGATCTGATTTTTTCAATTATCCTACGACATATGCAATGCATCGTCGTTCTATGTGAGTTAAATTATTGGTTCAATTCAAACAGTGATAAAAATAATCTTGAGATTCTCGACGCCGAGTTTTACTTGTTGATCGTCATAATTAACGTGAAGAATATAACCATGGTTGGCAGAAACCAGGCTGAGTTGATTGGCAGAAGACGAGTCCTTGAGTGGAGACCGCGAATCGGCAAACGCAGCGTAGGGCGCCTCCCAGCCAGGTGGACCTACTACTTGATTTAAGTAGCTGGGGGGGGGACTGAATGCGGAAGACGGAGGTCCTAGTGTTGTGGCTTGTGGCACAGCTTGAAGAAGGCCGAGTCGATGATGATGATGATGGCAAAAGAATTGTCAATCACAGCATCATTGTTTTGGTATGATGTATGGTGAAAATATTTTAGTCGAACTCTTTACCTCGTAATTAATTTACATATTTATGATGAAGAAAGTGAACCTGGCCTACGTTCAACAGTGGACGTCTTTCGACTGAAATTATGATGATGCTGGTGAAGTGGAACTTGATCGGACATACTGTGGATTGGAATCCACAGGGAAGGTGTGGACGAAAAAATCTGTTGATCCTTAAATTGTGTTTACATAAATCGACAAAATATAGGCAATGACCCCTTAAGAGGTAGATAGATAGACAGATAGATGTACGCCTTGAAAATTAAACAACAATGTTGGAGCAATATCCGTACCAAGGAGTATTATCCAAACCAACCTAGGCTGGAAAGACATATGTGTCAGTGCCTACTTTTTTATATTGATTTGTTCTTGTTTTTTCATCTTTTGACAAGCTCTCGCTATTATAAATGACTCTTATTCATTATAACTAAATAGTTTTTTTTACTTAACTTTACCTGCCCCGCACATGGTCCTGGGTCGTCGCCGGATATTATTACCAGCTGATTTTCATATTGCAAATAAATTACAAGGGGTTTGCGCCGTCAACGGAAAGTGGTCGAGAGTTCAAAGTCCAAAGGAACATCGCCTTTATCATATTTTATCTTCATAAAATGTAGAGGACAGAAACAAGTGTACAACATAAATTGTCATCATTGTCATTTTTCCATCACCACAGAATCTGAAACCTTCACAGAATTATTCAAACAATGTTTAAAAGTAGGCACCGACTTACAAAGTGTTTTCACTAGACAATACAATAGTGGAGTCTTGCAAAGCAGACCACGACCGAAACCGGTTTTAGAAGCTAGTCGACGTTCTCGTACCTACTGGGTACTGGGTACTAAGTATGTATGTAGCTAGAGATGTGCTTTCGTAGCTTGCTAATACGATAGGTATGCGCGGTTGAAGCTTTTTTTTTCGTTTTAATACCGCGAAAAAGGTGGAACCTTTTTAATTCTATTTAACCTTTCTCTCGTGGGCTGTCTTTTTGCGAAATACCAAATAGATTGCAGTACTTTTAAAGGTTTGTTGTATTGAGTTGTATGTGGGGTACACCGAGTTCCTTTTTTAGGGTTCCGTACCCGAAGGGTGCCAAACGGGACCCTATACCCTCGCTACGCTGTCCGTCCGTCCGTCTGTCTGTCTGTCACAGGGCTGTATCTTTTGAACGGTAATAGGTAACTGGTTGAAATTTTCTCAGAATATGTATTGCTATGAGGTGTATCACGACAAATACTAAAAACAAAAAAAAAACAAAAACCAAAGGGGGTCCCCATACAAGAAACCTCAAAAAACATGCATTTTTTCAACGATTTTGTTCCTGCTCTATCTTCAAAACGGTAATATATATTAGCGTCAAACTTGGTCAGATTATAGTGCATATTATGTAGTTTAGCAACAAATACTAAAAATAAGAAAAACATAGACATATGTGGTGCAACACAACTAAAAATAAGAAAAACATAGACATGTGTGGTGGACATGCAAAAATTCATATTTCGCGCACTGTGCGTTGATGTCTTTTGATAAACTCTCGTAAATTAAATCAGTTTTTATGGGTATCAGTTCATTGAGGGGTACGGAACCCTTACTGCGCGAGTCCGACTCGCACTTGGCCGGTTTTTTAGGTTTGAGATGGAAATTGGAGCATTCAGTATTTCGCAAAAAGGAAAGAAAGCGTTTTACAATTTTTTTGCGGAGTCACATAGAGGCACAGGAGCTTAGGCTGACATTCAGAGACGAATCTAAGCGTGAACTCATGCTTCTAACTGCATTTGACAGTTGATGGGTTCACGCTTAAATTCGTCTCTGAATTTAAGCCTCAGAGTAATAAGATTCAGAGTGATAATTTCATTTAATGTTCCGCTCAAAGTTGAAGTACAAAAACAATCTAATGTGGTAAGTGTTTTAAAGAGGTAAGTTTTTAAACGCCATTTTCTCAATATGACAGTCGTGTGACCGTGTGGGTTGACAATAGTGTACTCATGGTATATAAGATGTTTCACCAGGTAATCTCTTCCCGTGACAGCTTGGTCACGTGATTGCCTCCGTATTACGTCATCGGCTGTGGAGCCATTAGCGGGCTGTTAGCTTGACACTTGTTTTTTTTTTTTTTTTTTTTTTAATTTATTCATGACCATGGATACTTGTCCTTCAGTCGAAATCATTGAACATATTAACATTGTACTTATATCCTAGTAAAGTGATGGAAACTTTACTAGGTTTATGAGGGGATGATGAGATAATACGAAAGTCATGTTTTTCAACTTTGTACCATTTATCCACACATGTACACGTTAACGAGCACTTAATATTTAATAATCCACCATTATTACACATTAACACTCGAAGAAACACAAATTTAGGAAAATAATACAAAATCCACAACACGATCTTTCCGAATTTTCCCGCCAACCCTTGACACTTGTCAGTTACATGTGCTGCCATTTTGTGTAAATTACCCGAGCAAAATGCATTTTTTCATTTAATTTCTTCTATAAAGTTTTTGAACTAGTAATTTTATACAACTGTATAAAACATCCTTTAATAACAAATTAGAGACGAGATAACAAATAGTTAGGCTAGTTAGGAATTAATTTTATATCCATTATGAACAAAAATCTCCCTTAATATATTGAATATATCAATCAATGGCAACACTGATCGTAACGTAGCTTGTAGGCATCGCGGGAAGAGAATATCTGGTGAAACATCTTATTATACCACGAGTGTACTTGCATTACCGTCCAATTTATTTGTTATTGTACAACATTAATACACAGTTCACTGTTTATTTCGTAAACCCTGAACCAATTCCAAAGTTCAACAAACTCGTACTAATTAGAAATATTAATTGGCCTGCTTTAATTGACCTAGAAAATTTACTGAGAAATGGTAAGGCGTTATAGTTTTAATTTTTTGGTGTTAAGTAGTCATAAATTAAGTACTGACTTCTTGTGGCTTCTGTTTCAACAAATTCACCTGATCACTCTGGCTTCTTCCGCTTTTTCGTCGATGACAGAATCTGTTTAAAAATTACATTGAAACTGTGTGTGGGATACTCTTGAAAATTATTCCGATTCAAATCTAATTACAATATTGATAAGTGACATGAATAAATGGGTGTGTTTTGTATAAAAAATATACACAATACATAATTTTAATTCTAACATGGGTCAATAATTCTAAAATGGTAATAAATAAAATCAAAAAAATTTGATTGTTTTTGCTTATCATCATCATCCTCCGAGCCTTTTCCCAATTATATTGGGGTCGGCTTCCAGTCTAGCCAGATGCGGCTGAACATCAGTATTTTACACGAAGCGACTGCCATCAGACCCCCGCAACCCAGTTACTGGGTAATACTGACATTCGGAGGTTAGACCAGTTGTCAGACTTCCAGGCTTCTGACTACCAGTAACGACTGCAATAGATATTCGTATGACAACCGGGACCGACAGCTTAACGTGCTCTCCGAGGCATAATACCACAAAATGTGGAAGAAAAAATTTAACAAAAGCACGAGGTGAACTTTTGGTTGAAAATGGCCGATCCCCAAATTAGTGCTAATTTTGCATTAAAAAGTACGGATTAACATTAAGTTCAAGGCCGATCGACCGGAATTATTTTGAAGAATAGCCCTACTGAATTAGTTTCAAGAGTAGCCCAACTGAATTATATTCAAAAGTGGCCCAACTGGATTATTTTCAAGAGTAGCCTTACTGAATTATTTTCAAGAGTAGCCCTACTGAATTATTTTCAAGAGTAGCCCTACTGAACTATTTTCAACAGTAGCCCTACTGAATTATTTTCAAGAGTAGCCCTACTGAGCATCCGATCGTAATGTAACATTCGGAACTCTCATTCTCATTCACTGCACCAACTTCTGTTCTGCGTAACACGTCACATTACACGTGTATAATGGGTCACTCTTTAACTTTAGTGAAGCATTGAATGGTAACGTACTGAGTACTGATATGATGACATGAAAGAAGCACTAACCCTGTATCATGAAACTTCAGACCGCGATTAGCAGTTTAGCCGCTGAATGTGATGTTTCTGGCATTTGCCCAAGATCTTCTAACCCGTTAAAAAGTTCAGCTGTGCACATAACTTTTGTAAGTTTATCCGCGAAATGAAGCCAAAACTTTACCTAAAATTGCACTCTGCAACTAAAAGGTTGAATTATAAATAAATAACCAGCTTTATTTTCACATTTGTTCCATTATAAGCATCAAGAGAGAGCATCCAATCCGATTTGCGAAATCCTTGCAAAGTCGACGTGTCGGGATTGAGTTAAGGATGTTTAACCGACGAACACTGACATGTACACCGACATACACTGACATACTTGGTAAAGTACAGGATCTTTTTGATGCTCTATTTAATTCAGAAATGCTCGAGTGTCGGGGACTTAAAAGATATACAGTTTGTTTAAAGACTTGAGTTTCTCTTGAGAGAGGGCTTACTGGGTCTTGTTTTCAATGTTTAAGGTTCCACGATAAATCTGATGTGGCTTGATTATTTAAATACTTACTTAATCACACTTTCTGGTCTTTGTTAGTGCCTAAATTATTCTTGAGATGACTTAAGTGACATGTTTATGAGGAAGCTCACCAAACAGTATTTTTTGTTTCGTCTCTGATGTTATAATTATGTAAGTAGAAATTAAACATTAAAGTTATCTAATCGAGCGAGATAAGACAGACGGGAGACGAGAGGTCAGACAACCGCTTACTGACTTAATTTATATGAACTTCGCGATTAGATCTTCGCATAATTTATTTTAGCAAAGTAAGTGACGTCTCGATTCAATATATAATATTCTTCAGATAGCAAAAAGAGAAAAAAATATTGTAAATAATATTTTCTTATAAAAAGCCAAGTGCGAGTCGGACTCGCGCAGTAAGGGTTCCGTACCACCCATTGACCTGGTCCCAATATAAACTGATTTAATTTACGAGAGTTTATCAAAAGACATTAGCAAAGTGCGCGAAATATGAATTTTTGCATCTCTTTCTTACGCAGGTACCACCATATATGTCTATGTTTATCTTATTTTTAGTATTTGTTGCTAAACTACATAATATGCGCTACAATCTGACCAAGTTTGACGCTGGTTTGTGTTACCGTTTTGAAGATAGAGTAGGAACAAAAACGATGAAAAAAATGCATGTTTTTTGAGGTTTCTTGTATGGGGACCCCCTTTGGTTTAAGACTTTTTTTTAGTTTTTAGTATTTGTCGTGTTACCCCTCATAGCAACACATATTCTGTTAAAATTTCAACTGGTTATCTATTACCGTTACAAAGATACAGCCTTGTGACAGACAGACGAACGGACGGACGGACGGACAGCGTAGCGAGAGTAATAGGGTCCCGTTTGGCACCCTTCGGGTACGGAGCCCTAAAAACTGATGATACCCTGTGTACAACACAACGCATTTCTCTAAAGAAAAAAAAAACAGACTCCAATCAGTCTTTATTCAGATCTTCACCGGGGATCATCTCGGGGAAAAATTCTTTCAAACGAAACAATAATCGTCGAAATTGGTGAACATAATTATGTCGGAGTAATGCACGAACATGAAAAACAAATACTCCTCCTTTATTAAGTCGGTTAGCAAGACGCCCCACCGCAATGGTTCAACGTGTTGGATTTGAACTCATGACCTGCCAAGCGTCAAGCCAGACTTACTAAGAAGGCTCATGTCACCTCGAAGGTTATTAGAAGGGGTACTGTCCTCAGTAAGTCGAAGACCGTACCCACGTGGAGGCAAGTAAGAATTCAAGAAAAAAAAAATATGTCTTCAGAACATTTTTCTTCTTTAACGAAAAACTTGCGCAAGTTCTAAGCACAAAAAGTTTGAACTCCACAGGCATATACCATGTGCTCGTACTTGTTTCAAGAATGGTTAATGTCCACGCGAATGCTGCGCGGGCGTCGGTCAGCCGGGGTCAACGACCGGGGGCCGCTCGACAACCTTTGTGGCCGCAACGGGTTGCTTGGGGCTAGTGACCATTGACAGATACGTCACGAGTCGATGGTTTGAGGCAGTTTCATAATGAAGAAGTTTTGTTTTTCGTCATGGTTTTTTGGGTGATGGTTGAGTGGCTTTGTAATTAAAATTAAGTAGATGCGTCAGTAGCAGTCAAAGCAAGACCGAAAATAATAAAAACAACTTTTGTTTTATTCCTTTTTTTTTTAATTGTCCTGAAGATTTGATAGTCTATAATAAACAACATTATGCTTCCTTTAGGAGATCTAATTGCTCATTGCTCCATCAGCAGTTCATAACAAAGATTCTATTTTCAAATTTAAATTACGGCCAACATTGTCTCGCTAAACTATTGTTCAAACAAAACGGAATCTCAAAAAGAGGTTCTATTGTTATTGAAATGTGGTCTAAATTCGTAAACAATGTAGTTTACCGTAGTACAATGGAAACCCGCATGATGTCACGGTCATACACAATAGCACGGACTTTTTTCAAAGTCCATGCTTGAATATTCTAGTTTTCTTAAACATCGCGTGTATTTTTGTAAGCAATTTGCTTTAAATAAAAATGAATGTTAGTTTATCTGTGTTTTGTGGAAGTCGTTACTTTTTTTTGGATGTGTGATAGGTTGTGCGCTGTTGGTTTTTGCGCTTTTATAAATAAGTAAACGGTTGTGCAATATATTTTTAGTGAGATCCACGTGATTATAAAAGAGATATGTAATGATTCACAATGACATCAATACCTACGAATGATTATTTAGCTGTTCTCTAACTTTAGCTGTTCTCTAACTTTAGCTGTTCTTTAACTTTTTGTCCGTCGGTCCTGCGCCTGATCTCTCTACGTTCGTCTCGTGGATTGCCGTCCCATCGGATTAGGAGTGAAGGAATAGAAAGTGCACTTGTGTTTGCGCACACACTTGTGCACTATAATATGTCCCGCGCAGATGGCTAGTCTCCGTTGAGATTGGCTGCCGTGACCGAAATTCGGCCAGGAGGGCATTATTATTATTACTACAACTACAGTACATGGACGAATAAAAAAGGCGGACTGAATCTTGCTAAACAGTAAGTGAAGCACCCAATTAAATAATAAAGTGGTAGTAGTTTTGTCGTAGTGTCACAAATAAATGTTAAAATACTGTCGAAATTATAGTGGGTTTAAGAAAAAAATTTAATGATTCAATCTTTTTTATTCGTCTGTGCAGAAATGCATCTCCTTAACATAATTCATATACAAGTTATGTGTATACATGCAGATAGCGCAAGCCATTTATGTTTGATTCATCAAGCGAAACTATTTTTATCGGAACGGACCACAGATCAATGAAGCCACTTCAAACTTCAAAATGCTCTAAAAACTTCCGTGTTTTAATAGGGCGGACACTCAATCTTTTAATAGCATAGTTCTTTATAATACAAACAAATAATAAATGGCTGTGAATGTATTTTTCGGAAGTGGTATAGTAGATGCGTAATTCGTTTTTACAAAGTAGTACTTAAATTGAGTGCTTATACGCAAGTTATTCGATCAAATCCCGTCAACTCCTTAGTTTGTGAGGGAAAGAAGCGACAGACTTATAATTTTGAGGCGACGCGCCACAACGTGTTACACCGTATTTTACTCAATTACGCACAAACGAATGAACGGATTTGGATGAAATTTCTCACACATATAGAATGTGTCCTGGATTAACAAATAGGATATAAAGATCAGCATACGTGAGCGTATAAGCGCTGGCATCGGCTAGTATTTCTTTAGTGTAACAAATTAACAATCGCTACTATACACTGTGTTTGTAGCGAAAGCTTTCGCACATTATGATTATCTTCATACATTTGCTGACTGTTTGTGTCTTTCGTATCATATTACATACATATTATCACGCCTGTTTCCCAT
Organism: Asteroscopus sphinx; assembly: GCA_949699075.1. Classification (NCBI taxonomy): domain Eukaryota; kingdom Metazoa; phylum Arthropoda; class Insecta; order Lepidoptera; family Noctuidae; genus Asteroscopus; species Asteroscopus sphinx. The sequence continues at coordinate 9,985,748 of OX453022.1, read as the reverse complement.
TGGGGTAGGCAGAGACTATGGATTTCCAGCTGCTACGATCCTGACACACCTCTTTCGCTTCATCTACGTCCATTAACCTCGTCATGCATGCTCGTCGGTTTAGAGAACTCTTAACCTGGCGGTTTTTGAGAACATCCGCGATTTGATCGCGATACGTTCGCCGAGGTCGTCCCCTTCCAACTCTTCCATCCACACTCGCATCGTATACTTGTTTCATCAATCTCCTCTCATCCATCCTCTCTATATGTCCAAACCATCTTAACATACCTTCTCAATCTTTGTCACTACATCTTCTTTCACTCCACAACGTTCCCTTATCACGTTATTCCTTACTTTATCTCTCAAAGTTACATACACCACACGTACTTCTCAAAGCTCTCATTTCTACTGCATTTTTTCTGCTTTCATGTTTCTTCTGCCATACCCAACTTTCACTACCATACATACGTGTAGGCACTAACACTCCTCCATGAACAGCCAGCCGTGCCTTTTCCGACACTTTATGACACACGTATCATATTAATTATAGAAACTGCTTTGCCCAGGTGGAAAGTGTATCAAAACGTATTCCTATACGTATTTCCTTCACATTATTGCAGACTAGAAACTACATATAATTGAAAATGTCTAGCACACCTGACTTTACACTCTGTTTTTTCTTACTTGTCTTATTTAGTAAACAATCTTGGCATGTCTTTTTAATGCAATTCGTCAATAATAATTATTAAAACACATTATGTTAACAACTTCACACACCTAGTAGGTTTAAAGAAATTTATTCTCAATAAAAACACAAAGTCACTTACTTGAGAACAATATTAACTTAAGCTATGATGGTTTAGTTCGTCGAATTTAAAAATGTTTTTTTTCAAAGAATTGTGTAGTAACATTTTTTGACCTAATTACGTGTGCAGAACTAGTAATTCTATTATATCAGTAGTTATATGAATAATAAAGAGACATACCAAGAGTGTTTAATAAGACAGGAGAGAAAAACAGACTTTAGGTATTCTCATTGACTTATATCCAATACAGTTTAGTATTTCTCTGAAGAACCTGAATATTGTAATTCATATCATGATTTTCATCTGATAAAGGTTGAATTTGTAGGAACGAAGCAAATTATACAGAAACATGAAACATCCAAGTTTTGCCAACTGTACCTACATATCTGAAAGCGGTTTTAGACTCAAAATTAATTTAGTTAAATCACTGAGGTAATATGTACTACGTACTAGAGTAGACATCACGAACAAAAAATATCGCGCAACTTGCTGGCCGCGGAGCACGCGTGGCGCGAGCGTGGCTAAGCGAGTGAGAGTGCAGGAGCTCTAAAACGTGCTACAAACATTTTGTTCGAGGTGTCTTCTCTAGTACGTAGTACATATTACCTCAGTGAGTTAAATACGTTCAAACATCTTAAACGTCAATAACACCATATCTTGAGACGTCTTCCGCCATTTTGGATGCAGGAAATATGATGGCGTTCTGCATATTTCCCCCATAACTTAGGTTTTAGTAGCAAACGGTCACATAAATGGTAATATGTGGTTTACGAGATATATGTACTGCCGATGAGAACCGTTTGCCCGAAAAGTGTATCGTAAAAATTACTGTATGGGTATTTTTTATGATATGGTTTATGGGTGAATGGATGATGGTAAATGTTTTTGGGACACCTTAAATCAATTTTACGAATGTACTTACCATAAGTTGTTCTACTGCGTATTAAATCGAAAGAATTTATGCACAGTTGAACAAATCCAAAAAAAAAACAAAGCCAGTTCTCGTAATTTAAAATGTTCAGTTCCAATCTAAACTCAATGTCATAAATGTCACATATAGACGTCAAACAGGACCAGTTACTGTCATGAGATCAGAGACACGACCGGCGGTCAATGTCATGTCTCTGCATGAGATTAACAATTACAACATGATATACTCTATGGTCTTCATCATCATCCGCCCTTATCCCAATTTATTTGGGGTCGGCGCAGCATGTTTTTACTCTATGGTCTTATAATATTGAATTCTATGCATTAATATTCAAAGAGAACTGCATCGAGATTAGATTGGAATTACATTTAGAACATATATTTAATAACATTTTAACATAACAACAATAAAAAAAAATTAAAAATAAAACACATTTTTTTTTCTTTAGGAAATTCTCAGTAGCAGCCTGGAGTCTGGATTTGTGCCCGGTCAATGGCAATAGGCTCGCCCCCTTTTACATGGGACTATAACATAACTGGCGAAATGTGGGTGTACTACTTATTACTCCTCTCCCTACCCCTTCGGGGAAATACAGGCGTGATGTTATGTTGTTGTTATGTTAAATTTTGAACATTTTTAATTACAAGAATTGGCCTTTTAACTAAAACAAAAAATTTATAAAAGAAAATGTAAAGTATGAGCTGATCCCCAAAAGAAATATGTAAGTAGTACCTACCCACATATTTCTTTCGACCGCACATCAGTGGTAACAGTTTGACATCGACAGTGCCTTTATTTTGTTAGCAGTAAGGGCGGTTTTATAATTGAAGTGTTACCACTGTCTTGCATTCGACTGTACTATGATATTGCAAGTGCTATAAGACGATAAAACAAAGAAATAAAACTGTCCAACAATTGATACATCTTTTTGCCGAGAAATATTAACCCGATATTGTCTTCATAAAATTTTACAAGTGGTTTATAAAATATTTTCTTGGAAAGTACTACTTACTTCCTTACGAAGAATCCGACTTTGGGTGCCTTAAATATGATTCATAAAAATTACCGCATTATATAACCACGGAGGGTTGGTCCTAACTCCCCATTAAATTCTCAGTTTTAGGGTTGACTGTAACCATAAACTTAATAAACGCTTTTCTTTATATTACCTCTTTGTAACGTTCATTAACTTTTGGAAATTATGGTTCTCCCAGAAATTAATTTTCGCTAGACATTTTCGATTAATTGTAGAAATTGGCGAATCTTATTCGAACATGAAAGGGTGGTAATTAAAATCTTATTCTGTGAAAGGAGGGTAGATAGCTAATATTGTTATAAGCGACGAGACCGATCGAAGTGGCTTATGAAACTGCAAACCTTATTTCTGGGAAATTCGTCCTGTATTAAATAACTTTATTTTACATTCTATTATCTAGAATCACAGCAGTGTGTCAGCAAAGTTCGCAAAGGATAAGGGCGACATACTGGCCGTTGGGTTATATTACACGAACTATTTCTGTCCATTTTCGACCCCCCCATAACTAAGACTTAAGATCTATTTGACCTACACACTGTGATTTTGCGTGTCTTGTGAGGCCCTCTAATTACCAAATCCCAAATTTTTATAATAATAGAATTCATAAGGTAGCCACTGACGATGCAACCAACCGTCAGAATGGCGTGGCAGCATTCCTAAATCTGTCCGTGAATGTTGAAAACGTACGTTATTTTAAGAACAAGTCAAGCTTTTTTGGTTGTTGGCTTTAAAACGGCGTCCGAATGGATGCATCGTCAGTGCTCACCTTTACCGTTTCAGAGATATTGACGTCCGAAAAGAACGTTGTACATTCCTGCAGCTATGATTTAAGGCACTTGGCACCCACTTAGATCTCAATTCTTTTATCGGCGAAACCGATAATGCTGCGATTCCATTGTACCGAACTTAGTCCTTTTTCACTTTTTTTTTGATAGGATACATTTTACAGACATTTTAGTCAATTATTTGATTTCTAATATCTCCGTTATGTGAAGTGAGGTTTATTTTCGTGGCCATATCAATCACAATTCAATTCAGGACTCGACCAAAATTTTCCACCCGACATCGTCTCAATCGTCAGATTATTTAACTTCCACTACAGCACCGACGCGAAATTTTATAAAGTTCAGCGGCTGTCAATGCCAGCATAACACCCGCTGCCAAAGGAGCAAGTGAAAAGCAATTATTTCGCCGACTACCCGCCGATTCGCCGACATTTCAAACAGTAATTAATTCACAAATTAGTAAAAGACAGCTTATCGAGTTCGTATTTTTTGATGAGTGTCGTAAACCGATGGATGAGCAAAGTTGTTTAATTTGTTTCATAATTTTATTAAGGGCGAGTCTTTAGAGGGTTAGGTGGCAGTTACGGCCGCCATATTTGTCAAATGGAAATCTGTATTAGTAATTAAATTTTAATTGATAAAGTTTTGTCGTTTATTTTGTTATCTTGTTATGCGGGGAGTTCGGATCGTGGTATTTTGAATGGATTTTTGAAACTGCGGTTCTTCGATTATCTGTGGTATTGTGGTACAGCTATGCTTGCTAGGCATAAATCTTCTCGAACGAGTCCGAAACACACAGACAAGACAGATCTCGTGTCGTCGGACGGGTCTCAAGTCTGAGACGTCGGTGATAGGGCGTTTAGGCTAAAGTGGAGTTGGGCAGGACATCTGGCTCGGCGTAGAGATGGCTGATGGAGTAAAGCGTTGACCGAGTGGTAGCCAAGGTCGGGTCGGAGAAATCCGGGCCGTCCGAAAGCGCGCTGGGTTGATGATATCGCCAAAGCCGCAGGAAACACCTGGACGAGGGATGCACAAGATCGAAAAGGCTGGAAAAATCGAAAGGAGGCCTATACCCAGCAGTGGATGATACCGGGTTGGGATGATGATGATTGGTGCCCAAACTTGGACCAGTAAACCAATTCACCTAACTAAAGAATGCAGTTGCAGTAAAGTTTTGAACGCTTTTCGTACTCTCTTATCTTTGGCGGTTACTGTCAGATACAAACTGCAGCGTCACTGCAAATTGATCGGCGCGTCATGAAATTACGTAAATTAGGGCCGTGAGCGTTTGATATATTTTTCGGAGAATTTATATTTGTACAAAAACTTATTTACTTATTCGATTAATTAAATAAGTACATTGGCTAGTTTAGTATCGTCCAAAACAACAAATCAGGGCGTGTCAAAATAACATTGTTTGTTTGTACAAAAGCTAGAAAATCTGAGTCCACAAATGATTTCTAGCCACTATTCCATTTGGTGAGCTAAGAAATGTACAACCGCTAAGTGAAATATATTGCAGTAAAACACGCAACGCTATATCACCGTTGTTAAGGTTTTTAATTCAGTTCTGAAAATTAATTAGCTGGTCCAAGTAATATATAAAAACTAACACAATAGGAGGGAGAGATTTTATCGTGAAATTGTTTCTCTAATAAGGTGAAATTCTACAATATGTAGATTCAAGATTTTTTACTTGATTGATGGGTGTAATTTTTTTTCATGTTAATAACAATAGAGGTCACCCGTGGCTTTGTCTGCGTGGATGTTGATTATCGCACATCCATCCCTCGTAAACTGTTTATCTTCCCGGGATAAAAAGTAACCTATATCCATCAAGGCCCAGTCCCAGGCTACCTCTTTGCCAAATTTGATAACGATCGGTTCAGAGGTTTAGTCGTGAAGAGGTAACAAACAGACAGACAGAGTAACTTTTTGACGTTATCCTACATAATTTTAAACTCTTTCCTACATTAAATACGTATTAATTTATATGTTGTTCTTGTTCCTGTTTACTACTATTTTCATGGTGCACAATAAAGCATATTCTATCTATCTATGTATCTAATACAGGCTTGATCGGGGTTTATTATATTTTTGAAAGGGTTAGAACTTGATGTTTTAATTTTGTATGACTTTTTTTAAAGCTGTAAACAGATCGTTAACACTACTGGTATAGACGTAATAAGCCGTATCGTCGGCATATACACTTATTCTGTTATACGTAAATAATCGTAGACAAGTATTCTCACGGAAACATGACATGGGGGGCACGTATGGATGAATAATGTTCTGGCTGCAGTGACTTGCAGTTAGCAGGCCTTTGTCTCTGTACAGGCAGTAAGCAGTAGTATAAGTCTCATTGGTCTTTTAAAATAGTAGCCACGATTTTAAGAAAAGCAAGCGTGGCATGGCCACTGTAGATAAGAGATTTTTCTATGGAAGAATAGACAAACCGACATTGTATAATACTGTTAAGTTTTATTATTTTACGCGAAGTGAAATCTAAAGATATAAATTGTGGAAAGAAGAGAAAAGAGAAGAGATTGTGTTAATTAGTAAGGGAAGGCACATACATCTATACGATTTTGAATTATCTGCAAAGTTAATCGGGTCGGTTGAGGAACACGGTCTGTTTCTCAATGGGATGTTGCTGACGTCACCGAAAGACGTAAGTTGAAGTTAAATGCGATACAACGCGCAGTGGTCACGATGGCTAAAGCACTGGCGTACTGAGCCAGGAGTCGTAGGTTCGAATCCTGCTCGTGAGCGATTTTTTCTTTCCCAAATAAATATATTAAGTTTATTGTCATAAAATTATGGTACAAGAAATAATAATCAATAATAATCCCTAGGCCCCTGAACTAGTGCAAAAAGTGCCAACTTTATTACAGGGACCAGTCTCTTCGCGTGTATGGATCTACGGAACTATAACAGTCATTTGTCTATTAGTTCATAGAAAAAACCCTTGTCTGCAGTGGTAATGCTACGCCTGCTGATGATAAAATTGTCAAGAGATTTTTTTTTTTATTGTTAACGGGCTTGCTTTTGACCGCCACCTCACCTGATGTTAAGCGATGGTGCGGTCGATGATGGTTCACGCTTGCCCAGCAAAAACCTATTCACTCGAGCCTTGAAGACCACCAGATTATACTTCTCGAGAAACACTGACGCCGGCAAGGAATTACACTCTTTGGCGGTACGCATGATAAAGCTATTAGCAAAACGATTCGTGCGTGATGATACGTTAACGAAGCGCTTTTTACCCGACTGCGCCAGAAGGAGGGTTATGTTTTTCGAGTGTATGTATGTATGTATGTATATTTCTTTGGCACGCCCTGTAGCCTAAACAGCTTAATGGATTTTAGCTTAAGAGGTGTCGTTAGATTCGCCTTAATTGTGAGAGTGACACTGGGTATATCAAAATTATAAAAATCAAAATGGCCGCTTTTTGGCGCCATATTAAGTCTTCAAAAAAATTTCTTTTCCCTCAAAACCTATCGAGTGGGGTATCAAAATAAAGGGTTTTATAAATGCTTTACAAAAATATAATGAGAAATGCTAAAAAACAACAAAATATTCAATGCTAAAAAATTAATTATACATTTATGTGTGACTTTAAAAAATAACATAAATAGCGCGATAAAACATGACAGAACTAAAAATTTTAAAATAAAAAAGTTAATTAACAAAACCAAAAAACCCGACTGCGTGTAAATATAACTGAAAAGATGTAAACAAGACTTGTGTAGGTATACCTATGTGAAAGTATCAAATCAACACGCAGGCGGAGGCTACCTGTGAACTACTTATGTAATTAATGACCAAAAACATACGTAGCCTCCGACTGCCTGTTGATTTGATAATTTCACATAGGTATACCTACACAAGTCTTGTTTACATCTTTTCAGTTATATTTACACGCAGTCGGGTTTTTTGATTTTGTTAATTAACTTTTTAATCAAAAGCTGAATGTTAAAATCTTTGGTTATGTCCTAGATCTTGCGATTGATGACATTCACGTGATTATCAATCATAATAAAAAATGACATAAGCATATCATCAGTATTAGTCATAATTTTATTATTTTTCTTGTTGATGAATGATAGCGTTGAAGCATAATATCTGTCGAATCAAACGAATTTTGGACCAAATGTTTTATGGTTTGTTCCAACCAGGGAATTGAACTCATTCATGATCCCAAAGTTTACTACAACAACAACAACATAACATCACGCCTGTATTTCCCCGAAGGGGTAGGCAGAGATGTATTAGTACACCCACATTTCGCCAGTTATGTTAAAGTCCCATGTAATAGGGGGCGAGCCTATTGCCAATTGCCATTGACCGGGCACAAATCCAGACTCCGTACTACTACCTAGATTAATAAGGAAATGAAACTTATTTAACGCAAAGTTATTCAGTAATTGATTTATGAACATACTGTACTCATCTTGTACTGTGGATGATTCGAGTCTTTTGTGCCATTTCATCCTTACAAAGGTACCGGTCGAATGTTTAGAGGTAATTTATTGTCCTCCATCTACTCATAACAGTCCTCGGATTATTGTTAACTAATACACCTTAGGGTACTTAACTCTATTGTTCGTCCAAACAACTTTGGTTCAAGCTACTTTTTTATAATCAATCAAAACTTTCTTTGGAATCAAGTAACAGGCAAAGTTAAAATCACCTCTCCGTTTCTTGGAAAGTTTATTGCGAGGGTAGAATGCTATATAGGTATTTCTGAATATTCCTGATTATTAAAGAAAATGTTTGTGACAAGATTTATCTGTTACGTGATTTTGGTACAGGATTATTGAAGCGTGTAGCCATTAAATCTACAAAAAAGTATCCTTCAAGTCTTATTTCAAGTATTTATGTGTAACTTATCAGATCACGCATGTTAAACAAAAAAATCGGCCAAGTGCGCGTCGGACTCGCGCAGTAAGGGTTCCGTACCACCCATCGACCTGATACCCCATAGAAACTGATTGAATTTACGAGAGTTTATCAAAAGACATCATTGGACGATGGGTGAAATATGAAATTTTGCATCTCTTTCTTACGCAGGTACCACCACATATGTCTATGTTTTTCTTATTTTTAGTATTTGTTGCTGAACTACATAATATTCACTATAATCTGACTAAGTTTGATGCTGGTATGTATTACCGTTTTAAAGATAGAGCAGGAACAAAAACGTTGAAAAAAATGCATGTTTTTTGAGGATCTTGTATGGGGTCCCCCTTTGGTTTAAGACTTTTTTTGTTTTTAGTATTTGTCGTGATACACCTCATAGCAACACACATTCTCAGAAAATTTCAACCGGCTACCTATTACAGTATTACCATTCAAAAGATACAGCCCTGTGACAGACAGACGGACGGACAGCGTAGCGAGAGTAATAGGGTCCCGTTGGGCACCCTTCGGGTACGGAACCCTAAAAAGTATCCAAAGGAGTCTTATTTCAAGTATTTATGTGTGACTTATCAGTTCACGCATGTTAAACAAAAAAAAGAAAAAAGAAAACAGAAAAAAGTAAAAGACCTCCAAACACGAGCCGTTCGAATTTTAAAGCAAATAAAAAATCGTAGTAAAACAAAACGCACAAAGAATTTCTCGCTCTCAAACATAAAGGCATAATGAAATTCATCCCCATGAGTGTTCCGAGCTATTATTCAACCACATACAATATATAGTGTGCGGGTAACAAACGCTACTGGGCTCACACTGAGCTCATGTAACTGCCTGGAAGCGGTTGCAAGCGCAGTTTCATTTGATGACTTGTTGGACTGGTAAATCTTTATTTGATGGGTACATTTTAAATCACTTTTGCGATGCATTTTTATGAAGCGAAGCTTCTATAGCGTCGTTGCTCGCTCGGCCACCGGGGCAAAGATTACCTATTAGTTACTACGTAAACCGGGGAGTAAACCGAGAAAAAACGTGACCGTTAACTCGGTCGCTTGTTCTATCCGCGCTTGCAAATATATAGAGGCTTCTTATCTCTTTGGGCATCCCCCGACACCACCCGTTTTTATGTTATTGCAGGATAATAATGTCCTCCCGGCCCAATTTCGGTCACGGCGGCCAATCTCAATGGAGACTAGCCATCTGTGCGGGACATATTATAGTGCACAAGTGTGTGCACAAACACAGGTGCACTCTCTATTCCCCCACTCTCATAATCCGATGGGACGGCAATTCGACACGACCGGAGAGAGATCAGGCGCAGGACCGACGGCTTTTCGTGCTCTCCGAGGCACGAAGTGGGCTCGATGTGTAACGAAACGGTCACCCATCCACAGATTGACCGCGGCTAGTGTAGCTTAACCTTGCAGATCGTACAATCCACACGCTTTGCTACTCAGCCACAAGCCCATTATTGCAGGATAACTAGGTACTTAACTACTATCTGGGAATTCGTAGTAACTATTTTATCAAAATCTGATTCAACTGTTATGCTTAAAATCATTTGATTTTCAATGAAACTCGCATGAAGACTGCTAATAGGCCAAATTAAATTAACAAAAATTTGTAGATTCCGTTAGAATTATCATCACCAGTATATCCACTCATAAGACAGCTGATCCCGAACAAATAAAGCCCAAATGACCCCGATTCACAGACACATCTAAATACACATCCTAATTCAGTGTGGCGACACAGAAATAACACGGAAAACGCAATAAAAACATTACTCAGGGGCAACTACGTAAGCAATTACATTTATAGCTTTACTGCCGCTTCCAGCGACATTGTATCTTTGACTCCGGTGCGATTTGTATAGAAATAATTTCTACACTGTGTAGCACCTATACTTCTTGCCAGGTATAATTTGCTTCACCGTTTTACGAACAATTACAGCTACCTCCAACCTTATATACACCCGTGAATACGTGAAATTTTGTACTGTGATAACGATGCTTTTGTTGTCATGATGTAATACTCGTTCTGTGAATGTATTTTGATTTATCTGATAATAAGGCTCTGTTAAAATTACCCCATTGTATAGCAGGCTTATGTGCTGTAACTGAGTTGGCAAGACCAACTCCAATCAATTAAAAATTTGCTTGGGAGTTATATCTTGGTCTAACATGGCTGGCTTTGTTGTTGATTCTTGATTCTTGTAACCTTTTGTAGACAGCGAGCCAAGATTCCATTTCAGTGACAAGACTGCAGTGCTATTAAATAAAAGCCAAATAAGAAAGAAATCCATTTGGTCTGAAGTATTGTGAAGTAGTAATTCCTGCTTACTACGTCGGCCATTTCTGCGAAGACTAGGGAACAATGGTGGTATTTTCTTAAAACAAAGGCCAAGTTAAGGCAATACAACGCAGCACTGTTATTGTCAGGTAGCCTTTAAACAACTTGTGGCATTGTCCTTGCATATTTATTTCTAATATCCAGATTACTTGGAAACTCTTTGCTTTCATAAGAGCTCAAAAGGCCAATTTTAGTAATGATAAACGTTCAAAACAAATCTCAATCACAGTATTCACAGTAGATGTTTCTGATTGCCGTTTATTGGTAACATTATTGACCTAAGTTTCACAAATAAATGGCAAACAGGAACATCTACTTTCAGGAGATTGAGATTTAGTTTGGAAGAATATTTTAAATGTTTTTAATTAGGTACGAGAATTGGCAGTCTGGTTTATTTCTAAGAGATTCTTTATGATTTTTTTTATGTTATAAGCTTCTGACAGACTTCACAAAAAAATTACGGTTAGTCAAACACAGATACAGCTTTGCATCAATCAACTCAGCCTATCGCAGTTCACTGCTGGACATAGGCCTCTCCCAAGTTGCGCCACAACGCTCGGTCCTCTGCCTTCCGCATCCAGTCCCCCCCAGCCACGTTCTTTAGGTCGTCGGTCCACCTGGCAGGGGGGCGCCCCACGTTACGTTACGCAGCTTTGCATCATTATGACACAAATATGTTAAAACCGTGAAAAATATTTGGTTTTCTAGTTCTATGTAATTTTAGTATCAAGCTTAAAGATATACTTACCAAAAACTTTTAAGAACTTATATAAAATAAGGGAGGTATTTCCTTGACAAGACCTGCTTTCCCTTATCACAAACTAATAGTCCAACTTTACACGACTGCAAGTGATTTTCGCCCATGTATACTGCCGGTGAGCTATATCAGATAAGTTTGAAATACCCCGTACTTCAAAGTTTAGCGTGAACTTACTTAGTCCAAGGGTGGCTTATCGCCCTTAGGAAGAAACACTTCGATGTAATTTATGTATGTCTGAACGCTTTTTCAGTTTGTACATTCGACTTTTACTTTTTCGAGTGCCTGCATTTTTTGTTACGGAATTTCCCTTATCTGACCAAATGTCGTAATCCGCTCTTCGAGTCGCGTTATTTATTGTCTTTTTTTGTAGCTTAGTTGTGGTTTTACTTTTTGTACCGATTTTTTCCACATATTACTGTAACAGTACCACCGTTCTTAAGATTCGACATAGGCTATAAATTTTGTAGGATTATTGACATTTTTTGAGAGATTTTCTTTCGGAGCAGAGTTCAAGTTCGTAATTATTTCGTATTTTGGAATTTTATTTTTGTTTCTCACGCTTTTTTGGAGAGTTGAAGTAATTACAAGCGTTACCGACACGAGATAGCTTTTAAATAACTTGCCTTGTATGATAACCTGGTGATAAAAACGAGATAATTAAAATTAAGGCGCTACTAGCAGCCAAGTGGCACCCCCATCAGTATTACTCGCCGAGTACATCATTTATCAAAATTTCGGTTTTACCAATGGCAGTAAAGGAGTACCATTTTTAGGGTTCCGTAACCAAATGGCAAAAACGGAACCCTTATGGACTCGTCATGTCCGTCTGTCTGTCTGTCCGTCCGTCCGTATGTCACAGCCATTTTTTCCGAAACTATAAGAACTAGGTATATGGTTGAAACTTCGTAAGTATTCTGTGAACCGCATTAAGATTTTCACACAAAAATAGAAAAAAAAATCAAATAATCCCATTCTCTTAGGAGCTTTAGGCCTCTGAAAAAAAATTGCTATGTCACGGCAGTTTTTGTCTTATTTTTAACCGACGAAAAAAATGAGGAGGTTAACAATTCGACGCGTATATATATTTTTTTTATTTTATTTTATGTATGACCACGCGTAACTTTTTACAGAGTGGTCTGATTTTGATGATTCTTTTTTTAATGGATAGGGTATATCTCGAAGTTGGTCCCATTTAAATTTCAAAATCAAAATCCACCCCTAAGGGTAGTAAAACAGGGGATGAGTGTTTGTTCACCCATTGAATTCTTACCGGTTAACCGATTCTGTTGACATTACGACATAATGGAGACCTGGAGTTAGATTTTAACCACAAAAAAATGAAAAATAAAACTTTTTAACAAAAAATTGAACCGACGAAAACAGAAACTGAAAAGCGAAAAATAACTAATTATGAGTCGGCGCCAAACAACCAATCAACGAAGATCATTAAATTACTTTAATAAATAATAAAAACAACGTCACATCAAATACAACGTGAAATTTTCAACGATAAACAATAACTTTCCAAAAATGCGTTCTCCGCTCGGCCACTTGCAACTTACACGCACTTTGCTTGTTAAAAGTTCGTTTGGCGCCGACTCATAATTAGTTATTTTTCGCTTTTCAGTTTCTGTTTTCGTCGGTTCAATTTTTTGTTAAAAAGTTTTATGTAGACCTAGAATTATATTTTGTTATTCTGCAAACGATTTTAATTTTTTCACCCTGGTCTTAGAGAAATCTAATTTTTTCCAACTCCTTAACTGATTGATAAGTACGCTCCGTACATCGTTGGGCGATATAACTGAACGCACCCATAAGGATATCCAGAGACACCATGTATGGTGTTGCAAGATATAATTATTTTGTTAATCAATTTTTGAAATCGATTTTGTAGTTTTTTTTAAATAATAACATTGCAAGCTTTTAAGTATTAATTAATATCGATTTTATAAGTAATATTTCATTCAATTTAAAATGATTATAACAATATTTACAATAAATGCATAGGTATTTTAAAGCAAAGAATCATTTTATTTTTCTGTACAAAAAGATTTCAAAAATGAGTTTTGAAAAAAATAAGAAATCAATCAATCAAGATAAGTCTAGTATAATAGCATCTGAAACACAGTAAAAGTGAATTCATAGAAGTATCGGTATTTAAAATCGATTCCGATTATTTGTTGAAATTGTCTGAAATCTGGCAACATTTTCAATCGGTTTCAATGGAGTATGTACTTACGATTCAGTTTAATACATATTTATTATGTTTTTTAATGCTAGGGTGAAAGAAATGTTGATAAAGAACAAATAAACATGAAAAAATAAGACATAATTTTTGAATAATATACAGTTTTGACATAACGCCAAAAATGGGCCCATCCGTGGGCATTGTCCTTTGGGGGTTCCCCATACTTAGAACTGAAATTAAAAAAAAAAATTTTTCTTCAAACCCATACGTGTCATACCCATCTATGGACAGGTCTTAAAAAATGATATTGAGGTTTCTATTATTATTTTTTTCCAAACTGAAGAATAATTTGCGCGAGAGACACTTCCAAAGTGGTAAAATGTGTGTGTCCCCCCCACCCCTGTAACTTCTAAAATAAGAGAATGATAAAACTAAAAAAAATATGATGTACATTACCTTGTAAACTTCCACCGAAAATTGGTTTGAACGAGATCTAGTTAGTGGTTTTTTTTAATACGTCATAAATCGTAAACCGCAATTTACCTTTCATTCAATCAACTCAAATATAAAAATAAAAAAACATTTAATTTCATAATCATAAACCTTATTTAACCACAGTTATAGATGAACGACTAAATAACTTCTTATACGTCCAAAAAAGGTACGGAACCCTCGGTGCGCGTGTCCGACTCGCACTTGGCTGGTTTTTTATTTTAGCTACAGTAGTAGCTTCAGAAACTTACTCTATAAATTATAGTTCGCTGTTGGATAGAACAAGTGCCTAAAGTTTTCAAAGTGCTTTCGCATTTTTTCCAACTACAACTACACTGAACTGAAATGTACAGAGTTAATAGTTGCTGATTAAACTACAGTACCTTTACTTCAATTGGTAAAACCGAATTTTCGATAAATGATGTAGGTACTCAGCGAGTATAATTTTTTTTTCCTGATGGGGCGCCACATAGCTGCTAGTATGTTTTATTAGATTAGAACAGTAATAACACGTAGTGTATCATTCTAGTAGTCATCATCATCATCATCATTTCAGCCGAAAGACGTCCACTGCTGGACAAAGGCCTCCCCCAAAAGACCCCCCCCCTTTTGGGGGATAATCGCTGCCACGCTTGGCAGGCGGGTTGGCGATCGCAGTTGGTTGGTAAATACTCAGAGAACGCAGCTGCCCATCCTCTGGTTAATCCCTTAGTCGCCTTTTACGACACCCATGAGAAGATATAGGGTGGTGCAATTCTTTACCTCCGGAACCACACAGAACATTCTAGTAGTAATTATAAAATATTTCTAGCTCACAAATAGGTTATTAAAATGTAAACTACTTACTAATGAGTGTTAGTAATTACAGTCATCGATCACAAGTTTTCAAGATGGTTGCTTACGATAACTCACAGTAATTTATTATTCTTGATCAAAGAAACGAGAACATAGTAATTATGTCGACACCAAAGTTCCTCCTTCTGTTTATTAAGTTAAATGTATTTTATGTAACTCCAATATACATTATATAGGGTGTTCTACAATGAACATAACACACTATACAGAATGTGTTACTATTGCGCGTACTAACTTCAAGTTGTTATTTTTACGACCGTAGAAATATATATATATTTGTGTTGAATTCGGTGTAGTATCCATTATTACATAAAAAATGAACAACATTTTTATGACTCCTGAATAAGACACTGATATTACGGAACTACGCTATCGTTTGACAAAACTAGAAATGCGTGGTCATATTTTAAGAGCTCATTCAGGGAATGCTATCGAAAAAATTTACCATACGGGTCAACCCTAAAATCACAAAAGAAAAACACTGCTGATCCCTACATTTTGTCGAGCGACATCGATCATCTTCTAGGGAACAACTGTTTTTTTTTGCGATTTCAGGGTTGACCCGTATGGTAAATTTTTTCGATAGCATTCCCTGAATGAGCTCTTAAAATATGACTACGCATTTCCGAAACACGCTGTATAGTCTTATTTTGGGGATCCTTTTAGCGAAAAAGACTGTATAGTATTAGCATTTTTGATCATGGTTTCCGGTTAGATTCCGTAGTGCTATTGAATTGATGGAGACAACCTTCAATGCTTTCCACTTGAGTGGCGACCACCCTACGGACGAGACCTTTAATTAGCATTGCTAATAACATGGGGCTGATAGTGGGAACACGTAATACATGGCCTTTAATAAGGACCAGCTTTTCCCGATCATTTGAATTTTTTTGACTGAATTAATTTTGGTGTGCATTTAAGGGTTTGGGTTTTCAGGGCTGGCTAAACAGTATTTCTTGGTAAACTATCAGCATTCCTGCCCCTATCCCAGTTTAT
This sequence comes from Asteroscopus sphinx, assembly GCA_949699075.1. Lineage (NCBI taxonomy): Eukaryota > Metazoa > Arthropoda > Insecta > Lepidoptera > Noctuidae > Asteroscopus > Asteroscopus sphinx. The sequence goes on along the minus strand of OX453022.1, from coordinate 9,969,651 downwards.
TTGGGTAGGCGCAGCATGTATAATTATTCCATACATCTCTATAAACCACCATCTCAGTGTTCACTTTCTTTCTATCCATATCATCTTTCACACAATTCATCCATCTGTAGTTTGTTCCGCCTCTTATAACGGCCAAAATTAATATCCAATCTATCTACGATTTACCCTACTAGATATAGAAATTTGACATATTTTGTATGGAGCTTATGTCAAATTCCTATCTCTAGTAGGGCAAATAATTTTGGCCGTTAGTCTAATTAAAAAAAGGTTTTTCATTTTTTTTTTTATGGGCTTTTGATGTATATTTGACGCGTTTTAGCCATCCACATTCATACTAAATTACTAAATAATTTTCTCGTAACATGCTCCTAAACAATATTATTATTTATTAAATATAAATAATTGAATAGTACATGTACATACGGATATATTAAAATAAGTCAAATAGCGGTGTTATTATTAAAATACGCATCATTTTCTCTTAGTCGCTTTTAACGCACTGGAAGATAAGAAAAAGCGTCATCACATTGTTCCTCATCATAGTTTATACTTATTTATTTCATAAAAGAACTATATACATTTTTTATACCAACGATAAAAAAGCTAAATATTTATAGACTGTCCTTCCCATCAAACCTAAGAAAATAGCTAATAAATCGTGTTATAGAAATAAATTCTTAAGTCCGGCAAAATAGAAACTGATAGACTTTCTTCGATAAAGTGCCGGTCAGAGGTCCGGGGTCGTATTATCTGGACCTCGACGCGATATCTTTCTTGAAGAAAATGGGACAGACCGCGTATAAAGGTATAACTACTTGGGATTTTTTGCGGGCGAAAATCTTGCCGGCGTAAAAGAATGTAAGTCTGAGAAATCGCTGGTGATGGGATGTGAAACTTGTGTCCCTTGGAGGTAATATTGAAGTTTCTTTTAAGATGAGAAGGTGAAATTCGAAGGGAATGCTTTGATTTTTTTTTTGGAATTTTGGTTGTGTTCATTTTTGTAATTATTATTTTATTTAAACTTATATACACCAAAACCTCTACATAAGGCGGACTTAACGCCATATGACATTCTCTACCAGTCAACCTTTGGATTAAAATGAAATTATCTGAGAATCATATGATTATGTCGAGTTCCGTGTTTTCCACAAGCACGAGCAAGTCGAATCCGACTCGGTTGGGCAGCGTTCGGGAAGCTACGCAATATCTTCTCGTCCAAAATACCGCAGTGTCTTAAGACGAAAGTCTTTGACCAGTGTGTGTTGCCAGTAATTACTTACGGTACTGAAACGTGGTCGCTCACAATGGGCCTGATAAGAAGGCTCAAAGTCACTCAAAGGGCAATGGAGAGGGCTATGCTCGGAGTGTCCCTGCGTGATCGAATCAGAAATGAGGAGATTCGGAGGAGAACGAAAGTAACCGACATAGCCCGAAGAATTGCCAAACTTAAGTGGCAGTGGGCGGGGCACATTGCTCGCAGAACGGATGGCCGATGGGGCAGTAAAGTTCTGGAGTGGCGACCGCGTACTGGAAGGCGCAGCGTGGGTAGGCCCCCCACAAGGTGGACCGACGACCTGGTGAAGGTCGCGGGAATCCGCTGGATGCGGAAGGCACAGGACCGGTCGTTGTGGCGATGCTTGGGGGAGGCCTATGTCCAGCAGTGGACGTCTTTCGGCTGAAATGATGATGATGATGATGAATGACCTTTGAACTAGGACGTTTTAAGTATTTTTCAGTTTTCTCTCTATAACTCAAAAAATTATAATCACATTATACTCGAAATAATTTTAAAAGAGAGTTTTCACAAAGGTCTATCAATGTGGAAGATTATAACTTTCTACGTTGCATAGTTTAGAAATGGCAGGGGGGGGGGGCACATTGCAAGCCACTTTGGCGCGCTATATTTCGCAGATGGTACACCTGATAAAAAAGTGGTGTATGAAACATTACTTTCATTTTAGTAGACCTATTCATTGATACCCCACACGAGGGGGTGCAGCGAAAAAAAATTTTTCATCTCCATTTCACATGTATGGACGCCACCCCTAAAATACGTAAAAACGATTTTGTTATTCTTTTAAAATTGAGATCTATAAGTAGACTATTTTTTAACAAAATTTCATTTACTTATGTTTATAACTGTAGAAGTTATTAAGCTGTAAAGGATTAGGACAGACGGACAGACGGACGGACATGACGAAACTATAAGGGTTCCTTGTAGGACTTCGGAACCCTAAAAACACCCAGATAGCCAGGGTCACTCAGCAAAACTTTGCATGCGATTCCTTTGTACGTGTAAAGCTAACTATAATAACCAATAGAGTTACGAAAGTTTAGTGACTAAATAATAGTAAATTCTGATGTTTTCAGTCTGTTTTTTTTTTCTTTATAAAAGGGCCCCAAAACTATGGGTCCAAGGGCCTCTCCATAGCTTTAGACGGCCCTGATTATGACGATATCTAAAGCCCTAATTAAAATAATGGTCGAAGTAGTAGACCTCTAAAACATTATTTTAAAATGTGATAAAATCAAAATTTTCTTCATTCGCAGTTCTCCAATACTTTGCGCTAGATAAAGACATTTTGTAATACGTGGAGGACCAATTTAAAAGTACAATTTGTAACCTTCACTGAACTAAAAGTCACGTACTAAAACAATATATTCAGTGAAATAATTACGCAAACGACGAAACCCTTTTAGTTAATCCGATAAAAGTTTGTGCCCTTGCGGCTGGAATGAGCTATGTACACTGTTACCTACTCAAGCTTTCTTGGGAGACGTTATTTTTTCGTGAAATGTACATTATGTAAATATATCCTACTAAAACTAATATTATAAATGTGAAAGTATTGATGCTTGTTTGTTCTTCAATTTAAGTTGAAAGGATTTGGATAAAATTTGGCACAGAGATAGTCCATGTCCTGGATTACAATACGCGCAATCTAAGTAAACCGGTCTGAAGTTAGGCACTGCGCATGTTTCCCTGTCCTTACAAGCCATCCACATTCATACCTAAAACTTTTCTCGTAACATGCTCCTCATAAATCCGCATCACATGTCCATCCATCTCATCATCATGACAATCTACTGCAACTCAACTTATTAGTCACAGGCGCTAGTTCAAAACCCTGTCATATACTAATTTCTTATCCTATCCATTCTCAAAAAGTATTTTGATATATATTTTGGTAGATTCTTGTCAAGCATACATAAATATATCAGCCCTTAAATTCTTTTAGAGAGCCAAGGCTATATGAAGGCCAGCCAAGGTTATACTTACAACCTTAGCTGTCGGATCCGTAACCGCCCTTTTCAATCTTTTCCTATTCTCTCTACATTTTGATATTAGAATTTTTCTAATTTTAATATTTGTATTAGTTAACTGTATGCCTAATTTAATATTTAGTTTAGTTTAAATGCATGTGAATTATTACAAGTACATATTTGCGTAGGATATGGTAAAAGAACTTTGTTTTAACCTAAGTATCGCCCCATGTATACCCGTATTCAAGCAAATAAATGATTGATTGATATGGTAAATATTCAAATGCATTTCGTTAAAAAAATATGATTGGCAGAAGGGCTAAGCTGTTAACCATACTAACAAATCAAAAATTAGTTGGAACAGTTTCAAACAGGCCATTAATATAACTGAATGTATTTACAGAATGCATAGAATTCCGACAGGTACCGTAAATCATAACATAAATATAAGTATTCTATGTTTTAGTCAAGCCATCTATTTTCATTCCACACCAGTGTACAAGGACTTATGGATAGGGACACGGAATCGCCCGGGGCGTTTGCCAAACATCAATCTTGACCGACTTTGCCAAGATTGCCAAGTTCACTAACTCCTCAGCAGTTCATCATTCCACGCCAAGCTAACTCGCCTCACGAAACAATTTGATTTCCCTAATACCCAGTCGGAATACGAAATCTAAAGAAATATTTCGCTGAAATTCCACTTCGAAGTTTTAAGATTATTGCCGACTGTAGATAACAATTTTCTTACTCCTTTGATATTGCTTGTGGGCGAGATTTGACATCTAGTGTTATTACGGAATAAGGTCTGGCAATCACATCTGGATATTAGCGAACAAGACGGCTTGAATGTCTGACAAAGGTTTGAGAATGACATTAAATCGTGCAGACCATTTCGCTGTTTGGAATAGGCTCGTTCCGTTTAAGGACATACTTTAGTCTTTAGGTTGGTTCGAGATTACTTACGACTTAACAAGTTAGTAGTGTAATTGACAGCTCATCTTATGATTATTGTGGTTATAACAGAATTGTGCTAATAAATGTGCATCTTAAATGATAATGGTATTGATTCTCTTGTCCACAAACTATACTTATTTTGAATTATCGCTCTCCTTTACTAATAGTAGATATAAGAAAGGGATGGCAACAATTTTAGTGCTGTCAAATTAGTCGAAATTAGAATTCCTAGCAAGTTTAATCGTGATCTCGGAACGTGACAATTAAAACTACAAAGAAGCGTAACACGTAAACTAATTTGATAGTTCTAAAATTATAGCTATCTCTTGTTTTCACTTTTAGAAAAATATGTGAATAGTTTAAATCAAAGTCAAGTTGGTTAACAAGAGAATCAACAGCAATGACAGTCATTATAAGTGTACTATCTTGCCAAAAAGTATAAACATGAAACTTTAGTTTGGGTTTCATTTGCTCTCAGTGAAATTCTAGATTTTCAATTTAGTTGTGTGTTTTTTCTAAAAGTTTATTATCAATTCCATTTGTAACCGAGATTGCACTACCCATTTATAGCTCTGTTTACACACAGTTGGAAGTATTACGAGTACTTTAGCACAAACAGAGTTTTACACTTAAATTCATATTATTATCACAATGTGCACTTCACGGATCACTTACAGTCGTTCCAGAAGTTTACTGAAATATATTTGATTTCAACTTCAGTCCAACTGAAAAGTTGTCGCGAACATTGTTGGAACAATGAACAATCCAATAAACCAATAGCCGTCTACGGTCATTTTGTCTAAGTCCGAAGATATCATATCTTAGTGAAAACTAGCTTGTGGCGTCAAAACATCTTCAAGTTTTCTCATAAATACGCTTTCAAGCTTAAGTTTTTGGCTTTGTTTGGGTTTATTTGTTGAATAAACAAAGTTAATTAGAGGCCGGTAAATTTATTACACCCTGCGTGTATCTTAGAATTTGTTATTTTCTCTTCCTGTAAGTGTCGTAAAAATTAGTCAAAGTCAAAAGTTTTTTATTCAAATAAGCATTTTCATGCACTTTCAAAGCGTTAAAAAATTAGTTGCACGGTTCCAAAAAGTTGGTCCTATGGAGAAGAGCCGGCAAGAAACTCCATGGATATACTATTTTCAATTAATAAATATAACAATGGTTTGTTACGTGATTTGGAAAGAATTGTGAAAGAACAGTTATAGCCTGAGAGTTCGAACTGTGACTTTTCAAATTCATGTGCGGGCCAGAATTTGATTATCACTTGCTTTAACGGTGAAGTAAAATATCGTGAGGAAACCTGCACACCTGAGAGTGCTCCATACAGTTTTCTGATGGTGTATATAGTCCGCGCAATTGGCCAGCGTGGTGGTCTAAAGAAGAGGCCCGTGCCCAACGGTGGGACAGTAATAGGCTGATATGTACATATGTGAAGTGTCCTGAGTCAATCGACTGAAGAATTTTATCAAAAAAGTCTAGGTTGGGCTCTAAGGTCCAGACAATGTATCATCACACTTATTATAAACTAGATTGTATTTTGTGACCAAACCGCAGATTTTAGAACTGTGGATATTAAATCGAAGAAATAAATAATTTTAGTAGCATTCACACACTTTTAATAAACTGATATAGCTTACGTCCCAGATCCAAGACCGTAAAAGTTTAATCATATAACAGTCATGGCTGCAGAAAAATCCATAGGATACGAAACTGGAATAGAAATATATGGAGCTGAAATATTCGAAGAAAAACGTGCTGCAGGGAACTTTGATAGAAATATTTTGTTGATTCCTTTTGGTTCGTGTGCTGGGTTAAAATAGGTCATCCTTCCTTTTAGCTTGGAAAGTGACGAAGATAGGATTATCGTAGCGAATGAACAGAAATATGCATTTGCATTATATTATAATGTGAATAAATTTCGGGCGCAAATATTAAAGTGCATTATAGCATTAACCTTTTACCAATACAGTGATCTTTGAAGGATTACCTCCAAGCATAAGCATTAGCTGAAGAAACATATAAATAAATGGATATATTTAGGTATTCCGTGTTTTAGCACTTAAGTTTTCTGATTGTCTTGTAACAGAATACCAATCTACTTATCTGATTAATTTTATCTCATGATAAGTTCCATTGAGTTATCACTTGCTCACCATTGTTTTCATTGATTCCATGACGTGACGCGGCAATTTGCGTGTTTTATAGTCTGCATATAAATTAAGTTTGCGTGAACCCTAAAATCTTCAAAACTTAATTAGTTGGCTGTCACGCGATTGGGTTCTACGCCATTTCTGTTCTACTTTCGTAAACATTTGAGTTTTGACATTGTTTTGAGGTAATCGTCAAATTGTAGCATGGTATGATTTTCGAGAGTAAATTTTCTAGAGTAAAAAGTTTAGTTCTTTTATTAACAGCAACATAAGTCCTATGGCAAAATACTTTGATTAAGATCAATTTTTAAGTTTGATTATATTGTAAGTTGAATTATTCTTTTATTGCTTCATTAAAGGGATTTGATTTCATGTAATATGTAATGCAAATTATTTACAACTTTCTATCAATAATAGACGATTACGTTTACTTTCATTTTATCACTATACACCTTTCGCAGCAAAATAACAATCCTGTTACTAAAACGTTGTGAATCTCCATCGAAAAATAATTCAATCCACACGCGAACTCCATTCCGAATATATCCACACAATACGGTTTAGGTATTTGTCGCACCGAATCGATCTGATTGCTCGATTGCGTCCATTCGATATCTCGATTGGTTCTCACTCGGTTCGATTCGATGCATTCTACAGTAACTCAATACGACGCGTGTTTGCATTCGAATGCGATCGCTATAGGTTTAATGGTAATCTTCTCGAATCCAAGGGTTTGTGATTGAATTAAAAATTTTTATAACTTCTGTGGGGATAATACCTACCTTTTTTTTTTTTTTTTCTTTTCGGGTGGAAATCCTCATCGATATCTGGGGAAGACGGAGGGATATTTCGGACTTCTACCGACTAAAACCACACGGTGGCCACCCCCAACACAAATGTAAAATAGAGTGGTCAATCAAATTAAATTATCTGAAGTGATTAGAATCATGTCAGCCCGTAAATGTTCTCAGCTAAATGGGAATTGGCTAGTTTTAGTAAAGAGTTAAATAAAGGGTTACTAAGTGGACAAAGGTGTTAACTAGCAAATATTTCTAAACTAGTAATGAGCGTTTGAATCAGATTGAATCATCAGTCAAAACTTATATTTATGCAAAAAATCATATTTTTAATTTCGTCCGATAACACTTTTGTCCACTTACGGCCAAAATTAATATCCAATCTATCTATGATTTACTCTACTAGAGATAGAAATTTTAAATATGTTGTATGGAGCTTATGTGAAATTCCTATCTCTAGTAGGGCAAATCGTGGATGGATTGGATATTAATTTTGGCCTTTATTCCTTCAAATATCTAATCAATCAGTACACCCTCGCAGCTCGGGCGAATAAAAAAAGGCGGACGGAATCTCGCCAAGAAAAGATTGAAGCACTTAATGTTTTCCTAAACCCACTATAATTATTTTGATAGCATTTTAACACACCAGATATATATTGTCATTTTATTTGTGACCTGCGACAATGACTACCTTCATTCGAGATTTGTTGCGTAATCGCGGCTTTTTGTCTTACTATGGGTGTGAATGTATGCGTGCCAGCCCGTACTTTTAAGGGAGCCGCCTTACTATGGGTGCTTCACTTATTGTTTATTATTATTATTCATTTATTTTAGATTATTCACACATCCATATTTTTGTTAGTTAATCTTAAAAACTATGTTAGTAACTCAATGCTTTAATATAGGACTGTCAGAGCGCTCAGTCATTCATTCTACCTCTATCATTCTACCTTGTCTGTCTCTTTCAGCCGTGCTCTACGTAGTTAAAGAAACAATCTACAAATAGTTAACTTACAGAAAAAACAATAAAATGAATGTGATTGACAAAAGCTGTCGAAGAGCCGCCGGTTCCATACAAATGATTTTTCTGTTGGTAAATATTTGTCAATCGTCAACTGTATGAAGTCAGATGCGCCTGTGATTACATAAAACATAATCAGCCCATTACTGTCCCACTGCTGGGCACGGGCCTCTTCTCAGTATGGGAAGGCTAAGGCCTTAGTCTACCACGCTGGCCTAGTGCGGGTTGGCGGACTACACACACCATCGAGAACTGTATGGAACACTCTCAGGTGTGCAGGTTTCCTCACGATGTTTTCCTTCACGATGTTTATTGTTTTTTTTTTGTTTGTGATTGATTACCCAAAATGTTTAAAGGCTGGTACATATTTGCGTCTAAAAATCTTCTAAATATTAGACAACAAACAACAATCTGCATTGTACTACAGTTTGTTTTCTGTTACGGCTACTAATATTTACGTTTTCTTTTCAGGTATGTACGTTTAACGTCCTCAATGAATCACTACTATGTGCAAGACCTCTCCACAGTTGGTCTTGTCAATTAACGTCCTCCATAAACTACCTGGTAAGCTCTTAATTGAATTTAATAATTAAGTACTTTGAATTCCTAGAATTTTACGACATGGTAGGTCTGGGTTCAAACTAAGAAATACAATGAAACGTGCTTTCTCGAATAGTGCAGTTCCCAGATAGTCATTGGAAATATAATAGTTACGGCATCGTTTCACGATTGCCACTAGTGCTTCGTGTCATGCCCACTCCATAAACGTCTGAAGCGTGATCCAAGTACGCTCGTAACAAACTTATAAAGGAAGCTATCGGCTTTATACTCACACATATATTTGCACCTAGTATATCTGTCAAGCGAGGCGTGTAAGGTAATTCAACACGTGAGGAGCTTCGGCGCCGAGTAATTCGCCCCCAGAATATTAAGCGAATAACCGCCGCTGTTGCATTCGATGTACTGACTGTAAAGACGTTTATATACTTCGCACCTACACGGTCGTTCCACGAAACTTGGGTAGGATTACTATAAGACAACCGTTTGATAGAGATACTTAACGAATCGAACGCTCCTGGAAAGTCCATAAATCGATTTTGCACCAAGGAGCTCAAATTCCTTTGTGTGATTTAAAAAACTATGACTCAATTATTAACTCCCCTATTGTTAACATAACAATGTATTATGCATCAGCTCACCACAATCTAATATGGTGCCTATAGCCACCTCATTATACGTCAATAACTGTCCTTGGTGGCCTTTTCTAGACTCTCCAATTATGGACTGCATAACAACTGCATTATTTCTCCATTTGGTTGCGCTTTGAAGGACTTAAATGGCTCCTTATGAGTGCACTGGCACCTGGTATCCCTCATCAGAGGCACTCTGTATGTAAGTAACCAGGTTACCGTCATAGGCACTACAACATGAATACTAAGTCAGGAAGTATTACCAACTTACCTGTGACTGTTTAATATATTCATTGGAACCTTGCTACTTGCTATCTGCCGTAAGACGTGAGATGCAAAAGTTTTGCCCACATAAATATTACTACAACTTCCTGCGCTAACGCCAAACATTTCATAAAGGAAATTGATGTTTAGACTTGTGAATATTCTTGGGATTTTTCACATTTTTAGACACAAAGGAATTCTCTGTTTTTTTTATGTAGGTACAGCAAAATATTCGTGATGATCGTGTTTCTTGCATTTCTGGGCTTTTCTCCGGAATTCAGCAAGCTTTTATCTGAACATGCTAAAGGAGAAATTATTTCAAAAACATCTTTTAAAAACCGGGTAAATGATCAAAGTCAGTTTGGCATTGGAAGTACCCAAAATAGTTGGGTGTTTCAAAGTTATGCGATTCCAAACAGGCTAAAAAATCTCGACATCAAAATTCCAATTCGCCGGTGTACCGGAGAACGAAGCGAATTTGATCCTTTTTTTTGCCATACAAGAAGACAAGACGTTCAAAACCAGCTAAAATCTCGTCATCAGGTAGAAAATTCAATAGCCTATTCTCCTTATTGTTTCCTCCATCTTCTATATCAGTTCCTCATTAAATATTCATCGTCTAATCTCTTTCAACATGAAAACATAAATAAATTTGAATCTTTTATATCCCCTCCATCTTTATGTTTGACGAACCGTTTGAAGTTTATTATTGGTATAAGATGAATAAATACTTGATCTAGGTCATCTATTCGATGCTAGTGTGTTTGCCAAATCAGGCTATTTAGTTTATTTGCTTGTTCAGCATTAACCCGTTCTAATATCATTGCTTTTAGAATGGGATTCCTTCTAGATAGTAATATTTTCTGGTTACCAATTTTATGTTTGTCTGTTGTTGCAACTTCAAAGCTGATTGAATTAACTGTACAAACAGGATATAGTTTATTTAACTTTGATCTGATACTACCGTGGTATTGGAAGTTTAACACATCTAGTGCTAATACTAACATTTTATAATAAGAAAGATTATTTTTTCTTTTGTTAAACATTAAACTAAAGGAACTGTTTTAATGAATAGAAACAGAATAAAAGTTTCTTACAAACTTCCAACTCTGTTAGCCTACTTATTCATTTTCATACAAAACAATATTTACAGAAATTCAATACCAAGTTTATTATTTTATTAGGGGAGCAATAACGTGGCAAGATTGTTTCGAAGTTTCCATTCTTTTAAAAGTTAAACTAGATCGTTCCGCGATTCTTTTGCAAGACTAAAATAATGCAAAGTAACTATTTCAAAGGAAGATTTATAGCAATGTTTACAAGACCTACTCGAGAAAAAACAAAGATTGAGTAAAATGTAAGGACATGAAATAGGCGGATATTCAAATTTGAAATGTGTGGGCATTTTTGCAAACATGGCCGTGGTGGGTTATTTACATCTCAACTATCTTTTGAAAACGCTTTGTTTTATTTGTAGACCCATGGTAGATGTTTTTACTGATTCTGCTGAAATAAGGATTAGTAAAATCTTATTTGAGAAACGATTCTCAAATAAAATTGCCAAACTGTCTGTCAAGATTAGTAAAAGGCTTACACAGAATACACAGGTATAAATTAAAGGCTCCGAAAGATATTTCAAATGAAAAAAAACATTTTGCTTGAATCAATTTTTCACATTTGGACGTAGTTTAGCAAAAAGGATCCAACCCACACATAATCCTTACTGTAATAGTTTTTATTTTTATTAATATGCTTTGTTGAGACCGCAGATCGTTCAGTATATCTTGGCACGCGCGAATTAAAGAACTGCAAATGTGTCTGCCAAGTATAATGGGCGACTGATATTTTTTAACCAATCGGAGTCGTCGATAGGAATTAGCGAATATGATTAGTTATGTTTCTACAATGTTCGTTGATATTACACGCAAGTTACTTGTAAAACAGTCCAGTCGTTTTATTTTAATAAAGAATTAGAAATCCACAAAAGTATAAAGAAAATCAGTGCATGACCTATTCAAGTTGGGTACAATATATATTAGGAATCATTGGCCGTATCCTAAGCGTCTTCCCATAATCTTCGTCTAGACGAAATCATGTAAATAGCAATTTTGTATAATTTTATTACTAGCTTCAATGCTTATTTTAGGCATAGTTACACGAGCGTTCGCGGAATGACTCATACATGAATATCGAGTCGATTCCTATGCGTTACGCGTTTCAATATCATTTCGTGAATGTTCAGTTATATTATAGTACATAACATCACGATTATGGTGCCGAAACCGAGTAAAGTTACATTTAGAGCTAATGTACCGTCGGAAACCACATTTGGTGGTTAATCTATTATAATCATAGAATATTATACAGGGTGTGGCGTTTGGCGTATTGAATAGTTGGCAATATTAATAGCGTATTATTTATTTAGACACACGTCCGTGTGGTGCCGGACGTAAAGAATTGCATCACCCTTATCTCTTCTCATGGGTGTCGTAAAAGGCGACTAAGGGATTCACCAGAGGATGGGCAGCAGCGTTCTCTGAGTATTTAACCAACCAACTGCGATCGCCAACCCGCCTGCCAAGCGTGGCGATTATGGCATATCCCCCCAACATACATATGCTTGGGGGAGGCCTATGTCCAGCAGTGGATATCTTTCGGCTGAAATGATTATTTATTTAGAAATAAAAAAAACAATAAAAACAGAATGTGAAAGATCCGTTATTTGCAGAAATGGCAGTCAAATTGCCAAATGCACATCTACACCATGTTTTTGATGTACAGTCACGATTCTTCCCGGTGGTACATTTCATAAAAGAAGAGACTGTTATTTTAAAAATTTACAATACAAAATAATATGTCAATGAAAAAACACAATTCCAATCTAAAAATTAAATACAAGATAATAAAATGTCAAAGCATGTATACTTTATAACAAATAAAGTAACTATTTTAAATGAAATAATCTAAATTAGATTACTGGGGTAGATAATGTTTTTTTTGCTTCTTTGGTCAACAAATTATTTTAAATATGCAGCAGAATTCGCGTCACTTACAGTCTTTTAATCTATCTTTAGCAAGCTTAAGGTACCTATCAAGTTCAATATCATCACTTATAATAGTAAATGCAGTAACTAATATAAGATATTAACACCAGTAACATGGTACTGTGGGAGTGTAGACATTTACTGATATTTTATAATCATCGGCGCGTGAGCCTAAGCCGCGTAAGCTAAAACCTCATTGGGCGTAGTGATGTGATTACCGCCTGTGCTAGGGCGGCCATGTTTTGCGATATGGCTGGTACATTTTGGTCCCCCAATATTATACCTATTTTATTTATTTTTATTTTATTTACCTACCTACCATACCTACTTTATTTAGAACGATTTTGATACTTGTCTATTTTTCCAGTACCACAACATGCATGCCCACCGCATAATAGTGTAAAAGGCCGATTCACGAAAGTAAAACTGCAACCCTACAGTTTTTTTAAATCCTTTAGCACCAAAAACCAATAAATTAAGCAGGACCAGTATTCTTCCTACCCCATGTATACCCTCCGCGTAACAGTGTATTAGGCCAGTTCCCAGAAGGGAGACAATACCAAACCCACAGTTTATCACATCTTTTTTTTCCCCAAAACCCTGATATTATTATGTGGAATAGGACGAGTCTTGTTCTACACCACAGTGTACCCACCACACAACAGTGTAATAGGCCGGTTCACAGATGATCGCGGCGCGTTAACGCGACACTCTGTACAAACAACGCGCGTTTGTTAACGCTAATTAAGCTCAGTGTAACGTAAACCGAGGATTAGGGCTGCTCACCGTGTGTAGTGCAATATTGCTGGGATTTGAGTGTTGTGTGTAAGCTATAATTAATTTGACAATATTGGAAATAACAGACTTTCTATTAAAACTGTAATTTTTTATTTGTATGTTTAGTTAAGTTGTGAATCATGCCACTTCACCGCCAGCTGTAGTTTTGATTCTAAATGTTAACTAAGAAAAAAACATGAAATATTTTCTGTTTCGAAATAACAAAAACAAAATAGTTTACCCTTTTAACTAAACGTCCGTAACTAGTAATTTTAGATAGTTAACTGACGAAAGGAAACAGTTATAATAGCATTTAACACAGTTGTGACATTACTTTCACTTTTACCTCAGCTACCGTTTTTGTATGGGCGTAGGCGTATTTCGTCATTCGTCATTCTGTCTAGACGACAATCAAAGTATTTTTATCCTATACCTATCTATGGTTGAATAAATGTTTTGTTCAAAACAAACAGCATTAATTAAATACCAAGGTAAATCAACAATTTCAATACTTTCCACAAACGTTAATTGAGAATGCCTATTAATTACATAAGAGGCGCCCAAAATTTCCTATTTTTAATAGCATGTATTAAAAATAATCATGACCAATTAATTGGAGCAGCCCTAACGAGGTTTAAGCGGGGTGCACACTGGCTGCAAGCGTGCGATAGAGCGCCTTAACCTACAATGTGCACGATGGTCAACTATTATTATTTATTTTGTTTAGTAACAAATTCCTGTAATCGCTACTACGTATAATGAGCCTAATTAATTTGTGATATTGTAATTAGTCATTATAATTAATTAATGTGGTTATGATATACCTTTGAACTTTGTAATGTTTACAAAAATTATAACGTAATTATCGAGTATGAAATTTTGTGTTTCTGCCTTCGTGAACTGTAAATATTGTAAATAATATCATCTGAATAATAAAAGAGGTTTTCTCGATAACCTTTTATTGAAGTGACAGTCATTTTAATAATTACTATAAGTGTATGGATTTATATTTCTACAGGGTAATTTTTTACATACCAAGAACTTAAGCAGTGCCGTTGTACTTACTATTCGTTTCTATGTATTTTATTATTAATTCTCGGTGTGCATAAATTAAAAATTAAAACAAGAAATAACAACAACAACACTAACAAATAACTCTGAAATCGTGAAAAACATCAGCAGTTCCATAAGAAAGAAAGAAAGAAAAGAAAGAAAAAAAATTATTTGCTTCAAAAGTGACGCGTGTTGCGTTTTTTTGCTTCATACGTAAGTGGATACCTAATACGATCAAAATGTGTGGAACAGTTGTTTTTTACGTTTTCATAGTTGGTCACATAGTCAATTTGTGCAGAATGATGAGCAAAGACCACCTTTACAATTTTGGTACACACGGCTACACATCAAGCTGTACGTTTCCAGTATAAGCTGACCCCGCATTGTATAGGTTTTCCTTACAACGCGAGGTCAGCCTATACTGGAATTGTACAGCTTGATGTGTAGCCGTGTGTACAATATAAAAAATAACCCTGTATAAATGTAGATGTTCTTTCGCTTTTTCTTATGCTTATAGCTATAAAATGGTACTTGGGTTGTCTTAACAAAGTTAGGAATACGGTTTGTAGTTCGTTTTAGTATTTGTGTAGGACAAAAAACTCCTTCACAAAATAAAAAACCAAGCAGATGTTACAGTTTCAGTCTTGGGTCCAGAAACGTACCGAAAATGTTTTGTTCTAAAACTTTTGTAATATCCCTAGGCGTCTAACTGTGAACAACCTAACACTGCCTGACTGTTACGGTTAACCTTGTGCTAAATTTATATGTTTGTCTAACTTTACTGTTTAATTCACCCTGGGGTCAAAATATCTACCAAGAAAATAATTTGTAAAATTATTACCTCTCCCAAAATCAGATAAAATTCTACTGGACATTTCATTAGTCGTAAATGATGTCCGACCCGTTTTTAATCCTTATAAGCCAATCTCATGTATTTGACGTCTGTGGACTAGTGGTTCGAGTGTCTGACTGCTGATCATGAGGTCGTGGTTTCGATTCCCACAGGACACAAATATTTGTGTGATGAACATAAGTGTTTGTAATAAAACAAGTTTAACCGGATTACATCGCGTATATTATCTAACTTGTTTTATTATTATGTGTAGTGATCGCGAAAACCTAAGAAATTATTATAAGTGTTTGTCCAACACAAAAATAATTTCTGGGTGTTTCTTCTTATATATTATAAGAATAAATTTACAAAAAAGTATACATATAAGTATAATATCCATTGTCTAGTACCCATAGCACAAGTTCTGCATAGCTGTTGCTTAAGCTGCTTAGATGGTGCTGTGTAAAAATGTCCCAAAAATATTTATTTATTTATCTTGAATTATCATCTGTATTGTACAGTCGACCGCATTACGAATACTTACGAAAACCGCTTACTGCTTACGAAATCAAGATGCAATCAAGATCAAACTGTTACAATTGATGTGAAGTCGACTGTACTTGGCAGACTACCAATTTTTGTTACAAATAAAGAAATAAAATATAGCCTATCATGTTATTTGAATAAAGCAGCTTTCTAATGTTAATAGAATTATTAAAATCAATTCAGTAGTTTCTGAGCTTTTCGATTACAAACAAACGTATCTTTCCTTCTTATAATATTGGTAAAAGTTGATACCGAGGTTTTTAATACTGACTTCTTTTCTGAAAAACGATGTTTTTTTTTCTAGTTTGTTTTTAGTTTAGTCTTACTGCGACCACGAACGCTGCAAAGCTTTCGAAACGTCAGGAAAACCAATTTAAATAATATACGCGATTTAATCCGGTTAAACTTTGTTTTATTATAATGTGTAGTGATCGCGAAAACCTAAGAAGTTATTAGTTTAATTGACTTCCAGTGGACCGCACTTCAGTGGTTACACTTGAATAAGGAACACCGACCTTATTGCTTACGAAATAAAGACGCTGTCAATGTCAAACTATGACCACTGATGTGCGATAGACCGTGATCGTGCTAAGAAAAAAAAAACATTCTGTTCTATTTAAAAATACTTCTCGCATTTAATAATCATAAACTCTTTCAGCAGTTTCAACCCCAACAATACATAAAACAGAATTGCCACGTTCTTTCTCCTTAACTCCTCATAATTTATGCAAAGGAACGTAATCAGGGGTAACAAAGAAAGTGTGTTATTTATGCAACCCTTCAACCAGCACATGAGGAGGGTAATGAGGTTGACACATGCATCCTTAATAAGCTTACGAATGATTAAATTTCTTGAACAAACGCGCCCTTAAATTTTGTTATGTTAATCAGTTTGTGCTGCGGTATATGGGAGAGAATAGGTCTCTCTGTGTTTCCATGTGTAATTAAAAGAGATTATGTCAATGCAGCGATAGTCTAGAGGTTGAAGCTTGCCTTCCATGCAGGAGGGTCTCGGTTTGAACCCGGCCCGAATGTCTGACTTTTTGGATTCATGTGCAGATCAGAATTTGATTATCACTTGCTTTAATGGCGAAGGAAAACCTCGTGAGGAAGCCTGAACACTTGAGAGTACTCCATACAGTTATCGATGGTGTCGGTAGTCCGCCAACCCGCACTAGGCCGGCGTGGTGAACTAAGGCCTGAAACGATTGAAACCTCATTCGCTTCAGCATCAGCTAGTAATCTCATAAAAGACGATTACGTTTAGCTTACAAGATAGAAGTACTATTTTTATCTACGCAAATTTCTACTATCAACAACTATTCGTTTGCCTATCATCATCCTTCTCGCTTTTTCCCAATTATATTGGGGTCGGCTTCCAGTCTAACCAGTTGCCGCTGAACATCAGTATTTTACACGGAGCGACTGCTATCAGACCCCCGCAATCCAGTTACTCGGTAATACTGACATTCGGAGGTTAGACCAGGTGACAGACTTTCAGGCTTCTGACTACCCGTAACGATTTCCACAGATAATCGTATCACAATCGGGACCGCCATCTTTACGTGCTCTCCGAGGCACGGAAGGGTCTCGATGTCTAACGAAATGGATACCCATCCCCGGACTGACCGCGGCAAGCGCAGCTTAACCTCGCAGACCGAACAATCCTCGTGGGTGTTGCTCCGCCACGAGCTCCATTTAACTATTAATTTTAGCGGTCTTGAGAAAGCCCATATAAAGGTCTCCATGATGAATCAGCTGCATATCAAGATAGCTTCGTTTACAGCAGCTGTAGTAATAAAACAATAATATGTACATCTGTCTGTGAGTCAGTATGGTTTCCGTGTTGGCAGTAGTTATAAGAAAGATAAACCACGTTGGCTGCAAGTGGCGAATTTGTAAGAGTATCGCTTTGTGTTATGAAATAATGTTGCAGTTGCAGTACTGCGTGTTTAATTACAGTCATAATATTGTATGTTATTAATTTTACCACGAGTAGGTGACGAAGCAAGTTATTGGCTCTAGAATCAGATGAAACATAACAATATATCAGATGTCGTTTATCGTGCATCCCTCGGGAACTGTTCATGTTCCCGGGACAAAAATATTTGTATAGCCTATATATTAATCCGGTTATGTTTTATCTGTATGCCAAATTTCATTAAAATCCATACATTCGTTTTGGCGTGGAAGAGTAACAAACATCTATATATCCTCATAAACTCTCGTTTATAATATTAGTAGGATAGGATGTAGTCAAATTATTGATAGTTAGAGATTGCTCATTTCATTGATAAAACTCTCCTTGTCGCCGTTTACAAACTCTCGAAGAGAAAAGTTCTATTTATAGCCAAGACCAGAAGCAAACTTGGAAAACACTTAACTCGTATCATTAAGAAACTCAAATAAAATAATTGTCCAAAATAATGTCTCGACAAACTTTGTCTTCAATTGCTGTAATTAGCGTTTTGTTCGCCGTTGTCACGGAGTAGGAAGAAATGGAGTGCCAAGTCAGCTGACATCGCGCATCTACACTATTCTACACAAACAGTGTATAGTCGGACAGTGGTACTAAGTTTTTGTTGTAAACGAAAGGACACACGACTTCTATTTGTTTTATTTATCTAGCAAAAAATACTCTCATTTGAGAAGTGTCCTTATATTATGACATAAATGGTTTATTAATAAATAAATAAAATGTATAAAAAAATCGGTTAGCTAATGTAGACGCCGATTAGCTGGTCACCCCCGGTTACAACGCATATGCAGTAGCACTGCATATCATACGCCCCGCCGCCAATCAGGACGTCAGTCCGTCAGTCAATCATACGGAATCATACCATCGAACTTTTGAGCCGATCAATCATAACGCACCGTCCGCCCTCCGGTCCCAGCCAACATCTTACGACTGCATTCTGATGCTAAACTTTCTTTAAGCGGCGTCTTAAGGCTTAATGGTCTGTGGCTACCTACCAGATTGTATGTTAAGATTAGTTTATAAATACAAAACACAAAATCACGCGACGGCAATCATCCTAATCGCGTGTCTAGAAAGTCTCAAGAAAAGAGTTATTTATGATTTTTGTCTTGTTCTTGTATTCCAGATGCTTACCAGCAGGTGACCCCTGTTTGCCTTTTATAATAAACTAGACTTTGCCCGCGGCTTCGCCCGCAAATTATTCGGGTTAAAACAGATAGGCTTATCGCTCATCCATCGGAAACTATTTATTTCCCGAGATAAAATTTGTACATATCATCACATTACATCATACATCATCATATTACATTACATCTGGGTTATGGTTTATCTGTGTGCTAAATTTCATCTAAATCATATTAGTGGAATGGGATAAAACTGACCGAAGTTGATGTTGGTGTTAGCACTCCATTCTTTACTTCATATTTTCTCTATTATCCGAAACTCAACACTGAAGTTGAGCAGTATTAGCTAACTCGGTAAAATGGTATCTAGCTGGATCATGTGAAGAAGGTTAAAGCGGTTGAGCTGAAAAAAAAACTTGGCACAAATGGCTTCGAGTCACTGCAGCGCAGCTCATGTAGCTGCAAAAGCACGATCAATGACAAACCAAGTAATACCAATCAATATTTTTTATAAAGAACCGCTCGGTCCTTACTGTTATTTGAATTTAGGTAGGTCAAAAAATAAAAAATGTGCGAGCAAAACCAGTCGATTTTTGATTCGTCATTTCAGCGGTTTCGTCATTTAGTTTTAAATCGAAAGTATGAACATGACTAGTAAAAATCCACTATTAATTTGTTACCAAGAGTTCCATTCGAGGACTAAGTGTAAGACGCAAATTGGGAGAGGCCTATGTTACGTTAGTACTATTAGATATTCTGTGCCTATGTCCAGTAGCGGACTGCGATAGGCTGAGTTGATGAAGAGTTAGATTCTACTACCACCCCTAGAACCGCCCACTTATGAATGGAATATTTAAATATTTGCTGTGGAAATAGCTTTTGCAGTAACACAAAGATGACTTATATGACACGCCACCCACCACTTATTCATCTCAATAAAAACGTAAAAGAACAAAGAGTATCTTTTCTATTTAAAAAGCTGACATTTTAACTACAAAATTATTTGCAATGTGTTACAGTATAAACAAAAGACGTCAGACACGCCAATTAAAATATTATGAATACCTACTATCTGTTTTTTTTTAAACACAAAATTTTTAGGCTTCAGTAAGTTTCTGAGTTGGTTGCTGGATAACTGCAGGATGTTGTTTAGGGGTTACACGTAAACCCATTTATCTGGTCTTCCTGGACCTTAAACACATGCTCGGGATCCGCTGGTATACTTATTTATCCTTACACAAAATAAAATTGATAAAAAAAAGTTTGTATTTAACTTCTTAGGTTTTCGCGATCAGTACACATTATAAATAATTAAAGTTTAACCGGATTAAATCGCGTATATTATTTAAATTGGTTTTCCTGACGTTTCGAAAGCTTTGCAGCATTTCGTGGTCGCAGGTAGACTAAGATGACAATCGTCTTTACAGATATTCTAAAAAATATTTTAATTTACCGTACAATATTATTAATTAAAATCGTTTCGATGCACACAGTAATCACTTAATATTATTATCTTTTACAGTGTTGCGTGCTGTTTGGGACTTTATTATTTTTAGGACTGGGTTCCAAACAGGTGGTAGCTGCCAACCATCTTCTCTATTAAAATTAGGATGTTTAAAAAAAAAGTATTATATCCATTGTCTAGTACCCATAGTCCAAGCTCTGCTTAGTTTGGGACTAGATGGTGCTGTGTAAAAATGTCCTAAAAATATTTATTATTTATTTATTTATAAAAACCATACCAATCGTTTCTCCTAGTGATTTTTAATCCGAACAAACTGCTTTCAGGACTAGCGTTTATTCTGTTACACGTTGTATATTTTACGTATTATTACTTTATTTCCAGGAAAATATCCCTAGTAAATTATTCTGTTTTGCGAATGGAATCCCTAGAGTGTTTTGATATAATTTAAGGAAATGCCAAGCCTTATAAATATTTAATTAATAACTTAAATATTTATGATCTACATTGGTCCTAGTGGAAAAAAACAGGATGAAATAATTGGTCCTTTAACTGCCGAGGACGGGGTCTTGGGTACTCAGGTTGGCCAGAGAGTTAGTAGGGTCACGCTCACGACACATTGATCGACGGCGATCGACGGTTGGTTTGTTTATGACAAAAAGCGCGATTAGTATGGGAAGCCGTACGCATCTTTTTGGCATTGCCGAGGGCGGGATCTTGGGTACTCAACTACTCAGGATGGACAGAGGGTTAGTAGGGTCTATCGACGGCGATCGACGGTTTGTTTGTTTTTGAAAAAAAAGCACGATTATTACGGGAAGCCGTACGCATCCTTTTGGCATTGCCGAGGGCGAGGTCTTGAGTACTCAGGTTGGACAGAGAGTAAGTAGGGTCACGATACATTGATCGACGGCGACCGACGATTTGTTTGTTTTTGAAAAAAAAAGCACGAATAGTATGGGAAGCCGTACGTATCCTTTTGGCATTGTCGGCCACGTACGGCGTCCCATACTAATCGTGCTTTTTGTATGGACAAACCGTCGATCGTCGTCGATCAATGTGTCGTGAGTCATGACTCATGACCTTTATTGGGTTATTCTGTTAGAAAATTCGCAGTAGCAGTTCACGGTTTGGAATAGTGCCCATTGAATGACAAACGGCTTGCTCTACTCTTATACGCTTCCTCGGTCACTCACATTGGACACCGGCAGACCTATCAATCGTGATGTTATGTAATACATAACTAAGTATTGTCTGAGATTTATCTTATTTGACCAAAGTGAGCTGTAATGCTAAATAAGACAAGCTGTTTACGTGAGTGAATTATAAGTATTAGGTAGGTATGTAGGGCTGCCATGACGTATATTGTTGAAGTCGGAAAAAGACTTCCAAAACCCCGGACATTTGGGCGAAGCGTGGATTTTCGCCCGGACAAACAAAAAAAAAATTCAATGTAATTTTTTTAAATTACATTGAATTTTAGCGTCCGGGTTTCACCAGAAACTTCTTGAGAACCCCGTCTGGACTCTCCCGGACGCCCCTCAAACTAAGACAAATTCGGGGAAACCCGGACTGATGGCAGCCTTAGGTGTGTGTCCACTTCTTTCGTCCCGAAGTTTTGGTTTTAGTTTTACACAAAAGGAACGCCGTCTAACCTCTATAACCCTTAGGGAATCCGAGTTTTCGTAATATAATGTTATTAATGTATATGCTACCCGTCCGTCTACCTGATTTACGGCCCGTATACGGAACGATGGGTGACCTTATTCTAAGCCGAGGACCACACGGCACGAACTCTGCGGTTTCTATTCTATTGTTATATAAAATCGTATGATAATAGGAATGTTAGGATTGAGTCAGAACTGATTCATGTGGATCGACCTTGGACATGACACGGTGGCATAATTAGTGGCATGTCTTGACTGTGATATATTATCCTACTTCCTACTAATATAAATGCGAAAGTATGAAAGCTTGTTTGACCTTCAAGAGCACTGAAACGGCTTAACGGATTTAGATGAAATTTGGCACCCCGATAAACCATAACCCGGAATAACATATAGGCTACTTTTTATCCCGGGAAGATAAATAGTTCCCGAGGGATGCGTGATACGTCTTTGTGTGATAAACCGAATCATATGCGGGCGAAAGCTAGTATACTACGAACAGACCGCGCGCGAGCTCCTAGGAATCGGGCCTGGGGAAGCGGGCGAGTTTGTGCAACTCGTACTACGACGGTTGGGCGCACCAAACCGTAATAGTACGAGTTTTTTTTTTTAGATTAAACCACTGCACTATCTAGGTCATTACGTCAAAATTCCTTCAAGTCAAGATTCCTCAAAACTCGCGTAGTTACGAACCATACGTATTCTAGTTGAACGAGGACGAGAGAAAAAGCGGTAAAAACGTTTATAGCCTTCTGCAATTGATAAAAGTTCTCTGCAGTTTAACGATCAGCTTTTATTTTAACCAGATGAGCCTGGATATCAATGTTTCGAAGTTACAATTAAGCCCCGTATTCACTAATAAACTTTTATTGACCAAGAATTATTCAAAACTGTTGTTAAACAGCATTAAAAAAAAAAGTCATTTTTACACAGCACCATCAAGTCCCAAACCAAGTAGAGCTTGTGCTATGGGTACTAGACAACGGATAAAATACTTATAATTTTTTTTTTTCTAAATACATACTTATAATATATAAAGAAAGCCCAGACCAACACAAACACTACTGTTCATCACACAAATATTTGTGTCCTGTGGGAATCGAACCCACGACCGCTTGATCAGCAGTCCGACACTCGAACCACTAGACCACACACGTCGTCAGATGTCGTCGTCGTCGTCATTAATTAATTAATAATTTATATTATTATTTTAATATTACTGACATAGTTTTTAAGTAAATAATGTTACTAACCCTATGCGTCTTGGTTACTCGAATTAAATAAATAATAATAATTAATGTTGCTGGAAACAACGCCACTATAAATTCAAATTCAAATGTTTCTTATTTTAAAATAAACCTAATTACGGGCACTTTTGAAACGTCAGGCTGTAGTTGCACGGTTCCAAATTGTGGGTCCTATGGACAAGAACCGGCAAGAAACTCCATGTGTACGTAATCTTGCTCAAAAAGTTCACTGTGTAATCGTGGTTTGAAGAGGCAAATAGTGTTACAATATAAGGCCTTTGTTTATAAACCACTCATTTGATGGCACATGACTGAAAGTTCCGAAATACAGATACACTTATGAGAAAAACTCCAAGAGGTTCTGTCAAAAACCAAAAATTATATTAATCAAAACAGGATCAAAAGAATTATCTGAATCATATTCAAGAAAAGGCTCGTATTACAGAAGGAAAATCGAGCTTTGATCACTGTTACTCTAATTTTAGAATATTGCTGAAGCATAGATTCATTGATCACAGTTCAGCTTTATTCTAAAACTAGTCTGAGCCCGCGGCTTCACCCGCGCGGATGTCGTTTATCGCGCATCCCTCGGGAACTGTTCATCTTTCCGGGATAAAAAGTAGCCTATATTTTCATCCTGGTTATGTTCTATCTGTATGCCAAAATCCATTCCGTGGTTTTTGCGTGAAAGAGTAACAAACATACATCCATACATCCTCACAAACCTTCTCGTTTATTATATTAGTAGGATAGAATGTTACCTACTCAGTTCTAGATTCGTTTCCGAGCAGAGATTTGATCTGTAATCACGCAATTGTGGTCGAGACAGCGCTTGAGCACAGATTTCCTAACTATTGCAGATTATTTTATTGTGACTTGATGTTTATAATTACTGTGTAGAATAAGACTTATGATCAACTTATGAATGTATGCTTAAGTAGTGGTCAGGTGATTAAACTGTATTTGAGGAATATTCTGTAATACGTCCTTACGGTATTACGGGTTCAAGATTGTGGAAAATACCACTGTATTGTTAATCAGTCATAATATAATAATGTAACTAGCCTTATACCTACCTATATTCCTTTTGCTTAACTCAGGCCCTCAGTAAATTAAACTCCTATAATAATATGCACCTAGGCCGACCAACGTTCGAGAATTATGTTCATCGTTCCATCACTAACTCCACTGATGAACTTCCTTTATGCCGGCGGAGTCAGGCGTGTGATGCTCTAGACGTGTCGCTAGTATGAAGAGGGTTAGATTTTCGTAAATAGAGACAATCTCGACGATATTCAAAGCATAAAATATTGTATCAAGTTTCAAAAGTTTTTTATGGTTCATTGATTTATGTCGCTGGGTGTACAGTACAATAATATACTATGTTATCTCTATCTCTCATTTTAATTATCACTTGCTTTAACGGTGAAGGAAAACATCGTGAGGAAACCTGCACACCTGAAAGTGCTCAATACATTTCTTGATGGTGTGTGTAGTCCGCCAACCCACTCTAGGCCAGTGTGGTGGACTAGGACCCTAACCTTCTCATTCTGAGAAGAGGCCCGTGCCCAGCAGTGGGACAGTAATGGGATGTTGATGATGATGATGTAATTTCTAGACTCAGAAGGCAAAAGCACTTAAGTCAAATCTTACTCGGAAGTGAAAAGCACTAGATTTATAGGTTAACTTTTCAAGCAACGTGGCGTAAAGACAAGTGAAAATTTATTATTTAGACATCCGGAAGGCGTTGGGACGCTTAGTGAATTGAATTATCATCACTCTTCACTCATTAAAATTTGAAACCATTTAGAGACAATCTATTTATATGGGATTGAAAATATCCTTAAGTGCCCTGATTAATTCAGAGACAGCTGTCAATGCTTTCATACAATATGGCCAGAACACGAGAAAAAACTTAAAAATACAAAAAAGTAGCCTAATCCAACATCATGCTACTTCATCCCCGAAAAAAAATAACAAAAGCACCCCAAAAATTATAACAAAAATTAACCCATTAAAAGAGCTTATTCTTCATTAGTATTATAATAAAAATTCATTGCGATGTTATTTCTCCCATCTTGTTTTATCGTTTCCAAACCGGTTAGTACCCTTCTGTACACCTGTTCCAAATTTACGCGCTATTCAAAATCATTCTTCCGTTTGCCCGGAGCGATTTGCATTTTTATTCATCATTCGACTTAGGGTTCTCAGTTATGAAAGTTTTGATAATTGTTTTAGGGTTCCGGGTTGTTAAAAAACATGAAAAATAAATCGGAGAGACGTGTAATGACCGGCTGGGACATAGATCGTATAAGAGTTTGTTTTAGATATCATATTATGATAGGGAAATAATAATAATGTCTCGGAAAATATGCTACTCAACCCTGAATTATTTATGTACAGTTGATAACAAAAATATTAAACAAGCTTCCATTTTATGGTCAGAGGCGTTACTTTTAGCCCTTTGAACAAACATATGTTCTAAACAAACAGAAGTTTAATTTTATTTCGTAATTGAATCACGGGACCTCAAGCTCCGCGTGAATCGACAACCCTGCAACGAATAGTACAAAATTAGGGTTGAACCTAAATAGCTAGTTTGCAATTCGTTGGGGTTCCAACTAAAATATGTCGTAAGCGGGGTTTTGTCCGCGGTTTAACGAACCATGATTGTGTAACACCCCACTAAATCAGATTTTTGACGGTGTCATTGTCCCGTAGTTAATTTATCACAAGTGGTGCCATGTTTTTTATCTCGGATGTACGGACTGTGTCAAATTGTATGAAGTTGATTTGTGTTCATTTACTTGTGCGTGTAATTCGCTCAACTAATACTTTTGTGTTTTCAATCTGTTTGATTTGAGTTCAAATAGAGCAGATCTGTGTTGGAAAAATCGTAATTTCTACAAATATTGTTCTTGATTTATATCATGAAACACCTCTTTCTCTATGGTACTAAGCTCTATGATGAATATAACTGATGTCTACTTATCGGGGACCAAGGGATATATACTAAATAATAGTCACATTAAGACTGTTGAACACAAGAGCACTATAATTTTATAAGTCACTGTAACAGTCACCAGATTATTACACAAGATTAGGTACTACTTTATAAAATGGGAGGATAACTACGTCAGGTTATAAGCGTGACCGACTTCTTCAAACGCCCTGATTCAAGTGAGTTACCTGGCCAAATGACAACTGTTTTTATCATCTCGACGTGTCACTTGATAACGACAAATATACCCTCAGATAGTTTAATAAAATACCAAAACAATCTAAATCAAATATTATTAACAACAAGAACTATATTCAACTACTAATAGTGATTTGACAGCGGTAATCCGACTTATTTAGCCAAATAAAACATCAGCGATGCCAAGAACAGAACCAACAGACGCAACATATTCATATTTAAATCGGAAATCGAAACAAAAATGAACTCCAATTAATGAACCACGGACTAATTACGGCAAGAAAACGTTATCGTATGAAGGAACACACCTGGGCCCCAAGTCTGCTAATTACACTAAAAAACCAACCATCGCCATTCCACCGACACCCTACTGACACTCATAAACAACTGTGACAAAATGGGTAGTCTGCTAAAACTTAAATCTCGACGGAATGGCAATAGAATGGTAATGTCAAATCGATGTTGCCAATTAAAATCTACCATTAGTTGTATTGTTTTTTATCAACCTTTTTTTTAGTTTTTATCAATGAAATATTTAAATTAAGGATTTTATTGATATTACCTACCTCTTAAGGGGTCATTATACTCATCCGTATGAACAACTTTTACATTTACGTTTTTAGCGTACTAAGCGGCAATACTATCGACATACGTGTTATTGAAAACCTCTTAAGGGGTCATTATACTCATCTGTATGAACAACTTTTACGTTTACGTTTTTAGCGTACTACGCGGTAATACTATCCGACATACGACGTGTTATTGAAAAACTCTTAAGGGGTCATTGTACTCATCCGTATGAACAACTTTTACGTTTACGTTTTTACCGTACTACGCGGCAATACTATCGATATATACGTGTTATTGAAAACCTCTTAAGGGGTCATTATACTCATCTGTATGAACAACTTTTACTATGGGACCAATCCTGAAATCACATAAAACGAAAACGTAAAATTTGTTCATAAGAATGAGTACAATGACCCCTTAAGAGGTTTTCAATAACACGTTGTATCTCGATAGTATCACCGCGTAGTAAGCTATTGATATACGTGTTATTGAAAACCTCTTAAGGTGTCATTGTACTCATCCGAATCATCATCATCATCATCATCATCATCATCAGAATAATAGTTATTTAGAGACCAATGGCTATCCAATGACTTTCCACTGAACTACAATAAAATTGAAAACCATAAAATCAAAATCAAAATTAAAATCAAAATAATTTATTTGTGAAACATAGGTAAAAGTTAAAAACTTTGTGTAAAATTAAAATATTAAGTCACACTATATTTAACCTTGAAAGGCATACAAATTACATAGTATAGAACACAGCATACATAGCATTTTCATTTTTATTCCATTCGTTTCTACCATTCAACTGCCATTGGACTATTTGCTATTCTGTAAACCAATAGTGTATCAATGTCTTCTCGATAGCTTAAGTTTCGGTAGTCTACTCGTTATTTGACGTTTCTGACAATCGTCTCTCAATGACTTTTTGCCATCGAACTACAACTGAGAGGTCATTTTGCAAACATACCTTTTTTGCAGTTATTGTTGTAACAATTGAACTTTTTTTTTGTAAAATAAAGTTGAATTGTGTAATGTAGTAATTTAATTCGACGATAATATTCAATTTTAGACTATAAAAGCGACCTTGAGAATCAGTTACACAATCGATGGGCATGTACTATTGACTATCGACATATTATAGCAATACTATCGTTAGTGTCTATATAGTATTTGACACTAATAGTGCTATGAATAGTATTGCATAAAAAGCTATCAATACGGTCGATAGCAACGATCGCTTCGATAGTATCTAAAGCTAACCTTGAGAATCAGTTACTCTATCGATAGTATCGATAGTATGGTACCTGCCAATATTATCGACATATATATTATCGTCAGTATAAACAACTTTTACTATGAACACAACCCTGAAATCGCGAAAAAAAACAGCTTATCCCTACATTTTCCTGATTTCGCGGCCCTACATTTGTGTTCACATAAATCGACGAAATGTAGAGAACAGCAGTTTTTTTTACGTTTGAAATGTTTCAATTATTTTTCAACACACTTACTCGTTAAGAGGACGCTCCCAAAAAGTAATTCCCACCCTCGCACTCCCCTTACACACCGCAACTGCTGGCCGCTCTCGTCAATTTTATGCGAGTTGCAACAGAACTCATTTTCGAGAAAATAATTCTCGCGTGCTTTACCACGGAAGTAAATGTCGTAAATCTCAAAACAGTTTTCTTTTTATTACAAGAATACTAAACAATCTATACAAATTTCCTCTAGCTAATATTTAATAAACTTTATTATCTTCCTATTTGCATATATTTTATATAGCTAAGTTAA
Organism: Asteroscopus sphinx; assembly: GCA_949699075.1. Classification (NCBI taxonomy): domain Eukaryota; kingdom Metazoa; phylum Arthropoda; class Insecta; order Lepidoptera; family Noctuidae; genus Asteroscopus; species Asteroscopus sphinx. The sequence continues at coordinate 9,940,700 of OX453022.1, read as the reverse complement.
ATAATAAAGGATAGATATTCGAAAAATTTATAAAAACGCATGATTTTCAAAAAATAAAAGTATCGAACAAAAATCAACTAATTATGTAACTGTCTAGTCAAACGATGGACAAAGGTTCAAAAAAACATGTATCTAAATTTGACATTCATCAAGCATGTGTTTGACTCAGCATATGTTTTCAAAAAGTCACCTCATTTTGGGAGCCTAGCCTTAAGTGGCTCTTATTGCACCACTTTTAGGTTCATAATGTAGCTTATAATAACGCCCGCGTGGTTTTTACTTTATATTATCGCACTAGTGCTTTTTAGTTTTTACTTTAGGTACTTACAGTTTATTTTTTAATTTTATAAAAGCAGCAAAATATTTTGATGTCTACACAAAATTTAAAAAAATTGTGAACAAATCAACTATTTAATTTGTGTTATATAAACATTTAATTTCATTAAATTATTTATGTTTGTCAACAAATTAACATTAATTTGTGTTATAAATAATAAATTATATTTTTAATATTAGGTTGTTTGGCGGTTTCCTTCTACCAACTGCGCGCGCATACCTATACATCACCGTGCGATTACAGTGATCCGCTCGCCATTATTCACAAATTCAATATTTGCCTAAAATACGTTCATATGTTTTTTACCTCGCAAGTGTGTTGAAAAACGTCGTATGACACGCGTGAGCATTATAATAAATAATAATAAATAGCCAACTTAGCTTAAGTTACTTGAAGCGAAGTTCGCTACGTCGCCGCGTCGTTTACGTAACTATTGGAACATGAAGCAACTACGTGAATCCTTAATTGATAAAAACCAACCATCGCCATTCCACCGACATCCTACTGACACTCCTATACAACTGTGACAAAATGGGTATTCTGCTAAAACTTAAATGTCAATCTCGTCGGAATGGCAATAGAATGGTAATGGGATATCAATTGTTTTCGAATCGATGTTGCCCATTTAAATCTACCATTAGTAGTTGTATTGTTTTTTATCAAACTTTTTTTAAGTTATTATCAATGAAATATTTAAATTAAGGATTTTATTGATATTACCTACAAAATTTTCATGTCTATAAAATAATTAAAACACATCCAACGTAAAAAAAACAGCTGTTTCCTACATTTTGTCGATTTATGTGAACACAAATGTAGGGAAGAGCTGATATTTTTTTGGCGATTTTAGGGTTGGTCCCATAGTAAAAGTTGTTCACACGGATGAGTACAATGACCCCTTAAGAGGTTTTCAATAACACGCATATCGATAGCGTACTACGCTACGCGGTCATACATCAACACACGTGTTATTGAAAACTTCTTAAGGGGTCATTGTACTCATCCGTAAGAGCAACTTTTGGTACTTTTACGTTTACGTTTTTAGCGTACTACGAGGCAATACTATCGACGTACAACGTGTTATTGAAAATCTCTTAAGGGGTCATTATACTCATCCATATGCACAACTTTTACGTTTACGTTTTGAGTGTGCAACGCGGTAATGCTATCGACATACGACGTGTTAATGAAACCTCTTAAGGGGTCATTATACTCATCCGTATGAACAACTTTTACGTTTACGTTTTTAGCGTAGGTTTTACCCGCCAATACTATAGACATAAAACGTGTTCTTGAAAATGGCTTTAGGGGTCATTGTACTCATCTGTATGATCAACTTTTACTAAGGGACCAATCCAGAAATCGCAAAAAAAAACGAATATGTACAATGACCCTTTAAGAGGGGTCATTGTACACATTTGATGTATGAAAAACATTTATTAGGGACCAAAGTTGAAATCACCAAAAAAAAATTATTTAAAAAAAATATGATGGCAAAAAAATCATCGTAAGACGATTGTGGGAAACGTCAAATAACAGCAGAATAGCAAATAGTCCAATGGCAGTTGAATTGTAGTCAATGGCAGTTCAGTGGAAAGTCATTAGAAAGCCATTGGTCTCAAAATAACTAGTAGAATACCAAATGGCTAAAACTATTCCACCGACACTCTACCGACACCCAACTGAAGCGTTTGTCAATTAGCAGACTCGGGGCCCTGTTCAATAGATTACCAGAGGATCTAAAAGAATGTGATAACATTAATGTGTTCAAAACTAAGCTAAAGAATTATGTATGTACACTGTAACATTTCCAACGCTCTAGAGGCTAAATTTATATAATTTGAAAGAAAGAAAGAAAAGAAAGAAAAATTATTTATTGCCACAACAAGACGACATGCGGTAGGTGCACATAAAAAATACTTAATTAGGTACATTTCTTGAATCATTTTATCAATATATGATACCTACTTTGCATGTCGAAGCTGCGGCAAAGAGGTCGACACTCAGCATGATGCTGTGTTGTAACGTGAGTCACAACACAGCGCTGATTTTCAGTGTCAACCCCAAGTGATGATGAGCGGGTGCCAAGCCAGCAAAAGCAGCCAATGATTATTATACCCAAAAACAAATAAAGCAATAATTATTATATAAGAGTGTGTGGGGTGTGTGTGGGGGGTGAGTGTGTGGGGGGTGTGTGTGTGCGTGTGAACTGTTACATATACTTTATATTATATACACATACTTACATAACCATATTATTAACATACATGATTATTATAAATGATAAAAAATTTAATAGAATCAACATTAATCAAGGGTTTGCTAATGAGACATACTGGACATAATAGATAAATTAAATATCTAGTATCCCTGTGTAGTCTGTGGATAGATCGACTGTTTCGCCGCATCGCCGCATGTCAACGATCGACTCGTGTCGTGACGTGCCAGTGACCAACTTTTATTGTAATTTAGTTGCAAGTACTTTTGTATCTCATTATAAGCGAACTGTTTTGTAAGTTCTTATGAGAAATAAAATTCTTTAAACCTAAATCACGACATTTACTTTAAACATTTACGCAAGATATAAGTTGTGGAGAGAAAAAAATGTATAATCGATACCACAAGCAGAGTTCACGGTACGGTAGCTAAGTGGCTAATTAGCGTAAGGTAACATTTGCTAGTTGTGTATTAATTTATTTTTATGTATCTGTTGGTTTTTATATTTATAAATAACGCACTAATGTACTGAACCAGAAGTCATAGGTTTGAATACTGCTTGAGATAGAAATTTTCTTCTTACAATTTATATCTTTAAATAATATTCTCGCTACGCAATTCTTTCTTTTCAAACCGAACTTTATCAATGAAACGAACCAAAAATAATTACCTAATACGCTCTAGTTATTTCTCGGGAAGACAGTAAAAAAATACCAATGGAAAAAGCTTATCTATAATTCATTGAAAATTTGACCGGTGCCCACAAAAAGCGCACAGTATAAAGGTCCAATAATATCTTTAGAGCGAAAACAAACAGCCTAGAGATTAATTCAACTGTAATGGAAAAGCGGCCATGCAAAAAAATAATTGGTTCTTCCACAAAGGCCTCTAGTTCCGATGAGCAAAAATTTAAATTTTGACTAGCGTTTTACAATAGCGGCGATCGTTCGGTTTGTGGAAAAAATATTTTTTTTAAATTCTGATCTGTGGACAAAAACTATGAAAATTGTGGCAAGACCGAGTCACAAAACAAATAATAGTACGACGTACAGAACGGCCACTCACCTCCCGCCGATCCGACTTACCTCACTCCGCCCGGATTTCAGACTTCACTTCATTTTCTCTAAGCGCCGCGCGTTTTACGCACGCGTTGTATTTTAATTTTTTTTTTTATAAGTAGTGAACAAAAGTTACTTAGAGATAGTAGTTACTTATGTTTTCATTTTCCAAAGGATGAATTAAAGTAAGGAACGTGGCACATTAATGGGTAATTTACTGTCACAAAACGTGATTATTTTGTTTTGTGTTTAACACAGGCTACTTCGTTATCTAGCTAAGATGCCAGTTCCGATTCGTATTGTAACCGTAAAACCAAAAATCACTGCCATGAATTGTATTTATGTAATCCTAGTGTTTTATATAACTGTGTGTATTAATAAATAAATAAATAAATATTCGATTGCGATATGACTTATTTATAATTTAGACTGTTATTTAATTAACAACATTTTCGAAAATATTGTTTACAAATTGTATCGACACGGGCGTCATCGGTGGCCGGCAGCCCTATTATTACACACACATTTGACGCGTATACAAACGCCATCTGTTTGTATGTAAGAGTAGTAGGCACTTAAATTAACGCGGATGTATGAAGTGTCCGGGGTGTGCTTGAGTACTAACTTAGACTGCTATTAATCTATGGGCATTAAATCCTAGGTTCAAATAAAATTAATATTAAAAAACTATAGACACGTAATCACATCTGCTTTGTTTGAAATCAAATCCGCCAATTTTTGATTTGACATAAGGCGCTCCTATTGGCTCGGGCAATGCTACACGCGGACGTGCCTAGCCCTACTTTACCCTTTCATCTCCAGATAAATATAGTCACATATAATATAATACTAATACAGTCAAGCGCATACTGATGGTGAAAAACCATTATGAGCGGAACTGGTTTGTTATTCAGTTTTTTTTTTCAATTAAGTCCCGATATTTGAAAAAAAAAAACCGGCCTAGTGCGAGTCGGACTCGCGCAGTAAGGGTTCCGTACCTCTCAACTACCTGATACCCCATAAAAACTGAATAAATTTACGAGAGTTTGCATGTCTTTCTTACGCAGGTACCACCACATATGTCTATGTTTGTCTTATTTTTAGTATTTGTTGCTAAACTACATAATATGCACTATAATCTGCACATATATATTCTGAGAAAATTTCAACTGGTTACCTATTACCGTTCAAAAGATACAGCCCTGTGACAGACAGACGGACAAGCTACGTTAGTACCGATGTTAAATCAATAAGAAAAGTCTAAACGAATTAAAATTCTTGGCCAGTTTTCAATGTCTAATGTGTTGTTGGTGCCTATTATGTAGTTACTGTACTGTGGGAACCGTTATTGTTTTCATATTGCATTGTTATTTCTTATAATTATCATAATTACACATCTGTTTTGCGCCTGCATTGTTATAATAATTATTAATTATAAACGCTAATACTATTGTTTTTATTTGACTATTGTTGGCTTTGTATTGAATAAAATTGATTTGGATTTACAGTTGTATTTATTTGATTCATTGTTTTCATAAAATAATCCGTTTCACGTTACAACTTGTTGCTAAAATGTATTGATAAGATAAAGATATATAATCTGTTATCTGAGACTTACATTCAGAATTTGAAGGTCGCCTTTTTCGATTACAGAAAATGCACATATTTTCTGTTTCGTTTCCAATGCGAAATATAATCACTACTTACTAAAAGAAATATAAATCCTAATAAACCTGTATTAGGGCACTTTGGTTTGTCGTAAGGCAAGAATCACAGGTATGTATTTGCCGTAAAAAAACGCGCTTAGACGTGGAGTTGCGGGGAACCAGCCCATTTATAGTAAGGCAGGAATAAATTTATTTTGAGTTAATAAGTTTTACCAACTATTGGACCAATGTTGTCAAATTCAACCAGGTACAAATATTAAATTAAGTAAACAATTTAAAAAAAGAGGTAAAATATTCATGTGCACGACTGTACACACATTAAGAACCAACCAAAATTTAAAGATCCCGAAATAGAATTTCAAACACGGATATAACCCTTTATTATGAGCGCAACCGAAGGCAAAAGTATGTGCAACTGCTTTCTGAGAAATCTGTTCAGTTATAGGCACTATTTCGAATGCAATAAATGTTTACGGCTCTTTGCGGCGGGAAGTGCAAAAATATTTGGCATACTTTTACATTGTTCATGTTCCGATGGCAATTTACAACTTATTATTGTTGCATTCCATATTTGTGGTTCATTTATAATAGTCGATAGTGTACATCTCATTCATTGTAGTTTATGTGTATGTGAGGCCGAATAAATGGTATTAAAGACGTGAGTATGGCTTTGTAATGGATATAGGACATTTAAATGGTCGTAAGGTGTGCCTCAAATTGTTTGTCGTATATCAAGTTGACCTACTATTAAGGAATGTCAGTTGTACTACGCCCCGGTACTTGATCAGCTCAGCATCGCTTTTACCCGAGTAGTCACACTAGTTCCCTCGATGACCGTTTGCGAGATCTAAAAGCTTTGCTATCAACAAGGTGACGTCTTACTTAGCGGAAATTCGTTTCTCTACAGTTATTATAAACTAGCATTTTTACGTGTAATTCCCGTGCTACACGGTGAGCAACCAGCCTCCTCACCAAGGACACCTTGGTGGGAGGTTGGTCGCTGACAGTGGTCGTCAAACGAAATTTGGTGACAAACACTGTCTACATGGTTGGAAACCAGCAAGGTCACCTTGGTGGGGAGGCTGGTTTGTCACCGTGTAGCAGACGCCTTAATGACTCCATGACGATTGCCAACGTAATAATAATACACAAAGTACGTCTATGTATGAGTCCATTTATGTGTTTTTTACGATGTAAACCCTAAAGGGTGCCACTGACGATGCATCCAAAAGTCCGAATGGCGTGGTCGCATTCCAAAATCTGTTCGTGAATGTTGAAAAGAAAAGAAAGAAAAATAGTTTATTGTCACAGTTAACGACGCGCAACATTTAAACAACAGTGATAATAAACACAAGCAGGTAACCAAACGTATGTTTTTTTTTAACAAGACAAGATTTTTTGGATGTAGTCATTAAAACGACGTCCGATTGAATGCATAGTTGTGCCCACCTTTAACCATACATTGCTGTTTTAATTGAAATTCCAAAGAATAAGTACCCACCTTCCTACTTACTTTGAGATAATTTTACAAATCATGGGACAAACGTCCCTAAGCCCAACAATATGCTGGTCGCTTAAGGCACGCCAACCACTCGGCTCTAGTAAAATTTAACAACTTCCTGCAGCCAAAACATAGCCTTTTACACTAAACCATGGACTAACCCCTCGAATAATGTGCGGCATCCCTCCTCACAGAATATTAAAACCGTCCACATAGTTTCCATAATCCAATTTGCGAAATGTTTTACATTAATTACGCAGGCGGCGATTTTACGGAAATTTACTGTTTAGTTGTAAATATTCAAATAGGAACCTAAGTAAATGAAACCAATGAGTGAGGGGTTGTTTGTACGTCTATCGAATGATGGCGTATGCATAGGAACGCGATATTTATTGAAAGTTTGCGAAGGGACACGAATGGTGTTTGTCGGTTTTACGTCATTGGCCCTTTTCGCACAAGGTTCCCTAAAAGGCCGTTTTATCATATAGCTGCTGCTTTTGTGCTTAGATGTTTGAAGGGTTTGCTCGTGGTGGGTCACCGTAAAATTTACGTGTAAGTATAAGCTTTAACCGTAGGAGGAAATGCATTACGCTCTTAGAGGTAAACATGTTTCAAGTTTGGGTCATGTTTTGCTACTGTTTGTGGCATACTGGCATATAGGTATTATATATTTTACGGAAATTTCTGGTCAAATGTCGGTTCAACTCGTTTTTAGGATTCCGTAGTCCTACAAGGAACCCTTATAGTTTCGTCATGTCCGTCCGTCTGTCCGTCTGTCCTAATCCTTTACAGCTTAATAACTTCGACAGTTATAAACATAAGTAAATTAAATTTTGTTAAAAAATAGAATAGATATAGATCTCAGTTTTAAAAGAATAAAAATATCATGGTTACGTATGTTAGGTGTGGCGCCCATACATGTGAAATGGGGATGAAATTTTTTTTTTCGCTGCACCCCCTCGTGTGGTGTATCATTGAATAGGTCTACTAAAATGAAGGTAATGTTTCATACATCACTTTTTTATCAGGTGTACCATCTGCGAAATATAGCCTGCCAAAGTGGCTTGCAATGTGTCCCCCCCCCTGCCATTTCTAAACTATGCATTGTAGAAACTTATAATCTTCCATATTGATAGACCTTTGTAAAAACTCTTTTAAAATTATTTCGAGCATATTGTGATTATAATTTTTTGAGTTATAGAGAGAAAACTGAAAAATACTTTAAACGTCCTAGTTCAAAGGTCATGGACCTAAGAGAAAAATGATCATAGCAAATAATGCTCCTTTAGCTACTTTCTATTTGAAAAAATCACAAAAAGTAACTTTGTGTTATGTTGACGACACACTTCTTAAATTTGGCGCCATCTAGCGGCGTCTAACAACACTCTCTGAGTCGCCAATGCTGCCGTCAAGTGCCGTCTGTTGCATTTGGCACTGTATAGCGCCATCTAGCGGCTACTGACAACACTCTCTGAGTCGCCAATGCTGCCGTCTATTGCAAAAACTAAAATACCCATGATTAATATTCGATTTGATTTGTTTGTAACACCTACTTAAGGAACCCTATAATACTGAGCATGGCCCGACATACTCTTGGCCGGTTTTTTTTTATTGCTATGGAAAGCATTAAAACATTAATTCAATCGAAGGAACCCACCACCACCACCATCGCATCTCTTCTCGTGGGTGTCGTAAAAAGCGACTAAGGGGTTCACCAGAGTATGGGCAGCAGCCGTCTCTGAATATTTATCAAACCAACTGCGATCGCCAACCCGTCTGCCTAGCGTGGCGATTATGGCATATCCCCCCTTTTTGGGGGAGGCCTATGTCCAGCAGTGGACGTGTTTCGGCTGAAATGGTGATGATGATGTTGAATCGAAGAAAAATTCACAACCGGAATACGGATTTTTCTGGTATTTAAGTAGGTAGGCATTTTTTGTACCAAAAAACCCATAGATATTTTCTCTTAAAATACTTAACATTTTTAGTTAGATAAGCAAAGCAACCATATGAACCGTTAATTTCTAGATTTATTTCAAAACATATGCTATAAAGCATTATAATGGAAATAGAGTAGCTTAATAGACAATTGGACATGATTAGTACACTGCAGTGATTCTCAAACTTTTAATAGAGTTTGCGCGCGGCGCTAAGATGTGGCCTATTTTTTGGCCGCCATATTTACGGGCTGGTTCTCCCAACAAAATAACCGACGTTTAACACCAAAACAGTCGCTTAACTCACACATTTTGTATTGTTAAACGGATATTTACAAAATAAACATCTATTATTTTGTTTGTTGGTGTATTTGGTCGTTGGACGTTTAAAATATTTTTCTAGAGATTTGACAATGAAGCACATAGTGCCATCAGACCCCCGCAACCCAGTTACTGGGAAATACCAACATCGTAAGATTACACCAGTTGCCAGACTTTCGGGCTTCTGACTACCCGTAAAGACGACCTCTGTGATCTAGTGGTTCGAGTGTCGGACTGCTGATCACGGGGTCGTGGGTTCGATTCCCACAGGACACAAATATTTGTGTGATGAACAATAAGTGTTTGTGTTGGTCTGGGTGTTGCTTATGTATTATAAGTATGTATTTACAAAAAAAAAGTATATAAGTATTTTATCCATTGTCTAGTACCCATAGCACAAGCTCTGCTTAGTTTGGGACTAGATGGTGCTGTGTAAAAATGTCCTAAAGATATTTATTTTATTTTTTTAAAGATTGCCATTGATAATCGAATGACAACCGGGACCGATAACTTAACGTGCTCTCCGAGGCACGGAGGGGACTCGATTTGCAACGAAACGCTCACCCATCCAAGGAAAGACCGCAGCTAGCGCAACTTAACCTCGCTGATCTTAAAATCCGCGCGGTTGCTACTTAGCCACGAGCTCCTCAACTTAAGTCCTTGTATGAGCCGGTAATTTATCCGTATCAAAATTCATGGCGTCCAAAACAATTTATATGCAAAATAGACAAACAAACGGTCATACATACCGCTTGAAGTTTTCCACGAAAACATCGCGAAGGAACAAATCGTTTTAGTTATTATTACGAAATATAACACCTTTTTTATGCACGAGGAATTTTTTCGGCGAAATATTTCGAAATGCTTTCTTTATCCAACGTGTTGTGAAACAATGGAATTTCGGAATTTCGCATATTTGCGATGCGTAGGCGTCAAGGCACGTGTATCTGTGTGATGTATTGTTATAGGCAATGATATTTAAAAATACAGATATGTTACTTGCACTCTCAACCGAAAACTCGAGAACGTCCTAGTTAGGACGTTTATTATATTAATCCGTGTTAATTAAGGCGTCGAGGGTGACCGGTGACAAAAAAAATACTAAAATGCCATCGTGTGTGTACAGAAAGTGTTTCAATTATGACGCGAAAGTAACTTGAAGTAACCGACTAACTTACTTTGTACTAGTTTATGTGTATAGTCTGCCGCTGCGTACAGAACATTTTTTTCGTTTGATTTGTTAGGGTATGGCATATCTATCCTTTTAAATATCATTGGTAATAGGGCACTGGTACAATAAATCAATCATGTGAATTTGTAGCTTTCCATTTCTAGATAAAGAACCAAAAAAGACTAGAAAAGACATCGAAATCAAAGGAGCGAAAGGAAGTGTCGACAGAAGACACCATGATAGGTAAACGGTTTAAGGGGCTCCCTACAGCTCTGTGACGCCCCCATCAGTAAATAATAATTACATGCTGAAAAAAAATTAAATTAAATTAAAATTATATTAAATTAAATGATAATTATAATTATCATTTATCGAAAATCTGGTTCTACAGAATTGTAGTAAAGGTACTAGTTTAATCAGAAACTATTAAATCGGTAAAATATAGTTCGCTGTATTTGTAGATAGAAAAATGCGAAAAACGGCCACTTTTGGCACTTTTTCTATCTAAATACATGCAGCGAACTATATTTTATTGAGTTAAATAATTCACCACTCTCATCCGACTGGTACCGGCCACCTTGCGAACATCTACTCGTAGCTCTCTTTGACGAGAAGGTATGTAGTGGTTATATTCTCTTTGGTACGGTTCGCGTTTGAGAAAGCTAGAAGTTCTACGTTAACATACACTTTTCTTCGTGTGATGGCATGATTTCTCTTAGGTCAAATTTGGGTAGCCCAAAACTTTGCCACTTCGACAGCGTTGTCATTGGCAGCGCAACATACACCCTTTTCAACTTCTAACCTCCTTCGGTTCGCTTTTGCCTTAGTATTGCTTCGCTCTCGGACTGCTTTCTTTTCGCTAGTTCCAGGCGTTTGTGATACGTAAATTATGTATTTGTCAGACGACAATAATAGCTTCATCATTTCAACTGTAAGACGTCCACTACTGGACATAGGCCTCCCCCGATAAGGGGGGATAGGCCATAATCGCCAGGCTTGGTAGGCGGGTTGGCGATCGCAGTTGGTTGGTTAAATACTTGGAGAACGCTGCTGCCCATACTCTGGTGAATCCCTTAGTCGCCTTTTACGACACCCATTAGAAGATATAGGGTAGGGTGAGAATAATAGCTTATTCCGCCATTTTTCCACCTTAGTAAAGTTTTCCTTTATTACAGAAAATAACTAATAACAATAAGGTCAAACAAATAACTTACTGTCTCATTTATAATTTATTATTTATTTATATATGTATACACATCAGGGTTGATAAAAATCATGATTTTTTTATTTATGACAGATTTTTTTGATTAAAAAAAACAAAACAAAAAAACTTTTTTTTTTTTTTGTTTTTTCACTTTTTATTTGACTTTTTAAGATTTTTACTTGATTTTTATTATTTACATTCTCATAACTGATAATATTGCAAATATTGTCTCAAAAATCCCAATGGTTCCAAAGAAAAACTAAATTTAAGTAAAAAAACATTATTTTTTTTCTCCAAAATTAGTTATCATTTTTTAAATGGTTTTCATAAATGTTAATCTACTGACATAGAATCTTCCATATTTATGACAAAAATTACTATGTCAAAATAAAAAAACAAAACTTGAAGACTTACCTACTACTCCTTATTTACAAAAAGCTCTTTCTTACCTACTTCTTCACTTATTATGAATATTTTTACGAAAAGATACTAGTATGCAACTTTGTAAGAATTAAAAAAACCATAAGTAAATCTTAGTATGACAGTAGTAATTAAGTACAGAAATGTAGGACAGTTTATTCAAACTTCTAAGACTTTTAACTGGTTTATAATCAGTTCCGAAAAGTAAATTCAACATCTAATTGAAGCATCTCCTAACTCGATTTTCTTGACTATTTGTAGTTTGTTATTGCCATATTTTTATTTAATATTCAGTAAAAAATAAAAACTGTATAAATTTTCATAAGAATTTTTCTTGTCTAGTCTCATAGCATTATGATTTAAATAAATCAATGAAATTTTATGGAAAAAAATCAAGTTTGATTTAAATCACAGATTTTTATAAAAAAATCACTTGATTTAAATCATGATTTAAATCAATCAACACTGATACACATTGTTTCTGTGACTGCACACTTTATACTTACAGAGTAAAATAATCTACCTACCAAGAGGTAAAATGTCTAAACACAAAATTAACCTTTATCGCAAAAAAAAATGCTAATCTTTTCAAATATGGAAGACGTAGGGAACATTACTTGGTAACTCAATGAGATAAGAATTTCGTATATTTATAGTAAATCTTTCGTTTTGGTTGCGATGATAAATGAGCTACATATCTTTACAAACAAGCAGAGTATGTTAGATAAGAAAGATTTATTTATTAGTATTACTGTTTATCTTTAAACATTCCTTCTGTATGTATCAATATTGACAATACAATTAAATTCCTACTAAATATTACTAATTCAATTTCTGTAGATGTTGCAATACGATTCACACTTTCACGTATATTAATATAATTGGTGTTAGGTATCAAACTTCCTTCAATATCAATGCAAGTTTGTTTGCATTCACCTAATCGGATTTCAATGGAATTACTCGCAAACGTAATTCCGCGTACAGAAACTTGTGCTAAGGAAATTGAAGTAGCATTGCTACAGTCTTCAATGAAATACATTATAATACATATGTATGACAAGTTCTGGGAAAAATATCTGTACCTGTGCCTTAGTGCTTACATATATCATAGAACACGATATATCATCATTTTCCTGCCCTGGTCTGAAATTACTTGGGATCGGCACAATAATTATGTATTCTTACATTCTTCTCTGCCAGCCGTCATCATCATCATCCTCTTGCCCTTATCCCACTTTATTTGGAGTCGGCGCAGCATGAATTTTTCTTCCATAGGTACATTTCAATTAGCCAGTGCTCAGCTCAGTGTTCACTTTCTTCTTCTTCTGTCTTCTTTCTTCTTCTTCTTTCTTCTTCTTCTTTCTTCTTCTTCTTTCTTCTTCTTCTTTCTTCTTCTTCTTTTTAGTTGGCAAGAAAAGAAAGTAAACTCATATGTTAGTAGTATTTAAATGATTGCTGAGAAATGGGCGTCTACACGGCCTAGGGCGCCCACGATTGCAAATCCGCCTCTGGATGGTGGCAACTATACTTTCCTCACCACAACATTAATGCATGTTTTACTGTTTGCCAGCAAAAATAGTGTACAATACTCTGAAAAGTCTGTTAATTTAAAAAAACGGCCAAGAACATGTCGGGCCATGCTCAGTATTATAGGGTTCTTTAAGTAGGTCTAATTACAAACGAATCAAATCAAATATTAATCATTACTATTTTAGTTTTTGCAAACAGCGCCACCTAGCGCTAAATTTCGGAAGCTAAGATTAAGAAGTGTGTCATATCAATATAACACAAAGTTTCTTATTGTGATTTTTTTAAATAGAAAGTAACTACAGGAGCATTATTTGCTAAGATCATTTTTCTCTAAGATCAATGACCTATGAACTAGAACGTCTTTAGTATTTTTCATTTTTCTCACTATAACTCCAAAATTATAATCACATTATACTCGAAATAATTTTCAAAGAGAGTTTTTATAAAGGTCTATCAATGTTGAAGACTATAAGTTTCTACGTTGCATAGTTTAGAAATGGCACGCATGGGGACACACACATTGCAAGCCACCTTGGCGAACTGTATTTAGCAGATGGTATATCTGATAAAAAAGTTATGTATGAAACATTACCTTCATTTTAGTAGACCTATTCAATAATACCCCACACGTCGGGGTTCAGCGAAAAAAAAATGTCATCCCCATTTCACATGTATGGGCGCCACCCCTAAAATACGTTATCAATATTGTTTTATTCTTTTAAAATTGAGATCTATATCTAGACATTTTTTTAACAAAAATTAATTTACTCATGTTTATATCTGTAGAAGTTATTAAGCTGTAAAGGATTAGGACAGACGGACGGACATGACGAAACTATAAGGGTTCCTTGTAGTACTACGGAACCCTAAAAAGGTATCTATCAACCTGAAGTTAATGGTAGTGGCATAAAGCTTATAAGTTGCCTACCTGATAATCCTGATTAATGCAGGATTTAAAGTCTCCCAATTTAGTACGGCACTTTATCTAGAACGGTGCTCTTCCTAGATTAGGGACGCTCATTAGGCTCTCGGTTCGGACGTTCTTTTACGAAATATAAGCCAAGCCTTTTAGTATATTGGTTGGTGGCTTCCATCGAAATATGTACATATAGATCGCTGTACAGATAGTCGATGGGGCAGTAAAGTTCTGGAGTGGCGACCGCGTACTGGAAGGCGCAGCGTGGGTAGGCCCCCCACAAGGTGGACCGACGACCTGGTGAAGGTCGCGGGAATCCGCTGGATGCGGAAGGCGCAAGACCAGTCGTTGTGGCGATGCTTGGGGGAGGCCTATGTCCAGCAGTGGACGTCTTTCGGCTGAAATGATGATGATGATGGTGATGAGATCGTTGGTGGCTTCTATAAATCTTAACGAATGTAATGCATACATTATGCCTCGCATATTTGTTAAGTAGAAGATTTCAGGGCACTGGAGACCTAGGTTCTATTACAAACTGTCTTAGAAGAAAATCTTAGTGTATTAGCCCGGAGTTTGGAAATTGTGCTCGAGAATTCGCAATAGTCTCGGTTTCTCACTGTCCGTCTCTTTTATGAAAACAGGCGTGATTGTTCAATCAAACGTCAATCAACTCATCTCATCAATAATTAAACCCTATAGAGATTGTCCAATTTCGAAACTGTTCTATTTATTCGCACAGATAAATATTAGGCCATGAGCGCGATTGCCAATCAGCACTCCGATATAACCTAAGCTCACTAGCTAGGGCACGCGCAATGCCACGTCCGCCCATGTAATTGCCCAAGCCAATAGGAACGCATTATATCTATACGAATTTAGGTGGAATTTATTTTAAATAAAGTTCATGTGATGTCTTTATAGGGTTTAAAGCTCGATGACTGCTTATCCCAGTCCACTGCTGGACAAAGGAATCTCACAAGTTGCGCCACAACACTTGGTGCTCCGCCTTCCGCATCGAGTCCAATCCCCCAGCCTACCTTCTTCAGGTCGTCGGTCTACCTGGCTGGGGGACGCCCTAGCTTGCCGATATGCGGTCTCTATACTCAAGAACTCGTCTGATTCAACGGCCATCGTTCCTTTGACTGACATTGCAAGCCATTGCCAGTTCCGCTTGCTGATCCAAAAAACTACATAATATGTTGAGTGTTAACATCACTCGGAAAACTTAAAATTCAAACCACTTTTGGCGAAACGTTTATGTGAACTTATTACAAAATTGATAATAACTAAAACTAACAACATATTCAAATACCGTACGAAATAACTCGTTATTTATTCACAAAGTTCTATTAGTTATTGTTAAATCTGCTTTACAGGATCCAAGGTTAAAGTCAAGGGTCAGGTCGCTTCGGTAGTCGGTACCTTTCCTGAATATTTTATTGTAAATTATTGTAAGCCAATTTTGACAAACAAATTACCGTAATCCAGAAGGGAATAGGTAAAATATTACAGCCATTTCTTTGTAAGTCTGTTAGATCAGAGTGAATTTTTAAATTTATTTTTCACTTTTTCTGTTAGATATAACTTAAGTCTAAATGCTCTAAGGTTAGATCATAATTAGATAGATTCTTTATTGTAAGGCAAATAACAGTATAGTTGCCGGCACGAGTCGTGAGCACAGATTCCACAGCAAAAGTGGTCGAATCTCTGATCACAGTACAACGTATCAGACACGGGCACTTGCATTGGCTTAAATATATGATAATGCATGATTTTATATACGTAGAAAACGGAATACTAGAACACGGTGACGACAGAGACTACCACGCAAGTACAATTTGTGCTCACGTCTCGTGCCGGGAACTATACCCGTTAGAATCTGACGATTCAATGTGGATAGTATTTTATAACAATATAACGATTATTATAATAGCAAAAATTATATAATATACAAAAGATAGAGAAAAGTGGAAAAAGGGAAGGGAGGTCTTAGCCTTGCAGTGGGACACTTCAGGCTGATAGTAAATAATAACAATTATTACAAATACGACTATTTCTACTAAGTAAAAAAAACATTTTCTTTAGATAAGTTCATGATCATTATCATCATTATTTCAACCGAAAGACGTCCTCTGCTGGACATAGGCCTCCCCCAAAAGATTGCCATAATCGTTCAGATAAGTTATTTCGCACAATACCGACAGAAAAATCTCGTACCTATCTTGAACACACATAATTATTAAAACTAAGTCTCATACAACCTGCAGCTATCCAAAAATATTAATTATTGTTTATATATAGCTGTTTCCGTAATAACATGACTGCCGTCCGAAGAAGGTAAATTGCACCGAGTCAAAAATGTAGGTTTGGTGAACCAACATTCCGGATTATCCATTCCACGCAGGCTCCGGTAAAGTAAATCATTGTAATTTAATTTTGTTCAGAGCACCTTTCTCGTACGTTCTTGCGCGGCCCTTCAGTTTAGATGATGCGAAGTCGTTATGGTAAAGTGGGTCTAAAACGTAAATACGTATTTGTTTTTTTTTAATTTATCGCGACTATATAACCTTATGTAGGACTGCCATGACCTTAATTGCCGACCCCTGGACATTTGGGCTAAAACCGGTTTTTCCACGGACACCCTTAGTAAAAAAAATTGTGTAATTTTTTTACCAACTCGGCAAGCGTCGGTGGTCCAGAGTTCGAGGTGAGGAGTGTCCGGGTTTTACCCTTGACACTTTAAGAACCCAGCCCGTGCTCCGGTGGCCCCCCAAACTAGGGTTAATCCGGGAAAATACGGACTGATGGCAGCCCTCTAACCTTATGTGAAAATTCTTGTGTTTTGTAGAAAATTTGCCGTGACCACGATTACTTTAGATTGTTTTAAAGTACATCAAATTCTCGAATCATTGAGTGCCTTATATCTTTTGCTAACCAGAATATTTATTACCCCTGCACCTAATCAAAATTCAAATCCGTTTAACAATTTTGGCTTGATTGAATTACAAACATCCAACTATTTTTCATTTGTTTTGTTTTATTAGGCTGTAGCCACACTTGTGCGCATCTGTACGTTTCCAACCCTACACTGGAAGCCGTATAAGGGTCAAACAGTATACAATACAGGTATTATATTACCATAAAATATTAACTTCGTCTTGGCGAAGCTTCATTTTTTAACCCTCCTGTAATAAATACCTACACTGTAAACATAGGCATACAAAGTGCCGCTTCTGTATCGAAAAATCATAAAAGTTTTTAGGCTCCATGAGCATTTAAAAAGCAGTTTTGTGGTCCATAACATTATATGTACAAGTTATAGGCACCAAACTGTGGTATGTTATGGCTATGTATTGATCATAAGGGGTGTTGCCAAGACTACGTTACGTTTAATAGTCATTTTTATGAATAACGATCCTGTTGTTAGGGCTGCCTCAAATTCTGTACAGGTAGAAGCTCGATAAATGTTGTTGGTGGTTGCTGTTCAATATTTGAGGTGGCTAGAAATTTCGTCACGTGTGTATTTTGAATGAAAGTTTGAAATATGTCGCATACGTTTAGTAATATATTCACATGTTTTGATAGTTATGACTGTACTGTTTGAAGTTGCGGTTAAAATATGCAGATAAATATCAGAAGGTATGTTAACTTTCAACATATTATCTGCTATCGTAACAAAGTTGTATCATACCGTTAGAACACATGTTTAATACAATTTCTTTTAAAAACAGAACCGTATCCTTTCTCAACAGGAGGTACAGTGACAGCCCTATTATCTACAGCGTGTTTCCCGTACACAACTTGTTTAAATTCCCCTGTAACCGGCGCAAATAGCAAACCAAGTCATATGAAGATTCTTTATGGCATTACTAGCAGCAGTATACAATATAAAACACAACATTGTAATGGCAAAACGTAGTATCGCTTGAATTTGGCAATTTTAGTGTCTTGGAAGTTTTACTTGCAGGTTTTAAGAGAAAAGTTGTGACGTTAAGAGAAGTTTGGTAATTATTTTATTTTAGTGTACACATATGCAATAATAAATTTCATGATATGACCACAGACATTGTAATTTTTTTTTTGTCTGTGGATATGATATAGTCTCCACATAGATTAGGATGTAATATTTAAATGTCATCTATTTAAACAGTTACCTATTAATTTCTGCCTTATATTCTAGCATTTCGGAATAAAATATACACCAACTCGCCTTCCCACTTTAAAGAAATAAAAAATACACATTGACTTGAGAACCAACTTTTGTCAGTTAAAAAGACAAACAAATGGTATATGAAGAGTTTAATTACGAATTCAGTCAATTTTGAACAACAACTCCGAATTCCCGAAATCTTGAGGCAGTAAAAGTCCCATAATAAAATTAACTTCCACCAATTTGTACGTTATGTAAAAACCAGTGTAATCCGGTCTCGTAAAGTAAGATTGACGTTTAATTTGATCGGCCACCCTCCTGTCTTTCAATGAATCGGCATCGTTCAATTAAAATTGAATTTGTTCTCCCCCTGTTGATGACACTTCAACCGTTACACTCTAGATATACTTAAATCGCTCTTTAAGTTCTTTATTTATGAAGAGGAGTTAGTCTCAAGAATATTTTTGCAGTCTACTGCCCTCATTACTCCCTAAAAAAGGATGATTGTAGTAGTAATTGCTATAATAATTCGTTTAATAATTACTTTTACCTACTCGTTCTTGTCTTCCGATCATCGACAAACAATCCGATCCGGCGTCTATCAGGCATGGTTCTGGTTGCCCACTTTTGAACAACTAACCTATAACTACGCTGGTTTCTGAAAGATTGAAGCGACAAAAAGACGGCGTTCTTTTTGGGCGATCGAGGACGTCAATCTTATGTAGCATCGCATATGGTAAGTACAAAAGGAATTCAAGTGAACGGCGTTCTCAATTAGTCATAAAGAACGTCGTCTTTTTTGCGCATAACCAATAAAATTTGCCGTCAAATCTCATGTCAATTGCAGCGCCTGCAACGATTAATCGACCAAAATACCACAGAGAAAATAATCACCAAAATACTAACAACCAATTAGGTCGGTTGATATGCGATTTCACAGCTGATACCTTTTGTTTTTTTTTTGCGTTAATCAGCATTACAAAATCCGGGGGTCTGTTTCAGTCAGTCGTAGCCATAGCCATGATTACAATGTTTGGCCAAAAGAACATAAGACACCATGGCGCTAAACAGACGTCGTTCTTTTTGAAAGATCGAGAACGTCGTTTTCTTGACATTCGTTTTACGCCGTATGCAATGCTTCATACAATTTAGTGAACGTGACGTTCTAGATCACTTAAAAAGAACGTGGTCTGTTCGGCGCCTAGAAGTAAAAATAAGTTTGAAATATAACTAGTCCATTCCTTGATGAAATGCAGAACATTATAACCAGTAGTCCAGTTCTGTAAATGCAGCCCATTAACAATACTCATTATAATTATTTATTTGTGGTTCCATTTACTGTTAACCGTGTTTTAACCACAGTTTTAATTGTTCCCATACCATCAATATAAAATTTGTGGGTATGTTCATTATCATTAATGAATAATTCTGTTGTTTACAGGTAAGCGGGATGGAGTTCAGAGAGAAAATACTTTGTGACACCTCCAGATGTTTTACGGTAAAGCTTGGACAAATAAAAAAAGGTGGACGGAATCTCGCCAAACAAAAAATGAAGCATCCATAGTAAGACGGCTCGCTTAAAAGAACGGGCTGGCACGCACACATTCACACCCATAGTAAGACAAAAAGCCGCGATTACGCAACAAATCTCGTGTGACGTTAGTCATTGTCGTGGTGTCACAAATAAAATAACAATAATGTGGTGTGTTAAAATTCTGTCGAATCTATAGTGGGTTTAGGAAAAACGGAGTGCTTCAATCTTTTTTTAGCGAGATTCCGTCCGCCTTTTTTATTCGCCCGAGCAGTAAAGTTAATATTACTAAATTAAAATGACTGAATTTCATAAAAAAATCCTATTGTAGTCCACTTTAAGGGTTCGTCTGCTTCAACGGCCAACAATTCTTCGGGCTACCCTTGCTAAAGGTTTTTTTTGAAACGAAGTTCCTTATCGTGGCTTGCGGTAGGTGTGATTCGAGAGAAAATTTAACGTCACGTTAAGATTTTAACACAGACCAGTTAGCTTAAAGTCGCCGCTTATACAAAGTTTTGCATGAGAACGCAGTCGTAAAATGTTGGCGGGGACCGAGGGGCGGACGGCGCGTTATGATTGGTCGGCTAAAAATTCGGTGATATGATTCCGTATGATTGGTGCCGCTCGCTGACGGTCTGACGTATGATTGGCGGCGGGGCGTATCATATGCAGTGGTACTGCATATGCGTTGTGACCGGGGGTGTCCGGCTAATCGGCGTCTAGAGGTTTACTGGTCTGTGGATTTTAACTATTAAATAAAACATACAAAAAGACATGTTTTACTGGGGAACAAACTTAGGCCCTGTGGTATCTCAGTCCGACGCTTGATGTTCCCTGCCATCTATGCTTGTATTATAGTTGCGAAATTAAAAAAATATGAATTTTAAAGACAACTTCGTTCCTGACGGTTCCACGACGGCACTCTATTTGTACGTACTAGATTTTTATAGATAATCGCCTGAAACAAACTGACAGACACTGAACCGGTTCCTTAAGTGCTCCATTTAGAGAATTTTGTCACAATAGCTTCTTAGCATCTTGACATTTACATTTGCATCTTCTTGCCATTATCCAACTATCTATACCATAACGAAAATCAAATACAATAAATTGAAATCCGTACGGAGAAACACAAACATGATTTGGTAACACACCGAGAGTTATTGAGCGAAATTCGAAAGCATAATATTTATTGTCTGTGCTTCCCGGCTTTAAGTAAATACGCCATATTTTCCAGGTCTGCCAATGAAGATGGTTGCAGATAGAGTTGCAGAGAAATTTTCAAGTCTATTTTTCAAACTCTGTTGATTCCTTGGGCGAATAAAAAAAGGGTTGATTCTAAGTTCTTAGTGGGCAATATTATATAAACCACCATCTTTAGTTTCGTGTCAAAAGTTACAAATTACTTCTTTGGTCAACTTCAAAATAGAATCAATGGGACAGATAGATTGAAACCAAAACATTGGTGTTATGATTAGTTGTCTCTTGTTCACAAAATAACTTTAAACTATACGATACAAGAAAGGGATGGCAACAATTTAAGTGGTGCTAAATTAGTCGGAATAAGAATTTCTAAACAAGTTTAGTCGTGATCTCGGAACATGCCGATAAAAAATACAAAGAAGTGTAACACGTAAATTAACTTGACAGTTCTAAAACGAACGAATTGATTAACGTCATCATCATCATCATTTCAGCCGAAAGACGTCCACTGCTGGACATAGGCCTCCCCCAAGCATCGCCACAACGACCGGTCCTGTGCCTTCCGCATCCAGCGGCTTCCCGCGGATTGATTATCGTATTTTGTAAAAATTTGCATGCTGTGTATTATATGGCAAGATGTGTCTTTGCACCTATTTAGAATTTACCATCCTCTGTACCACATTTTAAGCAAATAAAGTTAATTTGAATTTTAAAATTCTAACAATCTCTTTCTTAATTTCACTGTTAGAAAAAAAAACCGGCCAAGAGCATGTCGGGCCATGCTCAGTATTATAGGGTTCCTTAAGTAGGTGTAATTACAAACGAATCAAATCGAATATTAATCATGGCTATTTTAGTTTTTGCAATAATCGGCAGCATTCGCGACTCAGAGCGTATTGTTAGTAGCGTCATCTAGCGATAAAGTTACTTTTTGTGATTTTTTCAAATAGAAAGTAGCTAAAGGAGCATTATTTGCTATGATAATTTTTCTCTAAGGTCAATGACCTTTGAACTAGGACGTTTTAAGTATTTTTCAGTTTTCTCTCTATAACTCAAAAAATTATAATTACATTATACTCGAAATAATTTTAAAAGAGAGTTTTTATAAAGGTCTATCAATGTGGAAGATTATAAGTTTCTACATTGTATAGTATAGAAATGGCAGGGGGGGGGACACATTGCAAGCCACTTTGGCGGGCTATATTTCGTAGATGGTACACCTGATAAAAAAGTGGTGTATCAAACATTACCTTCATTTTAGTAGACCTATTCAATGATATCCCACACGAGGGGGTGCAGCGAAAAAAATTTTTTTTTCCCCATTTCACATGTATGGACGCCACCCCTAAAATACGGAAAAACTATTTTTTTATTCTTTTAAAACTGAGATCTATATGTAAACTATTTTTTAACAAAATTTTATTTACTTATGTTTATAACTGTAGAAGTTATTAAGCTGTAAAGGATTAGGACAGACGGACAGACGGACAGACGGACAGACGGACGGACATGACGAAACTATAAGGGTTCCTTGTAGGACTTCGGAACCCTAAAAAACACCATTATCTAAATCAAACGTTGTATCTAACCTTATCTTATTCGACCACTGGACTTCAGTGATCGAGAAAGATAATGTTTTTTAAGTTTCGATAAGCTTTTATTGTTTTGAGTTCAAGACCATCTTTATCTTATTTTTACAGCCTACCTCGTTTGAATTGATTTGATGATAATAACTGAAACACGGTAATCGATTCTATGAAGTTACATCACAGACTAACAATTCATAAAAGTTATGAGATATAAATTGTTTTGCTCAGTTATTTCGTACTTGATTTGACAACGTAAAAAAATAAAAAAACGGTTGCACAGCATCTGTATTCCGTATCCATAGTTCCTCATGCTGAAAGAAACAAAGAGAGGTAATCAAATTATCCAGCTAGCATCTAGTATGCGAAAGCTGCTTAGAATTGTAAAATCACGAAGTGTATTCCCGTGATTGAGATACGACGCGTCTGCAATTAATCTGACTTATCTTCGTTTGTTGCATCTATGCTCTCATATTTTACAAATGGCGCGCAGTATGTGTTCTTATTTAGAAATTTGAATATGGAAGCCGTATTCGAAATGCTTCGTTTTTTCGTTTTTGTTTGTGTTAGTAATTTTGATGAAAATGGACAGAATTTAATTGAGGGTTAACCAAATAAACTATTTACTTACCTTTTTAGAAGTTACGAAATGCATGGATTTAAAACTAAATCAATTAGGAAATCTTAATATATGAAAAAAATATTACTAACAATTAAATCAATTAGGATATCTTAAAATAAAAAAAAATATTACTAACAATTGGAAAACTTCTCATAGCAACATTAGCAGCCATATTTGAACTAAAAATCTTCCTCAAAAAGATTAAAAAAAAAATATGTAAGTATTATATCCATTGTCTAGTACTCATAGCACAAGCTTTGCTTAGTTTGGGACTAGATGGTGCTGTGTAAAAATGTCCCAAATATATTTATTATTTTATTTATTGTGAAATGGTAAGGCTGATACATGAAGGTAGAGAGCAGTAAAGTCACTTATTTCCTATCACGCAACCAACTGTCGTAGATGTCAAAAACTGAAACAATAAGTTAATTGAAATAGCCTGCCATAGTTTTAAACAAACTAAGTTGAGCTCGGAATTACAACTTTTGCATCACAAGTTTATACGTGTTACCTGGGATTGTGGGGAAACTGGATTATTTCCTCGGGATCGGATTCCTTTCTGCTTTATTATATCCTGGCCTAAGAAATACTGTTGCTGTGTTCCGGTGCGAAAGATACGGGTGCCGGTGAAATTCCAATCACATGAGACTTTCCGTCTTTAGGTCTCAGTTCCATCTTTAGGCGAAGACGACTTACAATACCATTTAGGTAACCGCCTAGAGCCCTAGATGGTATTGCAGTTGTTATGGACTAAGGTTAAAGCTTAACAACACGTAGACCTTTAGCTTCTCTAACTTATGCAATAAAAAATAAAATAAACCTGCACACCTGAGAGTGTTCTATAAAGTCTTTGATGGTGTGTGCAGTCCGCCAACCCGTAGTAGGCCAGCGTGGTGGACTAAGGCCGCTCCTCGGCCACTCAATACAATATAAATGCTAGCACCACCTACATACACAAGATTACGTCTGTATACGAACACACACACACGTGTAGGTTAGGGATGCTCGCCGCTCGTAATTTCGACTGGGTTCCAAGCGCTTCTCAGTATTTCTCAGAGATGGCGTGTTGTATTGCGACTGGCGATTGATCCATTGCAAGCGTGCAGTCCAAGTGCCGTCAAACTGCGGATGCGTGCGGGGCGCGGGCGAGAAGTCTTAAATTAGCGGGGGGCGGTGAGTGGCCGTTCGGTACGTTAGGCCTAAATTCTTCTCATATTGAAAAGAGGCCCAAGCCCAGCTGAGGGACAGTAATGGACTGGTTATGTTTGATATGTCTATGGTAATTACGGCAATATCCAGTCAGGATATTTATCAGAAGCTCGTGTTCGGTAGTAGTATTCCAGGCGTTGATATTTTAAGGCAACATTTTCCTAAAAATATTTCTGGGACTGTTGATGTTATACAGTCTTTCGAAAGCCTTCAAAATTTTGAAGGCCTTTGCAGAGGCAAAGCGGATATCGCTCGTTATATAAATTGGGACCCGTTTATGGCAAAATAAAATATTACATTTTGATGTTTATGATGTGGCTTTAGCAAAAAGCTTACGTTACTCATCTATGGAACAGCTCAAGTAATCTCAACAGTTATTAAAAATAACTACAGTAGTTTTTATTTGTTTGTATAGACTTTGAAAATAATTTTTTTTTAGAAATATCTGTAAAGACGATTGTCATCTTAGTCTACCTGCGACCACGAAATGCTGCAAAGCTTTCGAAACGTCAGGAAAACCAATTTAAATAATATACGCGATTTAATCCGGTTAAACTTTGTTTTATTATAATGTGTAGTGATTGCGAAAACCTAAGAAGTTATCATTTTTCTTTCTTTCTTTATGTTCCAGAGATGAGAAAATGTTTGTTTTGTTTTGATTTTACTGTGCGCGAAAAGTCACGTAAATATAGTTCAAGATGAGTGATATTCGCGATAAGGGGCTCGTGGCTAAGTAGCAAGCGTGTGGATTGTACGATATGCAAGGTTAAGCTGCACTAGCCGCGGTCAGTCCGTGGCTGGGTGACCGCTTCGTTACACATCGAGACCTCTTCGTGCCTCGGAGATCACGTAAAAGCCGTCGGTCCTGCGCCTGATCTCTCTCCTCTCCGGTCGTGTCGAATTGCCGTCCCATCGGATTATGAGAGTGAGGGAATAGAGAGTGCACCTGTGTCTGCGCACACACATGTGCACTATAATATGTCCCGCGTAGATGGCTAGTCTCCATTGAGATTGGCCGCCGTGACCGAAATTCGTTCGGGAGTACATTATTATTATTCACGATAGTTTAAAAACTTGGATAACTTGTTTCTCCATACAATTTATGTAACCTGGCTTTGTTTTGCATATAAAGTCGTGAGCTTTCTAATATCTATTTAGCTAGTTTAAGACAGAATGTCTGTCGTCCAATTCCTGCACATGCATGGTTGCAGCTTAGTAACATTGCTATTAGTATACAGATGCTACTGCCCTTGCCCTGTTCTCTTATGCCTATTGCACACGAGGCCAGAACAGCGAGGCAGGACAGTACTGCTACCGTGTGAACGCCCGGACAGTGACTATTCTGTCGCAGCAGCCCTCGTGTGCAATAGGCATTAGCAAAGATGGGACTTTTTTTTTTTTTTTTTTAAAAGCATGACATGAACATTGACTTATTCCTCTCATCTGTAATTTCTCTAAAAAAAGCTGTGATGGACATTCAGTGATAAATTAATTATTCATACATATTTAAATTCACTTAATTTAAGTAATGTTTTGTGTGTCAAGTCATTTGTTTTGATTTCATACAGACCATTAATGGTCCACTTTATTTGAATCTCTAAGTTTGTTGCTTTATGTAACTAATTTTTGTATTAATATTAATTGCGCTTAATTTATGGCATGCGGTGCTCTTCTGTAAGTAATGGGGCACTTAGATTAAGTTTGAAATGTGAAAAAAATTTCATGTACAGTGTACTTATTGTTGAAGAGCCAAATAAATAAATAAATAATATAACAACAACAATAGAAACAACAACAATATGTTATTAGATAACTATTGTCTTTGTATTCGTTTGGTGTAATGCACAATAAAGAATATAATTAATAAATAAATAATATACCTAAGTACTTTCCTCTGTTTAGGTTAGAATAGATGCGGCAGCCTGAAAACAGAGTGTTGTTAGTTGTGACCAGTGGGCCCTAGTTCACGTAATTTCATGACGCGCCGACATTCAGTTCGTATCTGACAGCGACTGCCGAAGATATGGAATACGAAAAGCGTTGATTTGATCAAATCAAAACTGCAACTGCACTTATTTAGTTACGTGAACTGGCCTGCTGATGATAACAGAGTTGTCCTGTGACGCATTATAGAAGAGTTCTGTACCTATCCACAAATTTTACGAGATTCAAGATAGATATCAAAGTTCATTGCAGACTCACATTTCTGTGTTTGGTATATTTCTGGCCACAAAAAGTACTATCTGCACTGGCCAACAATCTATAGTACGATAACTCTTAGCCGACTTTCTTTATCTTTTTCATTCCGAGTCCAGCATAAAAATAATAGGACAAAAACTAATTGTATTATCTTATAACCAGTGTTGTTGGAAAGAAATAGCTTGTTGCTAATAGTTTCCCGTCGCCAGTCTGTCGGTGAGCTCCCAGACTACATACTAACTATCACAGAATAAGCAATCTCATTAGGCTGACTCCATACTGTTAATCAGAAAAAGTCCGCGTCTGCGAGCCGGATGAAATACGAGTTTGATACGAGTGTACGTGAGCGCATACACTTTCTAGTTCTAAGATCATAGAAAATATTGATATGTATTTTCTATGAATCCATTTACCAAGATTCGTAATTTTTCCAATACATTATGAAGTCGTTGTAGCGGTGAATTCAGTTTAAGTGCGGAATTTCGTGAATATTATAGCAAGTTTTTCGTCGGCAGCCCAAAATGCAGGGTAGTTCATAATAATTCTAACTTCCTAGTCTTTTATCGAGTATTTTGGAGTCAGCTTCATTTCTGGCCGGATGTAGCTTGAACTTATGTAAGTATGCGTGTCTGTCAATAATAAAAACAAAAATTTCGTGCATCAAATCTAGCACGTTCTTTATTGGCAGCTCATTTCTCGTACACGCTCGTGTACCAAACTAGAACAGACTTACGTGTATCTTTATGCCGTGTTTGCGCATATTGAAGCATCAATTCCAACGCTGTCTTCGCATATCTCCACAATCTAAATTCTTCACGTAACATTTTGCCTCGAAACCTAGATTCTAACATTTCTAACACACGGGTTACAGAACAGCCGTACTTCGGAATTAGTTTCTAGTTTCAAGCTTTGCTCTGCGATTTTAGGAGACAAATATTACAGTTTGGCAAATAGCTGGGGGTTGACGGAAGTTTTGCCACAGATAACTTGAGAGATAACTGATTTGAACTTGAACGCGTCATGTCTTTGTGAGATCCGGAATACGACGTAACTTTGATTCGGAGACATCTTGTGACAAAATTGTTCTTGTACGGATAATGCGAATATTCATCACTTTCTTTGTTCTTGATATAAAATGACCTATTCGAGAATGTATGGGAATGACATATAGTCATTCGTTGAGATATGTTATTCCCATACATTTTGATTGTTTTCTATAGCGTTGACGATTGTAGATTTTCAACTTGGCTAGGGGGGCTGAATAGCCCTATGGCTATGGCAGCTATCTACGTAGGTAGGAAAACAGTATTCGGGAAGCAGTCGTTTTGGGAGAGGTCACGCTAAAGTGTTCAGACTTTTTTTTTAAATTTTATATAAAAACAATACGATTATAGTTTTAAAGTAAAACCTTCATAATTTAAGTATTCACAAGATGAGACAAAGATAATCGTGATTTATTATATTCGTGCGACGAAAACATCGTGTTTGTGACGTCCGCTTTGGACGCGGTTCGTGACTGTTGATTGTGTATGCTTGCCTTTATTCTCGTGTAGGTACGGTCAACTTCAAAAGTAAAGCTGGGAAATACATGCCTGTAGCTTGCATGCAAGGAGCTATCGGGTTTCAGAACGGCAAGGCATGCCTGTAGATGGAGACTTGTCCTGTAACGTTTACACATGTCAGTCACTGGTATTTGACAGCTCCTTGCATGCAAGCGTATAGGCATTGAAATTATGGCTTAAATTAAATAGGTTTAAAGTTTTCTTCTTCTTCTTCGTGTCGACATGAGCTACATAATGATAATGGCTCATGTCGTGGGGAAAATATTAGCCAGTCAGCAGGTTGATAGCGGGGCTGACTGCCCAGGGTGCGCCGAACGATCAATTATATCGTCTCTCGTGGAGGCTCTTTTAATGCACCCCGGTTTAAAGTTTTAAAAGGTATTTCCAACTGTGCGAAGCGAGAGGTCTGAGGAGTTATCTCGACCGCTCAGCACTTTGTCCTTACATCTTTCTGTCAGAACCTTATACTTAACTTCTAAACCAAATAAATTACTTGAAAATCTCACATAATAGGTAAAACTCTAGCTCAAAACCGAAAATTATATTTAAATGACAAAATACGAAATTAGAGAGGGGATATGTATGGATATACATGCAGATTTTTTTAGTTCTTTAAAGCATGTGAGTTTACGTTAAAAATTTACTTTTTAGCAGAGTATAAAACAATTGTTGTAGATATCTAGGTTTTTATTTTCTTCAGAAAACTTACAGCTAGCATACAGGTAGTAAATAAATATTTTATTTAAGAAAATGTGTCAATTTAGTTTGTTAATTTATTCGCAAAATATGTGTTACACATTACGAATTGAAACGTACGAATGATAACTTGTTAATAATTCTTAATTTGCGAAAAAAAAAAAGATAAAGCTGTAAAGACCAGTGTATTCAATTCCAAATATATAAAAAAAAAATTGTCGAGTTTTTCTGTTGACTGTACAGCACAAAATATTAAGTCTGAAATAAAGGCTATCTTTTTAGCTGGATCTGGAGAAATATTGGAGAGATTTCTTTATTATTTCAGAAATTAGTTTATAGTTGCTCGGTATTTCATTTGAGTCTAACAAGAAATACTAGGGGATCCGTTTTTGTGTCGTACCATACATAATGTTATTTATAAATAAAGACCTATTAGAGAAATACTAGTTTAAGCAAATCGTTTTCGTCGTTACCTTTGACCGGGGGTGTGGGATAGACTCTGCATTCGCCAACGACCCCCTACAGCTCCCCTACCGGTTCGCCACAAGTAAGCGAGCCCCTTCTCCCTGTGCGGTCTTACATCGGGTGCACTCAACTGGTCTCTCCTCCAGAATGGCGAACGCGAAACACTAATAGCCGCTGTCACGGGCCTTTACTAGTCGGGCGGTGAACTACTCCTAGGCCGTATCCTCCCGTATTTTTCATAGAGGTTTTCCTCGTGATTCGGGCGGTGAAGCTAACACCCTCAGTCCCAATAAAAGCCGTGAGAACAAAAATAACTTTAGCACTCCTACTAAAGTTACGAGATCGATGGGGTTAGGGAAGGACACTGTCTCCCCACTGCCGTCCCAGTTCAAGGGTCACCGGGCCCGTCCCTGCTCCTCTACTGTGCCGTCTGCGAACATAAGAAGAACACGCGGAGCAACGCCCTATTTGCTCAGATTGAGCCCCTCCCGGAACAGAATATTCGCCATTGACAAAAACTTCTCCCGAAGAAGAGTTATTGCCCGTGCACCGGCCCAACAAACTGCTGTTCCTTTAGATCTATCGAAAAGGACCCAGACAAAAATGCCTTCCTACTCTCCTACCATCTTTATCTAATGCTGTTAAGTACCAGTCTTTGGAAGCAGTCCAGCTCATCCCGTCATATCCGTCTGTGTCTGCCGCGTTATTCTACATCAAAGCAAATCCAGAACAAAAAACAAACAATCCATAAAGATTTGTCCTCCTTTAATTTGATTAATATATTTTTCATTCCCAGCTATAATATGTCAATGTTTATTGCAAAACAACACGAAAGCCGTTGACGAATTTGTGTGATAAATCCTTCAGACTTCAGTATTTCGTACAAAAGCTTCGTTTCCGACTATATTGTTATCTGTTTCATTGGACTTCGTTAAATATGAAAATAATTATGACTGTTTGTTTAACTAATGAGTGAGAAAATTATGACAATTGAAGAATGGGTTCCATGGTTTGCGGGTTATTTAGCAAGGCTCTTTCCCAGAAATATAAGATGTTATTAATTGTTTGTATGATGGACCCGTCAGCTAAAAACCGAGTTTTCATTAGGTCGAGTTTTGTAAGGACTCAAATATCACACACAACTCGCGTTCTCGTTTTTTTTTTTTTATTATGTCGAATGGCGAAACGAGCTAAAGGCCCACCTGATTTTAAGCGGTTACCTTTTCCCATAACAACTTCAATACCACATAGGCTGTTGCCTTAATGGTACCGCAAGTCGGTTCGCCAAACTGAGACATGAAGATTGAAAGACTCATGTGATTGTAATTTCACCGGCAACCGTACCCTTCAGACCGAAACACAGCAATGCAAGCATCACTGTTTGGTGGAGAAGTAGATACGATACGGTGGTAGTACATGGTGGTTGTTTTCCATATCCATGTTGCCGAACTAGTTTAGCCTAGGCCCTAGGCCAAACTAGTTCTTCCTATACAATACGCGATATGATCAACCGGTCAAGGTATGTCCTAGACCAGTTATCCAGTTTATCTTGCAGTGCGCGCATTCATACTAGGCCCAACTAGTTTAGCCAAGGCTAAACTGGTTTCTCCTATCAGACTTAGGCAAATTAGTTTGGCCTAGGCCAGGGGTGTCAGACTGAATTTTCTAAAGGGCCATTCACAAAATTTAGGGTTTGTCAGCGGGCCAGACTCAAAATAATATCTATAAAACATTTTGGTCGCAACCCAAATCATTATGGCCGCATGCGGCCCATCCGATCGCGTATAGGAAGAACTAGTTTGGCCTAGGCAAAACTAGTTTGTCCTGAAATCGAGTTTGGCCGGAAATATCCATAACCATATCAAAGAAAAATTGATCGTATGTCTACTAATATGACTGATGATAAATAGGGCAACCCTAACGCCTTTAAAGCTGGTATGAATGGGCACCTAATAGGTTTGCTCGCACCATCGTGCACCACATCTTTACAAAGCTGTCTACGTCTAGGTCAAGCAGATCTATATCTCATTTAAAAAAACTAGAAGGTCTAAACAATTATTTAATAAGATAACTAGAAGTGGAAGTATAAAACTTTCATAGAAAACTAATGCAGCATGCTCGTACAGTATAGTATTATATTATCTGTGCTCGTACGCTAAGTTTTTCAACACCCCAGAACCATATAATAAAATGGACTCTGTGCCACAGCAGTTGAACCGATAAATGTTCCCAAATTAACTCCCTAAATAAAACTAATTACAGTTTTAGTATCACCGTAGTTAACAGCGCTAATGGGTGTTATATTTGAACTTGAAGTTAGTAGATTTACGGCTTCGATTTCGATCTTACGAGCTGAAGAATATTCATTTCCGGGATGTCTTATGTTACTTACTTACCTACATTAAAATGTATTATGCAATTGTGAAGTTTTTAAGAAAGTTTATTGTTTTGAGCAATGTATAATAATCATATCTGCATAAACGTATTAAGCATGCAGTATCTGTAAAAAAATAAAAAAAATTGTGTGTAACTTAAAAAATAAAAATTGAATACTCTTTGGGAATTAATAAATGTCCTTTTGGGAAGTACTACCACCGTACCTACTTCTCCGCCAAATAGTGATGCTTGCATTGCTGTGTTTCGGTCTGAAGGGTACGGGTGCCGGTGAAATTACAATCACATGAGACTTTCCATCTTCATGTCTCAGTTTGGCGAACCGACTTACACTTGACAACCGCTTAACATCAGGTGGGCCTTTAGCTCGTTTCGCCATCATAACCATTTTTTTTTTTTAGTCCTGTTTGTTCAAAAACATTTTGAATAACGTTTACCTGTCTTAACTGTCTTGAAACAGTTACCATTGTAATAAAAATTAAAAAGGCAGTGTCACTGACTTGTCACAGATGACCGGACATGACGTAAGCACTTCTTACACAAAGCGACTACGGAAACTGCTGCTAATGATAAAAACGTCCAACGCCTTTCAAAGGGAAGTGTCTTTGTAATGACGCAGACGTTTTTGAGTCAGACTTGTTACAAGAGAAAAGAAAGAAAATGGATTTCGTTGTTGTGGTCGAAAGCAAGGCTGTTGAATGCAATATCCTGGATTTATTGGAATTAAGTTCCTTTTGGGGGCTTGCGGTAGGTGTGATTCGGGACAGAGAGTCATGGCAGTCAGGGTCGTACGCGGATACCGCACAATATCTTCGGAGGCGGCGTGTGCACTTGCAGGTACCCCCCCGTGGGACTTAGAGGCCCAGGTGCTCGCCGAGATCTATCGGCAAGGAGTGGACCACCAGACGGAAAGTGGCAGATGCCCTATGCCTGAAGTCGTGAAGATGTGGCGCAGGGAGGCACAGGCTGCCATAATGGGGCAATGGAAGGACAGGCTGGAATCGCCCAGTGCCGGTCTTTGGACTGTGGGGGCTATCCAGCCGATCCTTGAGAAATGGGTACGGAGGCGACACGGGACGTTGTCCTTCCGTCTAGTGCAGGTGTTGTCGGGGCATGGTTGCTTTGGAAAATACCTGCACAAAGTGGCGAGACACGGCCCATCATACTCTGGTGCAGCGCCGTGCTCTCACTGCAGCAATCGGAGGAGACCTCTCACTACCAGACGTGGTCAGAGCCATGGCTGATAGTGCGAGTGCCTGGAAGGCAGTTGCTTCCTTCTGCGAGGAAGTCATCTCGCAGAAGGAAGCGGCGGAGCGGATCAGGGAGGAAGACACCTTCGCAGATCCGATCCGCCGTAGGAGAACGGGTCGGCGCCGGCGTCATTATGGCGACCTGATGCCACCCTAAAGGGACCAGTGGACGATAGACTGGGGGTCTATCGTCTGCCTTGCACGGCCCTTGAGTTGCGGTGATGTCCCAGGTGTGCCCGGACATCCCCGAAAGAGAGTCAAGAAGGAAGAGGAAGGCCCTAAAGTGGGCCGCGCTGGATGGGTCGCGAATGCCATGCACTGCAGTCCTCGTGGCCCATCCACCCAAGGCGAGAGTAGGCACACGGCGGAGTTTTTAGTGGGTGCGAGTCCCACACACCCACACGCCTCCCCAGGTGGTGTGATATGCGTAAGGCGTGTGATTCGGGAGAAAGGTAGCGTCACGGCACGCTAAGATTTGCGTTGTACCTGTATATGGAGTACATTGTCAGCTAACCTCATTACTAAGCGCCATTTGGGTGACGTCAAAGTTACAGCTAAATATTAAACATAACATACAAAAAGACCATCTATGCTTGCACTACAGTTGCGAAGTTTGGCATTATAATATTTATAATACATTACAATTTAACAATTCGCCTATACCGCAAGGTTTGAAGACAAAGGTCTTCAACCAGTGCGTCCTGCCAGTCATGACTTGTGACTGTCTAGTCCACAAATTCAAAGTCGCTCAGCGAGCTATGGAGCGAGCTATGCTTGGAGTTTCTTTGAAGGATAAAATCCGTAACGAGATTATCCGGAGAAGAACCGGAGTGACCGACATAGCTTGTAGGATCAGTAAGCTGAAGTGGCAGTGGGCTGGCCATGTCTGTCGAAGGACCGATGGCAGCTGGAGCAGACGAGTCCTTGAGTGGAGACCGCGAATCGGCAAACGCAGCGTAGGGCGCCCCCTGCCAGGTGGACCGACGACCTAAAAAACGTGGCTGGGGGGGACTGGATGCGGAAGGCAGACGACCGAGCGTTGTGGCGCAACTTGGGAGAGGCCTATGTCCAGCAGTGGACTGCGATAGGCTGAGTTGATTGATTGACAATTTAACATTATAATGAACCGGTCAAAAAAATACGAATTTTAAGGATAACTTCGTTCCCGACGGGGGTACCCTGACCACACACGTTTTTTTATTATTATCATTTGTGTCTCTTTAATCTATCGCGGCATATCTTCCGTGAGGAAGAAATCCAGACCATTGGAACGCTTACCAGAGGACACAGGTCCAGCTCGGCTCGCAGTCGCCCCTTTGAGAAATTTAATCTAAAATGGGATGGGGTACTAACTGGGGACAGTCCACAGCTGCACTATAGGAGTACAGTCATATTCCGTCCCGGGGAGGTGCAGAACTATTGCGAAATATGGGAACTAAAATTGTTTGAGCTATTGTAAGAGGTGTTTGATTGTTTGGGTTTAACTTCTTTGACCGGAAGAAAACGACGTCGGCCTCTGAACTTCAAAAAAAATGATTTTTATTTAATCGTATGGCATCTTTATAGGCTATCTATACATCTATATTATTTTATTCACAATGACAAATTGAGATTATTTAACCATATGGTGGCGTCAGGTGTAAGGGTGAAAAGATCCTCTGGAGAGCCAGGGTACGACAATAAAGGACATCGTTGGATTATATGGTCCACAGTCTGGTCCTCTTCGCCGCACTCACAGAGGCTGGAGTTGCTCCATCCCCACTTATATTTGAGGTAATTACATCTTCCGTGTCCCGTTCTCAGTCTGTTTAATCGGCACCACAAATGGGACGACTGTTACTCGCGTCCGCAGGAGTTACCTATTATATCCCTGCACGTGTCCCCGGGTGGTGCTAAACGAGTGACGCTCCTTAGGGCATATAGGCTACAAATACTGAGATAGCTACAAAACAAGAAAAAAAATTATGATGTGTTGGCAGACGGTGACTCGCCAACTGGCTAGCTGGGCCCCCTAAACAGCCGCCAGTACAGGCAGCAGGAGGCAACACCATTGCAACTGGCTTAGGGTGTGTAGGATTATTACGTGCCTGTACTATCCCACAGCAAGGCAAAGGTGTGGAATTAGAAAATATTACAAAAAAAATCGAGTACAGTTAAGCGGTCCTATAAATCAAATGCTAGGTCTAACGAGCTCGGGATCGAACCCGCGACCTTCTGGTCGTGAGATCACACGTTGGCAGACAGACGTGATTGTTGGCCTATTGCGAACATAAATCTTGTTGTAAGAAAGCCTACCTAGGCTTTCTTTTTCATTATGTTTTTGCCCTTACGTAGCAAAGGTCGATGCTGTATGAATACTAATATAATGTAACAACCAACGCTTTTAGTTTTAAACACCAATTGTCTATTACAATACAACCTTATACTTTGGTTATGCTAAACCTCTTAAGGGGTCATTGTACTCATCATTATTAACATTAACTTTTACTATGGGATCAACACTGTAAAAGCGAAAAAAAAAACAGCTGTTCCCTTTATTTTGTCGATTTATGTGAACACAAATGTAGGGATTTGCTGATTTTTTTCGTTTATTTATTATTTCATTCATTAACGCATTCAAGCACTTCTTCGCCAGAAACATAGAAATCTCAATAATAAGGTAATAGAAGTGGTTAAGACGCGTGAACTTGTCGCCGCGTACATGTGTCTCATAGGACACCAGTAGGCCTAGTACGAGTTTGACACTTACCGATACTTCCATCGAATTCGACGACTTTCATTCATTAATCAGTAGCGCCCCTGGCGGATACGAGGAGGAACTAGTAGTTTATGAATGAAAATCGACGAAAACTATGAAAGTATTATAAAGTGTCAAACTCGTACTAGGCCCCCTGTGCGCGAATCGTTAGCTTGATCATCAGTGTTGTTTTGAACGCAGAGTCACTAAAATTGTATTTTGCAGCATATATAACAGCGGATTTTTTTCAGGCTTAATTTATTTTGCATTGAATTCTAGAAACATGGTGGGAGTAATTGCGTATTTATGTGTTAGTAGCGGAAAACCGGTGACATGCGTTCCGGTAGTAAAAGACAGTAGATAATATTTCTATTGCCTTATTATTTAGATTTCTATGGCCACAACCGATACTACATCGTATACCAAATTTTCATATCGATTGAACGAGTGAAAATAGCTTAGAATCCCACACAAATTTATATTCATTTCTCTTTCCTGCTCCATCATCAGACCCTGATCACCATCTATAACCTATTCATTGAAAACCTTCCAAAAAGCCCAAACATGATACCTTTGCTGTAAGTTGGTGAGGAGTTGGGTATCCTGTAGACTCCAGGTGATGCTGCAGGATCAGGTTAAGGTTACCATGTTCTTGCAATATCATTGAAGTAACTGGATACCAAGTGGAGCTGATGATATTTAAATGGCTGAACAGATTCAACACTCTCGTTCAAGTCAGTCAACAAAAAAACGAATTAATACAGGTTCACCCATTTGGGAGCTACGATACCACAGACAGATACGTTAAACACAAACTGCGTCGGGGCTTAAAAAGTCCCCAACAGGTCCCCCAGTACTATATCCAGATAACTCGTGAAACAGCGACACTCAGCTTTAATGGGCCAGCCTTTTAATATCCTTAGCGTCCACATTCATCACACATAATGAGGTCATTGTCACGAACGACCTGACATAATTCTGACATAGCTCTAGAGTTGACATCACTTTGTTCATTTGAGAGTTTGAAACTTTTTTTAATTAGAATTGTATGGAGTTTAAGGTATGTTCGTTTAATTAGGGTGAAAAGTTTCAGGTACGGTTTGAGGGAAATTGAGAGAATGAATTGGATGTTTATCCAAGCTTATCAAGGACTAGATATAACATAATTGCCAATCAATTGTTGGCAAAATAAATATTCTTTAAATCTTTGAACTAGCTTTCATTGGGAGTGGAATCCAATAATTGATAGAAAATCGGAAAGAAAACCCTTTTCTTATCGATTCCCACACCTTTTTTAAATCCACACTTTCACTTCCGTGCCAGGTTGTGTGTTCGGTTCGAGTCCTTTGTCGGGAAAAGTATAAAATACTAACAACCAAATCAAAAACTTCCTCTTGAAAGCGCATTGTGTGCTCATTATCACGAAAACTAATTAAGATAAGATAAATATTTATTTTCTCACCACAATACATAATGGAAAGTACAAGGTGACATTTATAGTATAC
This sequence comes from Asteroscopus sphinx, assembly GCA_949699075.1. Lineage (NCBI taxonomy): Eukaryota > Metazoa > Arthropoda > Insecta > Lepidoptera > Noctuidae > Asteroscopus > Asteroscopus sphinx. The sequence continues at coordinate 9,903,312 of OX453022.1, read as the reverse complement.
TGCGGGAGACTGGTGCCTAAACTAGTCATAAGCTTATATTTCAGGACACCAGGTCTCCTACCCTTGGGAAATATTAGTCTTTCTGGATTATTAATATTGAAGCTGCATAATCCATATTGGCGCAATTTGGGAGAGGCCTATGTCCAGCAGTGGACTGCGATAGGCTGAGTCGATAATGGTGATGATGATAAACCATATTAGTATTATATTTATGTAGTTGTGTTATAGATATTATGTATAGTATTTATGTTATGTAGTATATGTATTCTATTATGTTGTTACACTGCGTACTACCGCTCTCTTTACTTGCCCACATTGACATTGTCCATCCTAAGGTTGTATGGAAGAAATCGCCTTGAGCAATAAGACCGCCCATTGTACATGTCTTCTAAATAAGTCATATATGTTGCTATTTTCTTTTGCGTACAATAAATAGTATTTGTATTGTATTACCAAACAAATAAACATGGAACAAATGTATTACAGGCTTAATTAACTTAAATGCAATTAAGTTTAATGAAACATACTAGCCCGTAGCTTCTAAAAATATTTTAATTAACTCTTAACAAACTGTTCAAGTTCATTAACTAATGATCACTTCCGATACTATACAAGTTAATTTAGGAGGAATCCCAGTAACCCTCCGAGGGTTCTATATTTAACTCCAGATTTGTAGGGGAGTTCGTCAATAGGCCATTATCGACGTCTAGACAGGTGTTTGAAGTTGCCTCCATGGTTTAGAAGTACGAAACGAAGTTATAGTAATTCGATTTCAATGAAACGTCAAAATACATATAACTTATTGTTAGCGTTCAGTAGATACCTGAAATGAATATTATTATACCACATATTTAAGCTGGGCATTCACGATCGTGCCATAACGTCAAATGGAATTGCGCGTTGTACAGCCAAAATTTGATTGCGAGTGTCAAATCCTCAAGTCTAATTTTGGCGTGACGACAATCCTCGGACTTTTTGGGCCCGCCATAATACTCTGCATCGCGCCATTGGGCATCACACCACCCTCCGTGAATGTGAGAACTCACATCCATTTCCATTAATTCGTCGCCCCTCGAATGTTTGGCTCAAAAAAAAGCTTTTTTTATTGAACGGATGGGCGCCATCGCTTATGGCCCGCGGTGCCAGTGGTTCCTACTTGCATTTTGTATGAAAATGTTGCGGACCAGGGTGGTTTCAAGAAACGCTTGGGGGCATTTGGAATGATCGTGTGTGAGGTTAAAATATTGGAGTCCATTCTTCAGTCGGCTCCACGTCATATGGCGCGATTGTGAATCCGTGAGAGCCCAGCTTAAAATCACTCCTGTCTCACAGACGTTTTTCTCGAAACCGATGTGACTTGTGTTTATGCCACAATGAACTGGGCAATCTGTGGGGTACATAACATACTATACTTGTACTGTACACCTCTGTCTAACACTTTCGAGATCATGAGCGTGATCATATTTGTAATCTCAACAAACTTTGATAAGCTTATGCACTTACACACTAGGAATATTCTTCAGATGTTAAAACTTTTCTTTACCAATGTAATAAATTAAGAAAAGCTCTCCTTATCTCTAGATAAGAAGAGTCGTTGGTCGTTTCGTCCAAGGATTTAACGTCCCAAATGGACGGAACGGTGAATTAAAAAATAATGTTGTATTGTGTTCTGCGTTTCGTCCAAATACTTTTATTCCTTAAAATCTCAGTCAGTCAGGAGTCAGATACAAAATTGTTAAGTTAATAAATAAACTTAATGGGTTTCGGAAGAATTTAAGACAACGCTTAATGTAAAATGTACTTTAATCTTTGTCAGTCATACAATCTAAATGTAAAATCAGTCTTAACATGTAATTAATGTTTTTACTATCACAAAAAATTCAAATAAATCAACAGGAAATAATGTAAACAGTTTTGACAAATTTAAGGGATTGTGGGAATCAGTTAAGAGTACATAAATAATTTTACAAAAATCAACAAAAACAGGTTAATATACACAATTAAACCAATATCATTTTTACAATTAGTCCCAATCAAAAATAAAATATAAAAACAAAAGGATTGAGAATCAGTCTTTTAACTTAGGAAATAATTTTAAACAATCAACAAAAACAGGTTAAAATTGAAAAAGCACACTTAGGTCAATCAATATGATTTTAAAAATCAGTCCAATCTAAAATAGAATATAAAAGACAATATAAAAAAAAAGATTAGAATCAGTCTTAATATTTTAAACAATCAACAAAAGCAGGTTGAAATATTTTTAATACCTTCGTAACACGGTAAATTGTTACTCCTCAAATACAAAATGTCATTATAAATTTAATAAAATCTACTTAACACTTTTCTTGCTAACCTTACTTTGATGAATTAAACTGATTATAAAGACATTTGGACGAAACGCAGAACACAATACAACATTATTTTTTAATTCACCGTTCCGTCCATTTGGGACGTTAAATCCTTGAACGAAACGACCAACGACTCGATAAGAAGAGCTTCTAGCAACAGACAACTGACATAACTTTACTGGAATTTAAACGTTATTCACTTGTTTCCTTATAATTTAGGTCAAACTATCACCACAGTCTAAGGAACTCTTTACTCTTTCCTAATTACGCTTTGCTATCACTTTGTACTTCGTAAAACAAACACAGACGTAGACTTAATAAGCCCTCGTTTACCACTAACTCATATTTAAACGACTGTACTTAGAAGATCATGTCAACGATATAGAACCAAGTATCTATCCACTTAGCAGAACCAGGACGGAGCCATTCCGAAGCAGTTAACTTAAGCAGTCTGCGCAACGGATAACATCAGTCACAAACTAAATTGAGCAACGAACAGCAGTTATAAATAACGGCTTATTTGCACCGATATTCCAGGCTACATTCCTCAAACTCAAAAGAATTAATAAAATTAAGCAAGGGTTGCGCGCGCGCACTTTAAGATCCCAAGATAGGGCCTTACACGCCCGAGTCGCTCCGAACATGGCCGAAGAAACCCGAGCGCGGGAACGAGGTCATTCAACGCTCCCTTTAATTGCCGTCCCTTATCAACCCGCGTCATTCGTCCCTATAGCGGTCCTGCTTGCTCTTATTTGAATATTAAACTTTATAAGGAACAGAAAATGCAGTCAGACAATGATTTAGGAAAGCGGAGCCACTATATTATTTATGCTAGAGCAGGGAGGGGGGGACTCGTGGCATAAATTGAATTAATATGGACGTCAATTTGTTTAGGGTACGGTCGATGCTCTTATTTGAAGCATCGTGGTTATAAATTTCTTTTTGATCCAGCCAATTTATAACGCTTCCAAAAATAACGTTCAAATAGATGTTGTAGAATTTAAATAAAATAACTAGATGTTGATTTTGTATGTGACATAGTAAAACGTATTTTTTTTTTATTTATCCCCAGTTTTGAGGTTTGAATAAAATTATGTCTCGTGTACTTTGCTCCTTGACCAATATCGATAAATATCGATGCATAGTCTAAGGCGGTTCACCCACTACAGAACCGCAAGTCGCAGCGACTCGCTTCTGCGTCCAAAGAACTGTTCTACCAGAGTCAACAGCTGTTAGCCGTGGGCAATGCCGTATGCGACTCCGCACTTACTCCTCTGGCTCAGCGACCCAAAGCGTAACAGACCCGTGGTACTACCAATTTGTCTTACTGGTAGTACCACGGGGCGCATTATGGGCCATGGTACTACTGGTAGTACCACAAGGAAAAGTGATGTTCCATAGTACTACTACTACTATCAGTTGGCCTCCAAAACGAGAACTCTCTACTTTACAAGACCTTGCGCTATATATTGCCAGTTGGTAATTTGAAGCTCAGGCCGATCAGCCTCCACAGCATCTCTCCAGCGATATCTGGGGTGACCCATCAGTCCGGTTGGTGGATCCAGATACGCTCTCTTGGCTCTATCCTCCCCCATGCGTTCGTGTGTTCGACTCCGTGCAGTCCGTACAATTCAGTGGTCGTTCTGACTCGTGTCGCTGCGACTTGAGTCTTCGTCTGTGAATCGTCTTAGTTGCCTAGCAAAGTAGACCCTGCGCCAAAATACTACCACTGGCAAACAACACCATGAATTCTACCTCAGTGATGAATTCTTAGATATAGAAACCGTGCCTTAAAAACTAAAAAACTCCAAAGCTAACAACTGTCTAAAATTCTTGAATTATAGTCGTCTTTGACCGTTAGTCAAACACTTAAAAGCCAGGACCCAAGATCTCTTTTAAAACGTTCTTTGAGCTTTCAAAGAATTCCCAACTATGAAATTACGGGCTGTTTCAATGGTTTCTAGGTTTATATTTCAACCACTTAGGGTGAACTAAGTTAAATTTCCAGCACTAAGTCGGTCCGAACAAACTGCGTCAAGTTGCGTCAGAAACGTTGCAATTTGATAGCTCATCGGGCAGCAGCAGAATTATTAAGTTATCACTTCAGAACGGGAAATTTGTTTCTTATAATTGTGTTTATTAAACTATAGTTATAAAGATAGAATTCACAAGTTATGGACTTGATTTTGAGCATGTTTAGGCTCCTTAAAGTGAAGATTTTGCTGTGAAGAAATGGTAAGAATTAAGACCGTTTGATTCAATCTTGGTACAATCCCAGTCCAATCTTAATTGCGGCTGTGAAGTTAACGCTGCGCAGCGTTCCGCATCCCGATTGACACCCGCGCCACAAAACATCGAGAGTACAGAAGTAAAGCTTCATACAATGCGCGCTCGAGGTACGCACACATAGACTTCGCTCACGGACGCGAACTCTCGGGACACGCTGTCCACAGCGAACTGTTCCAACAGTTTGGAGTGCAAGTGTTACCTGCTATATCGGTGTGTGTTAGGGTGGTATGCCACTCGTCAAATTTCTTTGTCCACTGTGACTTTGATCAAAGAAATTGGATGATTATCATCAAATGTTGTATGTAAAAAAAAACCGGTGATCATCAAATAAATCAGAAAAAGGGCATGAGCTTTAATTCTGTACTCTCGGTGTTCTGTGCCCGCGAACTCAAAATTTTGCTACTGCGCGGGTATACGCCGCGTGTTCATAGCTGCTATAAATATCGGCGCGTACTCCTAACAGATAACAAACGTGGAAGATAAAAAGTACGAAAAAAATACTATCGGGAATGTTACTACAATTCCAGACTAAAACTTGGTTCGAAGCTTACCATGTCTTCTTTTATGTTACAATAAGATTTATAGCATTGTCTGGATGTTCAGGCACATTCTTTATAGTATATCTCCTCGAAGAAAAAAGCGAAATAAAACCTATTCGTCTATGCGTTTTAACTACCAACATTATGATTATTATGTGTAATTTCTATGTATATTGGCTGGGTCATTGTAATGGTTTACTGAAAACGTAAAGCATTAAAGCCTATAGAGACTAGGAGAATAGGAAGGCGCTAAGCTAAGCCTATTTCATATTTATTTGTGAAATTCAATAGAACAGTTTCGTAATGTTCCGTGTGGTGCCGGATATAAAGAATTGCACCACCCTTTTTTTTTCCGTGGTGAAATCCTCTTGGACGCACTCCGCCCGGGGTAGGCGGAGCCAGTGTCGGACTCTTACCGACTAAAACCACCACAGTGTTCCTTCAACTACCTTAGCCGGGGGTGTGGGAACCCGTGAGTATTCACACAACCACCCCCGACAGGTCCCGACTTGCCACAAGCAGGCGAGCCCCTTCTCCCCGTGCGGCCTACTAACGGCCGCACCCTCCTCTGTGGCGCACACGGAACACTGCACGCCACCTCACCTCACGGGCCTTTACCAGCTACGCCAACTACGCCAGCTACGCCAGCTGCTGGTCGGGCAGCAGTCTACCCCGAGTCTGCTGCTTGCAGGCCCATCCTCCTGTAATTTTTATAGAGGTGTTCTTCCTCGCGGTCCGGGCGGTAAAGCCGAGACCCTCGGTCCCAAGAGGCGCGAGAACACTACTCAGCAGGCACTCCTGGGATTACGAGACCGTCCGGGGGCAGGGACGGAAAGTCCCCCCGCTGCCTGCCCAGTGGCAGGGTGAGTGCACACCGGGCCCGCCCCTGCTCCTCCACAGTGCCCTCTGATTTCTCAGAGGGACACGTGGAGCAACTTCCCATTGGCCCACATCGGGCCCCTCCCGTACCAGAATATTCGCCACAGGCAATAAGGTCCCCCGGTCCAAAGGAGACTTATTGCCCGTGCCCAGGGTGCACCGGCCCAATAACTGCCGATCCCTCTAGACGTGTCCAGAAGGACAAGCACCCGTCAGACACACGTGGAGGTTTTCTGGCCAGCACCCCGAATTGCACCACGCTGTCTGTACTCATGGGTGTCGTAAAAGGCGACTGAGGGATTCACCAGAGGATTGGCAGCAGCGTTCTCTGAGAATTTAATCAACCAACAGCGATCGCCCACCCGCCTGCCAAGCGTGGCGATTATAGCATATACCCCCCTTTGGGGCAGGCCTGTGTCCAGCAGTGGACGTATTTCGGCTGAAATGATGATTATGATGATAAGTTTCGTAATTGGACAACCCGTAATTTATCTCCATAGGGATAGGGGTTTAAGAGGAAATGCGGTTGGTCTTTTCTCCATACAAACGCTCTCGACTGTTTTCTTCCTAGCTTATAACTAGAGCAATGATTTTTTACAGTAAAATAAATATCAACTTTATTTTAAGTTGAGATTTTAAAAAGTTTTTTTTGATAAATTATTTCTAGAAACCCTCAAAAAATCTCAAAATTGCCTATTTAGACCGCTGTCTACAGAGACCTAGTGTATTTTGACAAATATTAATGAAAAATAAAAAATATAGCGACACAGTACATATTATTTTTATTTAGTTTATGAAATATCTTTTAAATTGGTCCAGTTTCGGAGGAGAACACAGTCGAGAGCCAAACCTTGAATTATGACTTTTTTACTAAGGCTATTCAGTCCGAGCTGCAGTTGTCCTTATCGCACTTATTTGAGGCCGAGCGCTCGCAAAGCGACAGCGATAGTTTCTTCAGATACCTAATATTCAAAAGTCTCTCTGCCCGCATTTCCTCTAAATGCCTGATGACTGAAAGGTGGGAAAATTAATATGCTGTAATACTATATCGACTCGAAATATGAGAATGATTCAAGCAATAAACCCAGGATTCTAAACCATTATAATACGTATCTCCCAGACATAGGAAATTGCTTGTTTCCTCCTTCTCAGTATGGCTACAGTTTATTTTAATTAGAAATCTAGTAGAAATGCTTGCTCCGCTGAACTCAACGAAATTTCTGTAAATTATTTTTCTTGCGTTTTAATTAAATTAACGAGAATTTACAAAAAAATATTGCTTTGCGATTTTTTAAGCAAAGCTCTTTGACTTTGAGGAAAAAAATTATGCTTTGTATAAGATTTTGTAATTTTTTTATTTCATTGACTCTTTAATAAAGTACTAGATGATTTTCAAAGCTAAAAAAAGCATCTACCATAATCTTGGTTAAAGCATGATTAAAACCGTCAGTCTTTTGTATACAGTTATTTAGTAGACAAATAAAAAATATGGTTAGGAGATTGCATTATCTTGCTGAAGTAGATGTTAAAGGAATTTGCACTTTCCACTAAAGGGTTTAAGGTAAAAAATAATAAGATAGCTCACTGAAACAAGTTCTGCCTGCTAGAGCAACTAAATGACCGCGTGCGACAAAAAAGGAACAAACCTTTTTATTGCATTTCTCAGTTTTAGAGCATCTTAACGAAGAAATTGATAAAAAAATCTGTACTGCAGCGCGTCCGGTATTAAGAAATTGTTTTATAAAAAAATGATGCGCCTGTTTCATTATTATTGCCTCACAACACGATAAAAAGTCATTATTTGTTACTTATTTTTCTAACTTACAATAGACGATGGCTAATTTAGATTTTTACCGCTCGCCTTTTTGGAGATTTTAAACCGAACTGAATAGACTACATGAAATAGTTTGTCCATTTCTTTTGTGCCTTGAAACAAGCTGTAAAATATGACTTCTAAGAGTACCAAGTTGTTCTATTAGTCATTATAGCTAGCAATTAATACCGCTGCTGCACCATAAATCTGTTTAATTCTAAAAATAAGTACCTTAAGTCGTCATCATCGTCATCATTTCAGCCGAAAAACGTCCACTGCTGGACATAGGCCTCCCCCAAATAGGGGGGGATATGCCATAATCGCCACGCTTGGCAGGCGGGTTGACGATCGCAGTTGGTTGGTTAAAAACTCTGAGAACGCTGCTGCCCATCCTTTGCTGAATCCCACAAGTACCTTAAGTACCATTCTAGTATTGAATCAACATAATTTTTCCTTATTTTATTCGTCTGCCCTTAGCATTTTAATTCGGTTATTCATGGATGTGGAGGCGAGACTAATTAATAATCTTGTATGCAGCTAAACATCAACCATTTTCATCAAACCAATAAAATCGATGAATCGTATATTCAGTATAATTCCTTAGATACTCACGAGAAGAGATATATTAGTTTATTCCCAGACGATACCCTTAAAAGCAAATAGTAAAATAAATTCTCAAGATCCAACACACACTGCTTATTCAGTTCAGTGACCGTCATATCTACGATCGGCGCTTGCGCTGATATTGTCGATCAATTACCGACTGTCACAGTCGTATATCACTGACACCGAGCAATAAGTTTATGAAGTGCTCATGATAATTTTATGAATATGAGTAGTATAATATTGGGCACGCTGGACCACCTGTCGCGTACCGCTCCGGTGTTCCAGTGCGCCCAATAATAAGTATACGGATTCGGATAAATATGCAGATTAATTAAATCAGTTCGATGTTGTAGAACGCCCAACGGTATCCGAATGGAACTCGTTGACGTTGAACGTTCATGAGATGTTCGTTTGGACGTTTGGCGATCGACACATAACATGATGGCATGATGCACACAATGTGGTAAAACGCTTAATGGTAACCGACGGTGTACCAGAATATATCTAATACTGAACGTTCTACTTGATCGATCAAAAATGTATTAATTTAATTTAGCAACAGCGTTGAGTGTTTGAGGAAAAAAGTGTTATGTTTGTTGTGTATGTGTCTATAGGTTACTTACTGTTATCATTATAATTTATGGATTAACTGATTCCTAAGGAAGATTTTGGACGCTTACCTCATTTTATTAAATAAAACAAAACAATGATCTTATAATGATTTTATTTTATTTACCAGTGTACATTCTTGGTGGTTCTTCAAACAATTTGTCTGCCGAACGCACGAAATCCTGTAATCGGCTCCACTGCGATGTATCCGTATTGGTTTGGAATTTTACACGGACAAGCGCTTTCTTCCACAACGCTATGGACTCCGTCTCACGCGCATCGGACGTCTTGTAAACTTTGCAGTCTATATAATATTCTCCGTCGGTGTTCGCATCTCGCCGCTCGTTACCATTAGCCACACGGTTGACAAAAAAGGATGATAAAACTGTTTGGTTGCTAGATGAGCCTTCGTTGAGTTCCGTGTCAGTTTCATTGCGACTGATACCGAATACATCGATATTATCATTCTGTATTTTTTTACTGAAACAACAAAGAAATAAAGATTTGGTTAATCATATACTTTCTTATTCGAATCGTTGCTTGGAAAATGATTTTAATTCAATTCTAAAATGAATTTAATACTCGTCTTCGTTATCTATCCGGATATCAAAGTGAAGTATTTTACTCAACTTTGCTTTAAAACAAAATTTTGATTACCTTGGACGAGACGATCCTGACTTGCGCTTCCCGTTGTTGTTGTTGGTAGGGAGCTTGCGCGTGGATTTAGCTTTCTGTCCGATGACCGCAGTTGGCTGATAGAACTCGCACTCTGATTCTGACCTGAAATAAAAACGTTAAAACAATTAATAAAAAATAATGATACAAATAGATCAGTGATTTGAATATACTCTTAAAATGTTTCGTGCAATACAAAATATATGTGGTGTTATAAATTTGTTTGAACGCAACTGATGAATGAACGGGAAGTATGTGTGTGACGGATGGAATGAATGGCTGGGAGCGCTGAGGTACTTGTATCAACTGCTGCGCAGCCAGATTAAAAGACAGTTAAAACCAAAGATAATATAATCATGATTAAAACGTAGTGATAGTGATTACATTATCTTTGAAGACAGTATAAGACGATCAATGTACCTAACTACTACGACGTATTATTTAAATAAAAACGTGCATTAAAAGTATAGTAATTCTTATCTTCAAAATAACTCCCACATATATTCTGTATTGTATACAAAAAATGTAACTGTCCCGGAAAGCCGGAAGCCATTATACAGATGTGAAACAATATATACGTGCCACGTATCGAGTCAGTCTTGCCTCCTAGACACACCATTAGGTGTTTCACCCCAAAAATACGCAACATACATAAAAGATATAAGGCAATAGGCGGTGTTATCGCGGTCTAGACAATTTTTTTCAGACAACCTTAGAATGGAAAATATATAGATAAGTAAAGAGAGGGATAATACCACAGACATAGTAAAAAATATAGACGAAGTGTTGCGAACAATCACAGTGAAGCCAAAAAAAAGCCTTTGCTTCTTCGTGTACAACCAGCGCTCACGCTCACACTTGAAGGATTTTTGTACACGAAGGAGCATAGTTTTTTTGGCTTCACTAGATTGTTCGCAGAACTTCGTCTATATTTTTTACTATGTCTGTGGATAATACACAACAACTTATTATACTTACATTACTTATTAAACTTACATGTTTTTACCAGTAGCTTGATGAGTTGGTGACGACACTCGGAGCGGTGGATAGCAGCAGGTCAGCAATCAACACGGAAAGTATCGACAATTCGTATGAATAAATGAGCGTTCGCAGCGTAGGTACTTCTTGCCCTTCTTGGAGATTGTATCCGCACTTGAATACTTAATTTCGTCTGTGTCTTGGTCTTCGAAAACATGTTGTTTATAAGTCGAAATCATATGATAATTCACTTTATTAGAAATGATTGCAAACATCCTAAGTAACAACGATTAAATCAACTCTTTTTTTTGTACGTATTATATCAACGTAAAAATGAAGAGTAAGGAATTAGAGCACACAATTTGTATGGTTTGTCGATACAGCAAAAAGACTTAGGGCTGACAAATTATCCTATATTACTAATTAACAAAAGACGATATTTACGTGAATAAAGTAAATGTGTATGCGTGCCATCCTTACCTAAAATAGCGGTTTATGCGAATGTTACAGCTGAATAGATAAATTATTTAGGTTGATCAAAGTGCAATAAAACTAACAACTGTGTTGAAATATGAAATGCTTTACTGGTAAAAGATCTTATGATTATCGTTAATATCGGGTTCATATGATTATATTTATTTTAATAATGAATAAATTGTACTTTGTTTAAAAAGCCGGACATTTTAAAACATAATAATAATTAACTTTAAGCAACAATGGTTGACTGACGAATTAATTGGTTATCTTGTTTAATTGTCAAGTTTTTAGAGCATTATTTTTTGAAGCAAAATAATAAGTACACGATCCTAGCATCTTCTGATATCCAAGTGATCTGCAGCAGCTGAAGTTAGATATTTTGGATCTGAGAAATACGCATCTGAACTGAATGTCTGACAGTAAAAAAATATAATTATTAGTACCTATAATACATTTCCCAGGTAATTATATGATTATTATAAATATTTTTTGTTTGAAGTTTTTTAACTTTTATGACTAAAGATATGTACGTGTATATATTACTAATATAATATTATTTTCACCTTATTTTCAGAAATATTTTGATGAACACCACGATAAAGTTCTTGAAGGGATTATCGAATAAGAGCCTACAACAAATCTGCTGTGTTCGGATGTAAACAATGGTACTATACTCCTATTTACTTCATCAACTTACTATACATAGTTTTGGAGCTGAAACTCGTTAACAAAGGTATTTGTGAGATTGTGAATATTGTAAAGGTTTAATTATGATTTTCGTATCTAAACTCTGAAATAACTATTACGTTTAATACAATGAAGTAGATGTGTTAAGGCAAAATTATTACTTATTAGATATAATATTATTAAAGATGCCTCACTGTTCGGTTTGTAATTTATCTGTAGATAGTCGTAGGTGGTCTGGTCATTTACGCAGCAATGCACATAAAAACAATAGTGCAACCCTTTTGTACGACAACGTTGAAATAATTAATTCTTCATTTAAAGGACGTATCGTGAGTTATAGAATCAATGCGACAAACGATCAAGTAAATAATTTTCCAGAATCATTTCTCAATAATGTTTGCGAACATGTTAAGAATCTGACAGATCAGTCGCTACAAAAACATACATCTATCAAAATTAATTTAGAAATTTTTGCTGTTTTTCTTATGTTTAATAAAATGTGAGTGATTATAACTATCTATCTGTTTTATTTATCAGATATTAAGTAGCTTATTATTACATAATGCCTACCTACACTAAAAGCAACCTAAGATTCAACTTACTTACGTAGAGTTACGCGTAAATTGTATAGGTATGATTATAATACCTACAATTAACTGATTCCACGACTTTGTTCGCTCGTCTAAGTTTTTTATCCATTTAGCTTCTTAAAATCGAATTTCTAAAATCTTTTCTTAGCAAATGCTAACATCCTGTAAATAATCTACATATCAAATTTCAAGTTTTTAGGTTTCGTAGTTCCGGAGATTTCGTGATATACGTGATAAGTCAGTGCTTAAGTAGCATTTTGCTTTTATTATTATGGAGATAAGATTTATTTTCAAGTGATCAATGTTTGTACATTACTATGATACCTATAATATTGCAACACAATCATAATGTGCTTTGTCAATATAATTAAAAACATCTAAAAGTTCAATGCTCACACAAATGCTAAGTTATCATTTTTAGAGTTAACTTAAAAACTTAGTGCCCATTCACACAGACCAGCGAATGAATCAGATCAGATAATGTTTGAATAAAAATCTTAAATTAATGTACGATCACGGAAACAGATTGCTTAGCAAATTGACTGTCTACTTTAATTGTTCATATAACTCGCAGTTGTTAACAGATCTATGAAAGAAGAATATAACTCAGCAAATTTATGTTTTATATCAATTCGCTAAACAGTTTGCTTCCCTATCCGTACTAAACTTTTATCAAATGCGAACAAAATTGACTCAGCAATTAGTCTATGTGAACGGGCACTAACTTATAATGTCGTAATGTTTAATTACCTAATGTGCAAACGTGTTATGTATGTTACTTATAAAATATTACTCGCTTCGAGTACTTGTTAATTATTATTGATATCTGATATATTAGTGTGCGTCACAATCATGTCATCGGTAAGTAAAATATTTTAAATCTATTTTATTATTATAACATAGATAACGATTGTTTTCATCGAATATAAAATAAACTTTAATAAAAGTAAAAACCGACTACAAAAATAATAAAATAATTTATGTGAAACAGTTTAGAAAGTAGATGTCTTTGATTTGGTTTGATTTAACAAAAAAATCCACTGACTTCCTAAACAGTTTTACACAAATTATTTCATTATTTTTTAAGGTTTTTACTTTTATAAAGTTTAGGTATTTTATTTTTCTATTTTGAGTAAAATATACAATACATAGCCAAACGATTTCTCTAATTGCGGGTGAGTGACTGTTATTCACTAAAGAGTCCTCTTCGTTATCTCTGAAGATCATCATCAGTCTTAACCGAATTTAAATAGGACCACCTCGAGAGTGACACTACAAAAACATACAGTCGAATTGAGAACCTCCTCCTTTTTTGATTTGATGTCTGTTAAAAATACTAACAATTATTTTTATAATTTTGTTTCAGATTTCCGATTCAGAAATTGTGTTTAGCCAGTACGCTCAGGATCCTTACGAAGGGCTTTCCGAGATGCTTCGCAACGAGCCCCAGCACTGCAGTCAAATTACAAAAGAAAAGAAATCCAGACGACGACGTCAGGAAAAGCCATCTCAAATGAAGAAACAACCTACAAAATCTTTCGTAATGAGCAAACTGCACCGACGTGGGTTGAAGTTAATAAAAATATCAGTTATAGACCTCTGCAATAACAATACCAGTGACAGTGATAGTGATAGTGATAATGTGATAATAAATGCACAATATATTGTAAAAGACGCAATTGATAATGTAATGGATGATACTGAATCATTAGTTAAAAAAATATCGAAATCTTTGATAGACAATGACTTTTAATTATTATTTTTTCATTTTTTTAACAGAAATATTTATCTAAATGATGTATTTTTGATAGATAACAATACTTATTAAAGTTAGTTGTGTTATATTTTTTAAATTTCATGCATTTTATTCGAAATCTTTGATAGACAATGATTTTTAATTTTTTAAATGGAATTTTTTATCTAAATGCTGTGTTTTATGTTAGATTACAATACTTCTTAGGTTAGTTGTGTCATACTTTTTAAATTTAATACATTTTTATTATTATGGAAAGGGTAACAGTAGAGTATTAGGTAGGCAAACTTTTGAAATAAACACATTTTTACGATTTAATGATTTTTTATTTATTAAAACCTTAAATACACAATTCATTAGAAATTCAAATATTTTTTAATACATAACACATTTTTTAAGGCACAGTACTTTACATGTTTAGTACAATTAAAATTTTGTTTTCCATCACAGTACATGTTATACAACACAGAGAAATTAGGACAGTTTTTTTCACCGAGGTCAAAGACACTACAATTCTCACAAAGTTCCTTAACCCATTTCACCTTTTCGAAACCTTTTACAATGATTTCCTTATTTTCTAGATATGGGACGATTATTCGTCTAAATTCCCGATAGTCGATATAACCTTCGTTCCAATAAATTCCTCTATTTCTTTCCAACAACATAACTTGTTTCTTTTCTGAACTTGATAAATATTTAAACAAATATGGTGGTTTAATTAAAAACGATTGTGTAAACTCTTGAGTAGCAAAAGCCAATTCCTTAACTATGAATTGGTTTTGAGAATCTTTAAATCCTTGTATGTCTAAAATAACTACATTAGAACTCATAATTAAGATATTTTTCTTACAATATTAGTTAATGGTTTATATTCAATTATGCAATCGTTCAATATCAAACAGTAGGCTGAAGTTTGATCAGGTATTTCAACATCACTTTCCAGCTCTACTCGTACGTCGACTACTGGACCTGATATGAGGTTATCAACTTGTCTAGAACAGTCTATGACAAATAAAGGAGCGACTTCCTTAAACTCCTTGGCGTTTAACAACGGCTCTGATCGACGTCCATAGTATGACTGTTGAAAACGAACATATTGCTCATAAAGTAATGCACAATTGTTATTAGTGAAATTGCTGTTTAGATTCTCATATGGATAATAAGTTGAATTGAGATATACTCTTACACCACGCAAAGTACAGTGATCAAATCTAGACATATCAGCAACTGCATTATGTTTTTTATTAGTCTGTAGACCTATAATTACATATCTCGGTTTTTCAATTTGGGATGAAGTTTTAATAGACCACGTATGTTTTGTGGTTTTAGGCAACAACGGATATTCGTATAAATCCCAATTCCTAAATACTAATTGCAGCGCTCGATCTTTTTCCAAAATCTTTAAAAGATGAATTTTTTCTTTGTCCGACACTTTTACATGTGGTACTCTCCATACAATTTTATTAATTTCAACATCGTGTATGACTTCTCCGGCATCAAGCTTCACAGCATTTGAGTTTGTATTACTCCGCAATAATATTAATTCATGTTTGCAATTCATGATCACTTTTTTGTAATCTTCAGCGAATCCAAGAATGTTACTAAGTGGTATAGATACAGAAAAAGAACCATTGGGACTTTTAAAGCCATGGATGTCCCAACCCCAAGCACGACATGATTTTGATTCACTTTCATTCATTGATAATAATGACTTCATAGTAGTTGTTATGCCAGCGTTTTTTATTTTATCGATCTCGACACCATTTAGTTCATATCGAATGTCTTGAAAGAGATACAGCATGGGATTATTCGTAAATGATACACTACTTCTTTCTTGGGAATCTTTTTTAGTAACTTTTACTGATCCTTCTAAATACAATGTACTAGCGGATGGTAAAACATATAAGTCTTTTTCATTAATAGGTATGCGAATTTCATCGTTTCTATTGAAACTTGTTATGTATGGCTTATATGAATGGTATTCGATACCAACTATAGTATTATCGTGCAGTGGAGAAGATAAAACGTCTAACATACTCATTTTAAAAGTCCTATAGCTTTGAGAAATTGTCGATTTTCTTGATTAAGTTGCAGTTTTTTTTTTGGGTTAGATGTTGTCTTGTGGATAACTCGAGAAGCACTGTTTTTTTTTATTGGGGTACAAGGGTATTTATTTATTTTACTGTAATCAATCATTTTCTTCTGAGGTGTAAATATAACTGCACTTCCTCCCCACGTAGATTAAGCAAATTATTATTTATATCTAAAAGTCTCACGTTCACACTGTTAATGTTGTTTTGATTTACTGGAAAGTAAATGACGTTTTTAGGAACTTCTATAATTCTGTAACCAGGAGGCACATTTGGAGCAAATTCATGAATGATATGACTCGGTTGGCCATTAATATATGATCCAGTCACTATGTCACATTCGACCCTCACCACGGTTGTTGATAAAATGTTCGCTGGATACGGTGATTCATGTAATATATTTGCTTCAAGTTTTTTCTTACCAAAACCTAACAATCTACCAATAGAATCTTCTTTTATAAAATCAATTTTTTTTGTGCAGAATATATTAGTTTTTAAAGTATTGTTATTGCATTGTAATTTAAAACTTGCGCCTTGTAATTTTAAATTTATATAATCGTTGATGTCTTGCAGTTCATATGCGCCTTCAGGTATTTCAATAACATCACGATCATAATAAAATTTACAATTTGTTTTATCAATATTTGGTATAGAATTAAATGTAGATAAATATAATAATGCACATTCATACTGTCCCTCAAATTGTAGAGTAGGTGAATAATAAGTAGATAATGCTGATGAGTTACCCGTTATAGATAGTGAGAGAGACATCATGCAAATGATACAAATAAAAAAGTTATTCAATTTATATATTTATTCCAGAAAGTATACAAAAATGACAAACATAAATGTCCACAATTTACAGAGTTATTTTTTTGAAATCGCGTATAGTTATAAAAAACATTACAATTTTTAAAGTAATTTAATAATTCTAAAGGTGGTTTCAAATTACCATAGCTATCAAAATATTCACAATAATTCTTTATTTTTATGTAGGCTACCCAATGTGTTCCTTCACTGTTAGAATTATCCAAATTAACAACACCACTTTCAATAAGTTTCGGTTTGTTAGGTAATTGATCTTTCATATATACACCTCTAAAATAAGGTACGTTATACGCGTGATTCTGGATATCTATATTACTAAGAGCACTATTAGGTAACCTCTTAATTAGTTTTTTGAACATTTAACAAACAAGCCATTTCCTTTCTTGTACGGTTTGATATACAATCCTTTACCCAACGCAATCGATTCAATGACTTTATTATGACGTTGTGATTCTTGTAAATTTTGTTTAGCACTTTTGTAATCGTTAACCGTCTTTGCAATACCCGCTGCACCGCCAGCTAATGTACCTAATGCAGACAGCCCAGCAAAAATTGGAATCAGCGGTAGAAACCCTCCTGTTTTAGGTAGCGATATGACTCTGGGTATAGGGATCCTGGAATTATTTGAGTACAACTTTTTTGCAGCAAGGTATGCATGTTTAATTGCATCTTCTTTGTTTTTAGGTTTTAACTTTTTGAGGTGTGAGCGAATTTTCGTTACTAAAGATCCAAATGTTTTTAAACCAGATCCCATTTTAAGTTTTGTCTTCATTGCTTTGCTAACTAACCAAGAAGCGATTTTTTCTCTTTTTCCAACATCTGCTGCTTTTAACCGTTTTTTTGCCATATTAAGTAACTGAGAGTCAGCTTGATGTCTATTATTCAAGTCTGAATAATTTGTATAAGCTATATCATGTACTTTACAAGCTTCATCCAATTGATTTATGCCTTTGTCTCCTCGTAATAAACGTTTTTTTAATTTAGTACCGGGTCCACAGTAATTGTAACCTGGTAAATGGAGTTCGAACGGTAAATTATTTATTATATTATTAAGAAGTCCACTTCCTTGCATTGTTCGTGTCACAATGTTATGATAAATAATAGATTGAATTATAAATACCCTTGTATCAATTTACAATAGTTTTCTTATCGATCCAACTATTTTCACTATCATTCAAACCTAACCATTTGACAAATAGTTTACTACCTTTTCTCCTTAAAACTTTTTCTATGAGGTAAACATCAGGATAAAATGTTTTTTGAATTTCTTGATCATAAAAAGTACCCAATATAGGTTGGTTACGAAGATCTTCAATGTTATATGTCACTGGGATTGTCTCATTAATGTTTATGACTTTAAAGATTTCTGTTGACCAATTTGGGGTATAGCCTTTTTGAAAACAATTTTTATACTTACTTATTCGAACGTAATCCCCAACTTTAAATTTAATTTTCTTAGTCAACGTTTTTCTATGTGATTTTAAAATATTTTTTCGTATAAGATTCTCATTTTCATTAATAACATCAACCGGCTTACAATTAATAGTACGGTGTTTAGAATTATTGTAAGCATGTACAGTATTTTCTAAAGGTTTTCCTATCCATTTGTAATTTCCATTTAAATTAAAAGTTTTGAATAATGTATTTTTTAAAGTTTTATTTAATCTTTCCACAATCGAAGCTTTCTTAATCGAAAATGATGAGTAGTGATTAATGTTATAATTTTTCATTAATTTTGAGAATGTATCGTTGTAAAATTCTGTTCCCAAATCTGTTTGTAAATGATTAGGTGAACGATTACTTGTCTTTATCACTTCTTGAAATGCGTTTGACACTTCTACTTTTGATTTAGACTTCAAAGGCATAGTCCATGCATATTTTGAAAAGCAGTCAATCACCACTAATATATAACTGAAACCCTTATTATTATTATTTTTTATGTTTCTTAAATCAATAAGATCAGCTTGCCACAGGTCATCGATTCCTTTTAAAATAACATGACGACGAACAAAGTTTCTTCTGGCTGATTTGTGTAATTCATTCACGATTTGTTGCTTTATCATTATGAGATGGATTGTTCGTCTTACTCGTAGCAGTGTTCGTTATTTTATGATCAATATATGATACCATACTTGATTTTAAATGATCTAATGAGACTTGAATATCTTTTAAAATCTCTTTTTTTGTTTTGTCCAATAATGTTTGAACATCGCTTTTAGCGCACAGGTAATTAATTTTTTCATCTACATATTCCTTGTTAGCAACGTCATCTGCTTCAACAGGATTAATAACACCTCGTAGTCTGTTCATTTGCAAATTAAACTCACCACTTGTAGTTTTTAAAATAGTTTTATCTGAGATATCAAATATATCTGATAATCGCATTCTTTTATGAATATGATGACCGAATTTGTCTATATTCATTATGTATGTTCTTCTAGAAAGATCAAAGGAAAATGAAAAGAATACTATTTTATCTAGATATTTATTTACTTATAAATTTACCCTCTCGTAGTTCTTCTATGATGGATAATATTTCGTTATCTAGTCCTGTATTTCCAGCTTCCCGAGAGGCCATGAGTAATTTTAATCTTTCTACTAATTCGTTAGGGTCATCCCAATATACATATTCAATATCTTTATTCATTTTTTTCAGTATTAACAACCCTTTTCCTTTGGGCAAAGTCATTTGAGCATCGTTATAGTCGTTACGTAATTTAAAAAGTGGTTTTATAAGACACATATATTTTTTTCCTTTATTGCTTTTTATAGGTTTATTTGGATCATAGTCACGTCTATGAGCATTTGTAGCTAACAGCATTAATTTGTAACTGTGTTTATCTTTTTCAGTCACCAAACTAAGATCCGGATCTTTTTGAAATAAAAGTTCCTTTAGCCCTTGACTGGATGGATATATATGATTGTCTATAGTAATATGTTTATCATTGACGATTACTTTGGCTGAACCAAGCATAAGTTTTCCTTTTTCAACCCTAACTCCAAAAGGAATATCATCAATTACCTCAGACGATTGAGACCATGATGAAACGTTTTCTTTCATAGTATTATTGAAGTCAACAGATTTGAATGAGTCATCACTTTTTTCTAAACAATTATCAGAATCATCATCCACGGAATTTCGACGACTATCACTATGTCCTTGATCCATAGTAGACGCTTTAGGTTTATCAGTATTTTCCGAATCGTTCTCAATATTAGCATACACATCGTTAGTAGGTAATTTTTCGTCGTGGTAATGGTTGTTCTCATATTTACTAAACTTAAATTCCTCATTATTTATACTTTTTCTAGAAGTATTTTTGTTGTTAGATACAATTTGATTAAGTGGATTAATCAAAGGCTTAAATACAGTTTGCAAAGCTTTTTCATTATCCTCTTCAATATTTCGCATTTTTCGTACTTTTCTTCTTACCGCTTCAGCAGCATTAACGACTTGTCTTTTTATAGATGTTTCCATTATAATAATATTTAGATGTTTCTTCTATTACTGTTTAATTAAGATTAATATTTTCTTTGCAGTGATATATATTTATACAATGTAACATCAATCAAAAACTACAAAGCTATCAAATTTTTTGCGATAGCAACCTTCATTTTTACGGCATTCCTTATTTATAACTAAATAATTATAAGGATGAGTCCATATTTTAGAGCATAATTCACGGAACTCATTCCATTTCATATCTGTGTTAACATGTTCATCATATACATGTCTCATATTAATATCGTCTTGCTTGAAAAGAATTATAACATTTGCATTGTCTCTGACAAGTTGTTTGGGTACCTTACTGTATGTTTGATTTAAATAAAAGCAGTCTATATTTCTATGCCTACCCATTGCAAAATAATCTCGCATGTTATTTTGGTTCTCACACGCTACATCATCAAATATCATTACCGATTCGCATCTAGCTTCTTGTGGACTAATTACTTCCTCATTGTCTTTAAATTTTGAAAACGAAACATCTGGTACACACGCTAGCACTTTTTCTAAAAACATGTACTTTGGTTGTTGTAGAGTTTTTGAGTAAAGGTATACATTGCGAAACTTCAAACCATTTTTATGCAAAAGCAAACCAATTACAAGATTGGTTTTACCACAGTTAGATGGACCGCAGATAATACATCTTATAGTATTGGGTAAAAGTTTCCCGTGTCGAAAAGTACGACTTTGGGCTTCAACACAAACTGCATCAACAACAAGCGAATGTGGTTGTTTGACAAACTTCATTTTTTGGAGGCGTCTAATACTTTACACGATTTAAATAAGAATAATCAGTAACACTGATAAATTTTATTAATATAATGTTCAACTTTAATCAATTTCAGAAACGCCTTAGGTAATTAAATGAGCAGTATGAAGTTAGTAGGCAACGTTTGCTGTAGGTACTGAACAAATATAATTGATTACAACATTTGATTAATGAACGATCAAAAATATTGAGTGGGTACCTATCACTTTATAGGTATCGTATCGATGATGAGATGGTATTACTAATAATTGTGATGAAATACTTTTGTGATGTTAGTTTACTACTATTATCACAGTTGTAACCAGACCAGAGTCACCTTTGAAAATTATGTTTTCTCAGTCATTTGCTCTGGTGGGAATCGAACCCACAACCTTCAGCACGGCAGTCTGTTAGAGATACCACCATACTAAACCCGGTTGTCGTATTGCAAACGAAACAACAGTTGACTACCAATCGATCAATGAAATCAAAACCAAAACGACTAATCTAATTAAATGAGTTGTATTAAGGAATGTGTTAGTATGCAATGATTGTACGAAACGAAACAACGACACCGAGTTCCGTTCTGTTACCGTTGGCGTTGTGCGTTCTACAACATCGAACTGATTTAATTAATCTGCAAATTATCCGAATCAGTATACTTATTATTGGGCGCACTGGAACACCGGAGCGGTACGCGACAGGTGGTCCAGCGTGCCCAATATTATACTACTAATATGTCTTACTATTTCCCGCATATGGCTTCGCCAGCGTGGAAATCGTTTGTCGCGTAGATGTCGTTAATATTGCGAATAAAATTGTTTTAGATATTATTTTTGTCGTTTAGTCGTGATTAGGTAACAAACAGACAAAGTTAATTTCATATTTCATCATCATTACAGCCGAAAGACGTCCACTACTGGACATAGACCATTTTCATATTTATAATAGTAATAATATGGATGAATATTATTTAATTAGGTATTTCCAAGTACATTGAACATAGAAATTTAATTTTTAAACCCATTACTATTATTAAACTTTGTCCACAACCTTCTGCATCCAATCAACCCATGCCAGTTTCTTTAAGTTACTTGTCCATTTGGTTGGAAATTGTCCTACTTTTGACCAGTGGCGGCTGCTGCCTGAGAGAACCGGTCGTGCACAGTTCTGTTATGATTTAAAATACAATAAAAATATTTGATACCAGTTTCCGTCCAAATCGACTGTCCACCAAAAATGTTCAAAGAAAACAAAAGATGTTATTAAAACAAAAGAAATCCACACAAGCATTGCTTTTTATTGTATAATTCTATGGTCTAGGCGGTTCAGCTAATTATTTTATTCCCAAATTTTATTTCTCGCCTTTTATCATTCCATGTTTTATCCACTCTGTGGTCTTCAACGTCAGCTCAGATGGAGGTGATATCATTTATTGTTCAACTATATGTCCCATTGTACTGGATGGACACGTAAATATTTCTGTTAGAATAGTAAACATCATACGTCACGTGGGTAGATAAACATTGATGATTAATTGTGTGAAATTATTTAGCCTGTGTGCCAAGAATGCTGGGGCTATTTGTCTGCATTTTCTTAGGATACAAACTTTTCTACACATCTTTCAGGTGATTCATTGTCAGCATAAAACTGTACATGATAAAAGAAATTGCCTGCCTTTTTAAGCCAAAATGAGCCAGGATTACATCATAAAAAAACCGATTACTCCGAGTTTATTAAAACATTTTCCATTTTTCCGGCGCTCAAAGCTCGTCACAAACTTTAAGTAGAGAGCTTTGGAAACTAAAATAGAAAATAAGTATAATGGGATTCTGAAACTTCGAAATATTCACGTAATAAGCCCAAGTTATAACAATCTTACGAATATGTGAATAACCGAAAATATACTTAGTCTATACATCAAACGTTGTACGGTCGAATTGTCTCGGATGTATTCCGAAATTGTTAAAGAAATATAGATAGACTTATTCGAGTAGCGTCGACGTATTCGCTCGATATTAGGTTTCATCTCGATTCTGAGATATATTTCCTTTTGCTCCCTTCGCGTCGACTATTTTAGGCTTTGTCTTAGCGAGGAAAACCTACGTTCCATGTTTATTTTTTCTGAGCTAATTAGAGAACCTGTGGCTTGTTGTAGGTGCCTGTGTTTTGTTAAGCCAGGTTCTTTCGCTGAAATGAAACGTTTTTTTATTTTATTATGTTAAGTGTAACACTAGAGCATTTAGACTGTTGGAAATGTCGGAATTACGAGTACTTACACTACATAATTCAAAACACTATTAGGCACATCATTATTAAGGGACTAAGCATACGGGGCGCGCGCCCGATACGTCGCGTTTCGGACCCTCTATGGAATTGTATGCAACGAATTCATCTCTGTTTTTTCTTACTTGCCTTATTTAGTCAAAAATATTGGCATGTCTTTTTAATGCAATTCGTCAATAATATGTATTAAAAAAAAGAATCATCAAAATCGGACCACTCTGTAAAAAGTTATGCGTGGTCATACATAAAAAAAAAAACAAAAAAAAAAAAAATATATTTATACGCGTCGAATTGAGAACCTCCTCCTTTTTTTCGTCGGTTAAAAAGACATAATGTTAACAATTTCACACACATATTTTTTTTACCTAATTACATGTGCAGAACTAGTAATTATATTTTATTAGTAGTTATTTGAATAAAGAGACGTGCCAAGATTGTTTACTAAATAAGACAAGAGAGAAAAAACAGAATATATTATATAATATATCAAGCGCTCTCTCTGTCCATCGAACAATATTCATAGCGTCCGCACACGACGCACGTCTCGGGCGCGCACCCCGCGCGCTTGTTATAAAAATTATTAGTCCCTATTATGTAAAGATTACTAGTGCAAGCATCGATCCAAATTGTTGATCGTAGAGTGCAGGCGTAGATCTGTACCTGTATCCTCATAATAAAGCGGCGTGAATATACTTCGTCGAACAACATCAAAGTACCACCTTTAGATGTAAACAACATTGTAGAAAATTATAATACTGGCAAACGGACAGAATCGAAACAAACAGCAAAACTAGGTTATTGATAACAGTTCAAATAATGAATAGATATTACATCATCTATTATAAGACGTCTATTGTTTCCTCAGACATATTTCGGTTTACGGCAGAGTCTAATCAATTTTCGGCGTCCCTTATAAATCATCTTGGATGTCATGGTGGACCGTTCGAAAAGGAGGATGTTTGGCTAACCGCTTGTCCATAATTTTGTGGACTGATATTGTTAGTCTGTTATGGGATCCGGGCCAATCCGGGGGTTTTAATAGGAGTTTGAAATTACAAGGATATTCGGGTTATTTGGACGGTATTTTTTTTACTTTAATACTAGGTAGTAAAAATCATCACGCGTACTGGAATGCGCAGCGTGGGTAGGCCCCCCCCACAAGGTGGACCGACGACCTGGTAAAGGTCGCGGGAATCCGCTGGATGCGGAAGGCGCAGGACTGGTCGTTGTGGCGATGCTTGGGGGAGGCCTCCCCCATATGGGGGGATATGCCATAATCGCCACGCTTGGCAGGCGGGTTGGCGATCGCAGTTGGCTGTTTAAATACTCAGAGAACGCTGCTGCCCATCCTCTGGTGAATCCCTTAGTCGCCTTTTACGACACCCATGAGAAGAGGGAGGGTGGTGCAATTCTTTACGTCCGGCACCCAAGTAAATATCCCGTTTTGTGCAAATGTTCAGCCGAAGTAACAATACTCCACATTTCATATATATTTTATATATCATGTATTTTTCAAAGTTTTACACAGCACCATCAGTCCTAAACTAAGCAGAGCTTGTACTATGGGCACTAGACAATGGATATAATACTTATATGCTTTTTTTTTTGGAAATACATACTTATAATAGGTACATTTGACTGCCTCGTTGGTCTAGTGGTTGTAAGTGCGACTGCTGAGCGTGAGGTCCTGGGTTCGATTCCCGGGTCGGGCAAACTGTTTTTTGGTTTTTTCGTTAGGAAATTCTCAGTAGCAGCCCGGAGTCTGGATTTGTGCACAGTCAATGGCAATAGGCTCGCCCCCTATTATATGGGACTATAACATAACTGGCGAAATGTGGGTGTACTATTACACCTCTGCCTACCCCTTCGGGGAAATACAGGCGTGATGTTATGTTGTTAATAGGTACATAAGAAACACCCAGGCCAACACAAACACTTATGTTCATCACATAAATATTTGTGTCTTGTGGGAATCGAACCCACGATCTTGTGATCCGCAGTTTGAAACTCGAACCACTAGACCACAGACGTCGTTAACATTTTCAATCAAAATTAGAAATAGATACAGTACATTCGACGAAATATAAAAAAACCGGCCAAGAGCATGTCGGGCCATGCTCAGTATTATAGGGTTCCTTAAGTAGGTCTAATTACAAACGAATCAAATCGAATATTAATCATTGCTATTTTAGTTTTTGCAAACAGCGCCACCTAGCGCTGAATTTATGAAGCTAAATTTAAGAAGTGTGTTTCTTTTTGTGATTTTTTTAAATAGAAAGTAACTACGGGAGCATTATTTGCTACGATATTTTTCTCTAAGGTCAATGACCTATGAACTAGGACGTCTTAAGTATTTTTCAGTTTTCTCACTATAACTCAAAAATTTATAATCACATTATACTCGAAATAATTTTAAAAGAGAGTTTTTATAAAGGTCTATCAATGTGGAAGACTATAAGTTTCTAAGTTGCATAGTTTAGAAATGGCAGGGGGGGGGACACATTGCAAGCCACTTTGGCGAACTGTGTTTCGCAGATGGTATACCTGATAAAAAAGTTGTGTATGAAACATTACCTTCATTTTAGTAGACCTATTCAACGATATCCCACACGAGGGGGTGCAGCGAAAAAAATATTTTCATCCCCATTTCACATGTATGGGCGCCACCCTTAAAATACGTAATCAAGATTTTTTTATTCTTTTAAAATTGAGATCTATAACTATTCCATTTTTTGTCAAAATTTCATTTACTTATGTTTATAACTGTAGAAGTTATTAAGCGGTAAAGGATTAGGACAGACGGACAGACGGACAGACGGATAGACGGACAGACGGACAGTCGGACAGACGGACGGACATGACGAAACTATAAGGGTTCCTTGTAGGACTACGGAACCCTAAAAAGCGTAAAATTTATTGTATTTCTACCTCGTGTTGTTGATACAGAAACGGGAGAATCGCCAATCAATTCCTGCTTTCCGGTTTCTGTAATCATCTGTAAGACTATGTTACCTAACTTCCGAGCCTCACAATATAAATGTTTTGCACTTTCGCAAAATATGCAAACATTAACATAAGTATTGCAAGAATATTTAAATTAAAATGTACCCCGCCGACCTAATGACTGACTTGTCGAGAGTGTTCAAAGAAATTACTCTTGTAATTGTTAACTGTAAACATTATTTATTCATACTTACATCCGGAGAAACCTTTTTAACATTCTACTGCAGTTTTTAACGTCGAAATTTTATATGAAATACAGCAAACTAATACTGAATGCCTCAGACGAATAAAAAAGGCGGACGGAATCTCGCTAAACAAAGACTGAAAAGCATTTATTTTTTCTTAAACCCACTAGAATTTCGAAAGCATTTTAACACACCAGATTTATATTGTTATTTTATTTGTGACACTACAACAATGACTACCGTCACACTAGATTTTTTTGCGTAATCTCGGCTTTTTGGCTTACAATGAATGTGAAAGTGTGCGTCGCCGGCACGTACTTTTAAGCGAGCTATGGATGCTTCACTTATTGTTTAGCGAGATTCCGTCCGCCTTTATTATCCGTCCGAGCTGAATGCAAATAAATGGTCAATGAAAATACGTGAGTTGCGGAAACTGTTACATATTTCAGTAGCAAAAAATTTATAAAAGCAATATTTCATTGGAGTGACACTGTCATTGCTGTCACCAGGATTGACGGGCGTCCTCGGGGCTCGTACATGTCAGCCACACAAATATTAATTTCTTAAGTAACGCCACCACTGCCTCCAGTGTCCCATACTTACATTTACTTGATGAGCAACATTATTATTGATGAGCCTTCCATGTTACAAGTACGTCTATTCATCAGACAAAATTTGCTCGTCTGTCCAGAAAAAGCGGAGTGAATTTCTGTTATTATTTTTTCTTTTATCGCTCCAATGCGGACGATTGGCCCTTACGAATATCGTCGGCATTCGAACGAGCTCCTTTTGCTTCGAAGATACGTCAATGTGCCCAGGGGCGATATTTCTTCGTTTGTTCAGCGGCATTGAATGGCATTTCCAAATTAAAATATCAATGAATGCTTTCCCGCTGTCATGTTAGAAATCCTATGAATGTACGTTTCATGATGTCTGCTTCATTCTTACAAAAATACATTGTTTCATTTGTTTTGGCGAAGATGTTCCGTGTTTTGACAAAGCCGGCGGGGGAGAGAGCGTGGATTTGTAAGGTTCAGGAAGGGATTTCGCTGTCGTACCGAGACAGTAGATAAATTGTTGAGAAAAACTCGTTGCTAAGAGATTTTTACTGGGAGGTCTTGATAATGACAGCTCTCGACCCTTTAGGACTCAAGTGAGGTTCAATGGCTGCCACTGTTGCGACGTTTTTCAAAACATACAATCTGTTTTTATTGAACAGTTGTTGTGCTTTGATTACATTAAACCTTTTTAAAGTTTGTTTGGATCTGTATTAATGTTATTTTTGTTTACATTTGTTTCATAGTTTCAACATGTATTTTCTTTTCTTTTTCTTGTCTCATTCATTTAGCTTTTGTGCGAAACACTCAATTGTTTTCTTCAGTGTATCACGTGTCAATTTGTTTATCTCATATTTTCTATAATTCTTTCCTTCTGTGTCTCTTTAAAAGAGCTTATCTATTGCTTCAACCAGGCTATTAAAGTCTCATTAGTGATGCGTGTAAGCCCTCAATTTCTTCCAAACACACTTATGTCATCAGCTGTCCTCGTCGTTATCTTTTTTACCTGTCGTCACATAATTACGTATATTCTTGACTTTTTCTAATGTTCCCACGTGTATTAGTTGTACCTACATATTAATCATAGATTTAATGTGTATGATGATTTAACGTTTGAAGTGGTACCCTTTTATAGTCGCTTTGGTTATTATTTATTAGATTTTTGATCATTATGTCATTCAGCTATGGGGCACAGCATCGCACTCTAACATGAGATCATTCAAATATTCCAAAATAAGTTTTGCTTACCATAATCAATGCACCATGGCTTATACCAAACGCACTACACCGTGAGTACCGTGACCTAGAAATTCCGACCATATAAGAAGATATCAAACGATATGCAAAATCGAAAATAATCCGTCACCATCCGAAGATCCTGGCAAACCATCTCATGAATGACTTCAAAGGTCTCCAAAGACTTAAATACATAATACCACAAGACCTTATACAAAATTAGCTATGCTACCTAGTTTTTGGTATGTCATAGGACACATACAATGCAAGACGATTACTGAATGTCCTTTTATAGAGACAAATTGTAAGAAAGGAAGAGGCAAGGAAACTTTTTTAGATTTACTTCCCTCTTAAGATATTTCTTGTAAATAAATGTGCATATACGGGTTTCTTGTTACCTCTCTACGAAATTTTATAAAAATCGGTTTTGGAGTGTATTGCTGTAAAGAAAAGAAAACAGAGAGGCAAAGGTACTAACTTTCTCATTTTTAAGTTGGATTTCGTGCTACCGAGTCCGGGTATGAAATACACATAATTAGGCACGTGGAGTTATGTTAATTACTTCACTCCGGCCTTATCTGCGTCCCAACATTTTATGACGTCATTAACACTAAAAATGTACTTACATTACTTAAGTACATACAACTCTATTTTACAAGTGGTCTCTAAAAGTAACTTAAATTATACAGACGAGTGCATGACGTTTTCTCTTAAGCGCAATTTGAGTAATGGGTTAAGGAATACGGTAGTAAATCAATAAAACGGTGTATAATAATAATAACAACCGTTTTACTATACATATACGTTTGATACTAAGTCATTTCGGTTTTTACCCGAATTTAGAAAAATACACGTGGCTTTATAAGCGTGGATGCGTTATAGATTTGTTTTGTCTTTTACTTAAGCCATCAACTCGGGCGCAAAACCGTCTGCGGCCGCGACCATAGAAACTTAACTAAAACTTACTTACACTTACTTAGCCACGTCCTACTGGATGTGGCTAAGTGACGTAGTTAAGTATAACTACTTTCCATTTTACACCGTCTTATTTACGTTATTTCTCATGTGAAGGCGTATCTCATGTATGTCTAGACTTAAGTAACATTTAAAGGTGGGCACTGATGATGTATCCATTCGGACGTCGTTTTAATGACTATATCCATACATGACTTGTTCTAAAAATAACATACGTTTTCAACATACACCGACAGATTTTGGAATGCGGCCACGCCATTCGGACTGTTGGATGCATCGTAGGTGGCACTCCTTAACACTTTCTTCGTGAAAAATGTCAGACAATCATCAACCAAACAATAGTAACACAAAGTATTACATTTTACTGCCTTCGTTTACGATCGAAATGTAAGTGTAGTGTCAGTTTAACTCTCGGGTGTCCCGACTGGCCGACGACACTCGACACTCCGACATTATCCAACTTTAACAATTTTAACTAAACTTTGTCCGAAGCAAAAGTTGTTTAAAAGTGTATAGTGTCTATTTAAGCAGGCAAATTGGTGTCTTAAAGCAGTAATGAAACAACGTAGACTGAACAGGGAAAATTGCCGTAAATACAAACAGTTACTTGGTACTTTTGAAGGCGTCAAAGAACTGTGCGCTCATTAAAACTGTTTCTTTAATCTTTTGCTGAGAAAAATGTTCCTTAGCCAATAAGCAACGTTGTTTTCAAGTTATTACTCTCCTTACAATGAAGGAATAGCAAATGTTGAAGCAGTGTCCTTACACTATGTAAGGTTACTACTTCTTATGTAGTAGTAGAGCTCCTTGTGTAGGAGCTCGTCCAGGGAAGTACTACCACAGTACCTACTTCTGCCGCCAAACAGTGATGCTTGCATTGCTGTGTTCCGGTGTGAAGGGTACGGGTGCCGGTGGAATTACAATCACATGAGACTTTCCATCTTCATGTCTCAGTATGGCGAACGCGACTTGCGGTATCATAGGCAACAACAGCCTAGCTATTGCAGATTTTATGGGCAAAGGTAACCGCGAAGGCTAATTCTCGTAATTAAAAATGCTCAAAACATAGTTCCAAACAAATCTCAACCTCTTGATAGTACAGTCGACTGCACGAAAGTGGTAACACTTTAATTCGATAACCACCCTTACTGCTTACGAAATAAAGATGCTACTAATACGCATGCGGCAGCGTGTGGAACGGGCAGTCTCTCGACTGCCTCAGCCAAGGCCTATTGCATTCATGCGCTCGCTCAAGGTCACCGCCGAGCGAGCTCACACGTAAACGGAGTGTCACCGCTGTGCTTCAGGTTGGTCGCGTGGACCTTACGCTCATTTCACCATCTTATGTTGTAGAAATAAAAACTATTTGAAACTTGCTTTCTGACATCTAAATTCATCATGTCATCCGACATCGGCTTGTAAGATTTTCTTCTGTGATATTTTGCTGGTCGTGAACCATATCCGTCGGAAGCTAGTCTGAAGTATGGCTTACATTTTAAAAACTTCTTAGAACTGATAAGATCGAGAGATTTGATGGGAATCCGATACGACATATTTATCGGCGTGTCGTGACAAGACTTGAACGACCTTATTCTCTGACCTCATATGTTTAAGGTTTTATATACAACGTGGAAGAGATGAGGGACCTTGATAAACTGGTTTATAGTTCCTGCACCGTTTGAACCGTGACTGTGGGTGGTAAAAATAATATGGTGATGTTGTGACCATGACATGTAAGGTGAAAATTGTCCCTCGCACAGCTGCATAGTTGTGAGAAATGGCTCTTTGAATTTATATTTTCTGTGAATGTCTTTCATTTTAAGGGTTTTTGAACATAGACAGCGAAACTAGTTGGGCCTGTTATGGTCAGTTTTTGATGTTAGTACGTATACAAAAAAAAGTTTAATATACCAGAATGGTTCTTTTAACCCTCACTTACTGGTCTATGAACCCTGAACACTTTAGGCACGTCAACAAAAGTCGGTTCATCTACCACTACCATTAGTGTATTGCATTTGAAGCTTTAATAAGTCTGCGAAAAAGTCGTCCTTTGTTGATATTATGAAGATTATAGGTAATCTTTTTTGTCACGTTCAGGAACTTACCATGAAGTACGCTAGTAGCACAGAGTAGTAGGGTAGATCTCGAGTGATAATTATAGGAAAAATGGGGAAGTAGAATTTGAGTTTACTTTCTACAAAAATTAAGTATAGCATTTTTTACGCTTTGCATTTTAGCTAAACTATATAGGTACTTTATTTTGTAAACCTGAATGTGAAATTCATAGATCATGTAAAACATTAGATTACCTACACTAACAATTACAAATCCAGTGAGACGTCGTATTATCAAAAAATAATCTTAGGCCAAAGAAATTCCAAGGATTATATAAAACAGTCCGAAATTTTTCGACGTTTATAAGCAGCCCTTAATCTTTTGAGTGCCTATTCACAATGCGAATATATTATTATCTTATTTTTCCTTATTTTAATCACATTTTAAGGGTGCTTCACCAGATTTCCAGAAAGCGCCTGCCTACACGTAAGTAAAAGCATGTTATCTCGTGAAATGTCAAATACAAAATCGAATCGGAGGTTAAAATAATATGAGATCTTTTCGTATGTTTTCCGAAAACTACGGTGAGTTAGCGATTTCTTCAATAACCAGCAACATTTTACCACAGTAAATATATAGCTAAAGCAGTAAAGAAACTTACGTACAAACACTCGATTCGTCGCACTCATACAGACGCACGCCTCAACAAGGCTCTAAAGTCTAAGCCATTGGTTCTTAACTAGTGGTCCGCAAAAGGATCAGGAGTGGTCCGCGAAGCCATCCAACGTCAACATACTTCCCTAATAAATAAGTAGGTAAGTCCCTAAGTAGGTAATCATAAATGTTTGTAAAAATGGTCCCCACTACACAAAGGTTAAGAACCACTGCTCTAAGCGGTCGTCACAGTGCTGTCAGTACAAAAACTTGCTTAGGGGTTTTGTTGTGTGAGTGCGTCGATTCGAGCGTTTGTACGTAGTTTCAGTACTGCTTTAGCTATATATTTACTGCGATTTTACTGTCTGCTAATAAAAAAAAAATGCGATTAGAAATTGCTGTCCAGGGGAAGTACTACCATCTACCACCGTACCTATTTCTGTTGCCAAACAGTAACACCGGCACCGGTGCGAAGGGTACGCGTGCCGAAGAAATTACAATAATATGAGACTTTCCATCTTCATTTCTCAGTTTGGCGAACGGGTTTTGCAATATCATTAATGGCAAAGGTAACCGCTTAAAATCAGATGGGCATTTGGCTCGTTTCGCCATCCTCTACCATAAAAAATCTAAAATTGCGAATGTATATCACAAAACTCATGATTGATTGCCAACGTTATCAAAAAACGCTTCTAATCGTTCTAATTCCTCGACTAAAGTATAGATAACAAAATACAAACTAACCTTCGGAAATCGGGTTAACAGTGTCATAACCTGGACTCTAACAATCAGTAGGGA
The DNA here is from genome assembly GCA_949699075.1 of Asteroscopus sphinx. Lineage (NCBI taxonomy): Eukaryota > Metazoa > Arthropoda > Insecta > Lepidoptera > Noctuidae > Asteroscopus > Asteroscopus sphinx. Next base: position 9,870,146 of record OX453022.1, on the reverse strand, counting down.
GTGGTCTCACAGACCCCGTCCTTCCCAAGGGACAACCGAGCAGTTCCATTTTCAAAATTGCAACGCTATAAAGGTTGGGATACTTGTCTTTTGAGACTACTACATTCGAATCTCTATATTTAAAAAGGTCCTCTCAGGTAACCTTTTTTACTTTTTTCAATGAATTCTGAATCGAATACGGTGGGTTGTGAAATCATGTGATAGTGTTTTGCGAGGTATATCTGAATTGGAATCAAATCGATAAGTGTAATCGCATTATTGTTCGATAGTTTTGTTTGTGTTCTAAGTCTGAGAAAACTAAATGTTTTTTTTTGTTATTTCATTTATAGCTTTAGTGCTTTTGAGTCATCTGAAATGTAGTACCTTTACTTATTCATTTCTAGGTAATGATCATTTAAATAAGGGCTGCGTTGAGTAGGACAAACTCAATGTACTAAATATTGTGGTATGCTAAGCGCCGCGGCTTATGGTCGAAATTCCAGCTCTAAATGTTTACTAGGCTCTAGTACCCATTTCGAGGCTTTAATATTAATGTACCCACACATATTTTTTTTCCGTGGTGAATTCCTCATGGACGCACTCCGCCCGGGGTAGGCGGAGCCAGTGTCGGACTCTTACCGACTAAAACCACCACGGTGTTCCTTCAACTACCTTAGCCGGGGGCGTGGGAACCCGTCAGTATTCACACAACAACCCCCGACAGGTCCCGGTCCGCCACAAGCAGGCGAGCCCCTTCTCCCCGTGCGACCTAACGTCGGCCGCACCTTCCTCGGTGGCGGAACATGTAACACGGCACGCCACCTCACCTCACAGGCCTTTACCAGCTACGCCCACTGCGCCAACTAAGCCAGCTGTGCCAGCTACGCCAACTGTTGCAGCTACACCAGTATGCCGAATGTACCCACCCTAGTATTAATGTACCCACCCTATTCTATAGATATGACCCTCGCCACCGTAGTATCTTAAATACGCTTTATAGATCTCAGTTTTAAAGCCTTTATTTCTAATGGAAACCGCGAAACTGACATCAATATCTCATACCTGACTCAATTTTGAGAACAAAAGAATATCCCTTTGAGAGTATCATGTAACGGTACAGGAGACGTTTTATTGTCTCAGTGTTACCGTTAAATAACGGTTTGTGGGCAATCAGTGCAGAACAGAAACAAAACGGAGTCATCGGAACAACGGGTGTCGAAATTGAATTCCGCTTTCTGCACAGAAATCTAAATAAAGTGATAGAAATGGTAGCGATAAAATTTTGTTAGAGAACTGGTGTTTAAACTCACTCAAAGTAACACTTCTAACTTAAAATAGTAATACTAGGTAGTGCATTCTGTAAGCAGAAGAAATTTTGTCAATTTTGAGTAATTTTCTATATACAAATCAAAAGTTCTCCTTTACACGTAATTTGACTATAAAATGGCCCTAGCGTAACATACATTGCATATCATTCCTTTACTGGATAGTTTCTTTGGTCTAGGCAGGAGTTTCTCAGAATGAGAAGACTTTAGCTCTTATGCCCGATTTACATTGGTCAACTTTTTAACGAAGTAAACCGATCGGACAGTGGCGAGTCAACAGTGTAAACCTACTGTCCTTACCTCTTATTCACTTCGCTAAACACTTGACCAATGTAAATCGGGCATTTAATCCCCCACTCTGGTCTGGTGCGAAGTGGCAGACTACAATTTCTTTTTGTTCTGATTAAAATGGCCCCAACCAAAATAAAATTCGCTTTATCTAAATGCTACATACACAATAATGTCGATCCACATTTCACTAAATAATCTAGGTAATTGCTGTAATGAAAACATTTGCACACCATTAATGGTCATACACGAAGAACATTTTATAATAGTTTTATCGCCTTTTTGATCTGTGTTATACAAATAAATGTATTTGATTTGATTTGTCAATTTTTTAACACATGTATTTCCATTGATACCTATGACTTACAACCGCGGATCGTGAACCTGTCTCCTCCGGGACACATGTGACGTTGACACGCTTTACGATAGTGCGACTTCTATTTACTTATTAAGATTCCTGTGGTTTCGTGCTACCTCAAGCTTTTTCTGTATCTGTGTGTGTAGTACAAAGTTTCGCGCGATCTGTTTCTTAGCCATGTTCGATAGTGAAATTTTGTACTTGCAGGCTACCCTTGTCTTGCAACGAAATTGTACTTTTCGAAGAAATCGAATATCTTCGTAGAATTGTCGAAGGAACACAAAATTTCTTGCAAATTGCAGTGAGTTGGAAATTAGCTTCTACGAAAACATGTTTGAAACTTTTTAATGGATCGCGCGATCGGTGTCTGTCATATACACAAACACAGATTGTTTATTACATGTACAAGTAGGCGCAAATTCGATTTTACGCAGTAAGGCAAGCGGATAGCCACTGTTATCCTGTGTAGTAAAAGGTGGGTTGAAAATCTACAGGGTCTATGTTCTAATTTTATTGTTTGGGGACCCCATTTTGATTTTGTTAGGTATGGCACGTAGACCATATTGATTAATATAAACGGTTTCACTCACCATATTTCAAATATATTATTATTATTATATATTTTCATATTTTTTTTGTTTCATTAGACCATATTTTCGTAAAAATATTGACTTGTAATTTTTGGCATTTAGACCCTTTAGATTTTCAACCCTTTAATTGTATAACGCACTCATAATAACAATAGCAATCATTTTGAAATTACTGCAATATACATTGCGTGGTGCATAGTTGTTGATAAGACGGATTGTCAAAACATGCGGAGCAATGAACATTGAAATCAATATGATTGCGATCGCGAATGAGTTACACAATTCAGCAGCATGTTTAAAAAATCCTGTTTCTAGAAATTATGATAGTAAACCTAGTTTATATATCTTGTTTATGGTGCATTTTAAGTAAATATAATCACATCAACGGGCTATTGTTCTTCATAGATATAAATCTTATAACTAACTATGAAATCACGTATATAATAGCTTTCATTATTAGAACCTAGTCATTATCGCCTGCCGACGTGATAATTAACGGTAGCTCACTTAAATTATTTGCTGTAGTGTTGGTCAATGATCGCCTCGCCTACCGCTGGGTTCCTATAATCTTATTTAGTTCACATTCATGTTATATTATATTTTTTACTATGTCTGTGTGATATTTATACAACGTGTTGATCTGTATCCGTGCCATATAGGAGGTGACTATACCACTGATACTGAACACGAATCAATAAAAAAAAACAATAGCAAAAAATAATTATTTTATTTAAATACCTATCTATTTGTAAGCAAACAAATTCCCCATGTGTATCGCGCGACACAAAAACGATGCGTGCGAGACAACCAAACAAGAGCATGTCGGGCCATGCTCAGTATTATAGGGTTCCTTAAGTAGGTGTAATTACAAACGAATCAAATCGAATATTAATCATGGCTATTTTAGTTTTTGTAATAATCGGCAGCATTCGCGACTCAGAGCGTGTTGTTAGTAGCGCCATCTAGCGATAAATTCAAGAAGCCAAATTTAAGACGTTTGTCATTTCAAAGTTACTTTTTGTGATTTTTTCAAATAGAAAGTAGCTAAAGGAGCATTATTTGCTATGATAATTTTTCTCTAAGGTCAATGACCTTTGAACTAGGACGTTTTAAGTATTTTTCAGTTTTCTGTCTATAACTCAAAAAATTAATATCACATTATACTCGAAATAATTTTAAAAGAGAGTTTTCACAAAGGTCTATCAATGTGGAAGATTATAAGTTTCTACATTGCATAGTTTAGAAATGGCAGGGGGGGGGACACATTGCAAGCCACTTTGGCGGGCTATATTTCGCAGATGGTACACCTGATAAAAAAGTGGTGTATCAAACATTACCTTCATTTTAGTAGACCTATTCAATGATATCCCACACGAGGGGGTGCAGCGAAAAAAAAATTTTTTTCTCCATTTCACATGTATGGACACCACCCCTAAAATACGGAAAAACTATTCTTTTATTCTTTTAAAATTGAGATCTATATGTCGACTATTTTTTAACAAAATTTCATTTACTTATGTTTATAACTGTAGAAGTTATTAAGCTGTAAAGGATTAGGACAGACGGACAGACGGACGGACATGACGGAACTATAAGGGTTCCTTGTAGGACTTCGGAACCCTAAAAATGGGCATAATTTTCTGCCCATTGACAATGCCGCCGGTGACTTATTTTCAGAGTCGTTCGGGATTTATTCTCAAACCCTCGCTATGTTTCTATGTGAAAATTTGGTTATTAAATAACCGTATAATTGAATAAGTATTTTTAGATGACTAAGCACATTACTTATCATTTGCTCCAGAAATATGGCGCGGCTACAGTTCAACATCTTGTATAAAAAATAGTAAGTACCTGGATGTGTTGGCACAGATTAGGATAGGTTTATCCGCTATGTAACGGGTGTAAACAGATGTAATGTATTTTACTAATTTTTTTTGGTAAAAACAAAGTATGACTCGGACTACTGATACGCTATGGTATGATATATGGAACAGGGGAGTTTAGTAGATAGTTTCCACCTTTAGGAGTATCCACAGACAAAATAGTTTTATTTACAAGAAACCCTCTTTGCAAACACTACCATTTCTAAACAAAACAATTTGTGTTTTTAAATTGGAATTGAAAATAATATGTTTTCTCAATAAAATTGAAAGAGCAACATTCAACTTGTCGATCGACATGAGTAAATATTTCTTCAAGTCTTTTCGACGCTTTCATTGCTTCCATCAATAGTACATCGCTTTACATCCAGCGAAAAGCGCTAAACACTTAAATAAACATCTAACTCGCTAATTGGTTCCTCAAGAGTAAACCGACCGATTTCTTAGAGCAAAAATTAAAGCGAAAAATAACGGGGCCAATGTCCTATTGACCTTCTAGTTCGCAAAATCTTTCATCCTATAGTTGTGTTAATAAAAGATGACTAATATTTGTAGGATCATGAGCATCATCCCCATCATTATAACACAGACTGCCTCGTTGGTCTAGTATTCGCAAGCGCGACTGCAAAGCGTCAGGTCCTGGGTTCAATTTCCAGGTCAGGCAAAAAGTGTTATTGGGATTTTTCTGTCAAGAAAATTCATCAGTAGTAGCCCGGAATCAGGAAGCTGGCGGTGCTACACCCCCGTGCCTCTGAGAGCACGTAAAGCAATCGGTCCTGCGCCTGATCTCTCTCCGGTTGTGTCGGATTGCCGTTCCATCGGATTAAGAGAGTGCACCTGTGATTGCGCACACGCTTATGCACTTTAATATGTCCCGCGCAGATGGCTAGTCTCCGTTGAGATGTGCCGTCGTGACCGAAATTCGGCCAGGAGGACATTAATAAAGGCTCTAAGAACACCATACCATGATCATTATCCATGTATTCCCTAGGAGACTAATCACCCGTGAGTCCCGTGACACGTGTCCCAGACCTATCGCGCGATTTCGCCCGTTCTTGCCCGAAGTCGCCCGATCTTGCCCGAAGTCGCCAGATAACTTGTTTCACAACCTTATTCGTCCACATTATGCAGTCGAAATGTCCGGCGTCGTCGTGCGGTATGTTTGGGAACACGTCTCGCGGGCGATTTGTGTACTAGTGAAAACACTGCTGTAACCTATTGCCAAGCATGGTACTTGTAGCAATATTCCCGTAAGACTTCTGTATAGCGATGTAATAGGAGACCAAGATTAGGCACCACTGCATATTGAACGGCCCAACCACAACACACGGCATGGATGGTGTAAAGTAATTGGTCTCACTCACTGCCACGTGGGATACTTTTGCGAAAAAGGTCATAAACGCGCCGTGTGGCTTGGCTGGGTTGAGCTGGGTTCAATATACAGCGGGCTTTAACATGTATGTAGGTGCACTGTAAATAAATGTCGTTACTCGAAAATAAGGCTTAATACAGATTGATTTATCATTCCCAATTCTAGGTTAATGGATACGAATCTTTCGAACAATTTACAAAGTTCCCGAAACCAAGCACTTAGCGTTTCCGAAAATTAATGTGTAAGAAACAAACTTGGTGAATTAGTGAGGCAATAAAAGCTCAAGATATATATACTTTTTTTGGCAGTGGTGTTGCAGGTTAAAAAATAAAGTATTGTTCCTTTTATGCTCTAGAAGTTCCTGGCTACACTCCAAGTAGTTTAGTATTTTTTTTTCAAGTTGACTATGAACTTAACACTTATTTTGTATTTAGGTCGGACGGCATTGTCTTGGCCTAAATTAGCCTTTTGCTATGTGTGTAATGGTCTATGGTTTTCTGCCAGTTTCAATTGTTTTCTGTGAATAGGGCATGCTAACAAGTCTTCGGTCTACTTATTTGCTTCTGCCTGTAAATGTTCTATGATTATCTCAGTAGGTGATTCATAGATGCTTTAAGAAAATCCTACACTATTTTGTTTGAGTCATGAGAGTTGTTAGTGTAGTTGAATTTGTACGTAAAGTCTGTTTTTTCTCCCTTGTCTTATTTAGTAAACAATCTTGGCATGTCTCTTTATTCAAGCTTAATGTCCTTTATTAATTATTAGTAATGAATTGAATTAAAAAGACATGCCAAGATTGTTTACTAAATAAGACAAGTAAGAAAAAACAGAGTTAATAAATACCTTTAACTAGATGACTCCCGTAGCTTCGCTCCAGTGTATTCTTAATCACCCCTTTTCACCCTTTTCGAGATGGAATTTCAAAAAATCCTCTCAATAAGTGATCATCATCATCATTTCAGCCGAAAGACGTCCACTGCTGGACATAGATCTTCCCCAAGCATCGCCATAACAACTGGTCATGCGCTTCCAGCATCCAGCGGATACCCGCGACCTTCACCAGGTTGTCGGTCCACCCACGGTCGCCACTCTAGAACTTTTCGCCTGATCGGCCATCCGTTCTGCGAGCTGGCTTAAGTTTGGCAATTCTTAGGGCTATGTCGGTTACTTTCGTTCTCCTGCGAATTACCTCATTTCTGATTCAATCACGCAGGGACGCTCCGAGCATAGCTCTCTCCATTGCTCTCAAAAAGTAGTCAAGGTATATTTTCCTCCTTTCAAATCTCCAGGTCCACCAGTTTAGGCTGTGCTTTATCTGTTAGTCAGTCACGACTAACGGTACTGTGTTATAGATATAGAAGATTTTCATGAAAAGTAAGATCCAATGTTGAGTAATCAGTTACTTCAAAGTCTTTTGAAGCGTGTTGTATCCAATAACTTTGTAAAAACTTCGTAACTTCGCTCCAACGCCTTTGGAAGATATCCACTTCGCTCGTGGAAACTAAATCATAAGCAGTATATATTTTATGTACAAAATGTTTGTATATAATTTAGGGGATATTAGGCATATTTATTTTATCACACATTGGTGTAAACTCTTACAGCTAATATCGGCACTTTGTTGACTTATCGTGGTCATTACATGCACTTCTCATAGTTTTTATGTGAAGCGATGTTGGTACAAATTAAGAACTTAAAGTAATCAAAAACATAACTGAAGTTGTCCGTTTACCTGAATCTTATAATCGGTTTTCGGTTTAACTTCAAGGGCAGCTGGATTACTTTATAATCTATGTTATTCCTAAGTTACCCTTAATTTGAACGACTTGACTTTTGAAATCTGTTTGGTTTTTAAAATAACTGACTTGTAAAATTAATTTTAAGGGGAACGTAGCAGACAAGTGGCGCCCCATCAGTAAAAAAATTATTACTCGCTGAATTCATCATTTGTCGAAAATTTGTTTTAATCAGAAACTAAATTATACTTCGCTATAGTTGTAGATAGAAAAAGTGCGAAAAACGGCCACTTTTGGCATTTTTTTCTATCTACAACTACAGCTAACTATATTTTAGAGAGTTAATAGTGTTTGATTAAACTACAGTACCTGTTTTTTAGGGTTCCGAAGTCCTACAAGGAACCCTTATAGTTTCGTCATGTCCGTCCGTCTGTCCGTCTGTCCGTCTGTCCGTCTGTCCGTCTGTCCGTCTATCCGTCTGTCCGTCTATCCGTCTGTCCGTCTGTCCTAATCCTTTACAGCTTAATAACTTCTACAGTTATAAACATAAGTAAATTAAATTTTGTTAAAAAATAGTCTGCATATAGATCTCAATTTTAAAAGAATAAAAAAAAAGTTTTTACGTTCTTTAGGGGTGGCACCCATACATGTGAAATGGGGAAAAAAAAATTTTTTTCGCTGCACCCCCTCGTGTGGGGTATCATTGAATAGGTCTACTAAAATGAAGGTAATGTTTCATACACCACTTTTTTATCAGGTGTACCAACTGCGAAATATAGCCCGCCAAAGTGGCTTGCAATGTGTCCCCCCCCCTGCCATTTCTAAACTATGCAACGTAGAAACCTATAATCTTCCACATTGATAGACCTTTGTGAAAACTCTCTTTTAAAATTATTTCGAGTATAATGTGATTATAATTTTTTGAGTTATAGAGAGAAAACTGAAAAATACTTAAAACGTCCTAGTTCAAAGGTCATTGACCTTAGAGAAAATGATCATAGCAAATAATGCTCCTTTAGCTACTTTCTATTTGAAAAAATCACAAAAAGTAACTTTGTGTTATGTTGACGACACACTTCTTAAATTTGGCGCCATCTAGCGGCGTCGTACAACACTCTCTGGGTCGCCAATGCTGGCGTCAAGTGCCGTGTATTACATTTGGCACTGTATAGCGCCATCTAGCGGCTACTGACATCACTCTCTGAGTCGCCAATGCTGCCGTCTATTGCAAAAACTAAAATAGCCGTGATTAATATTCGATTTGATTTGTTTGTAACACCTACTTAAGGAACCCTATAATACTGAGCTTGGCCCGACATGCTCTTGGCCGGTTTTTTTCAATTGTTAAAAACGAATTTGCGATCATTATGTATTCAGCGCGTAATATTATTTTTATTGATGGGGGCGCTACTTGGCTGCTACATGCGCCTTAAGATATCAAGAACTTCCTCAGATTCATACCGAACGTACGTGAATGTTACAATATTTAAGCTAATTACACACTAGTTATGTATCCAAACTCCGTAGGAGTTCCAACCTCGCTTATTAGACATACATATTCCCTGTGTATCGTGTGTATCCGTGTATACAGCTCAAATCTGATTTTCTTATTTGTGTATATCGGATGTTCACCTTTGGAATATATAGCTTCAGACTGAGTTATATGTTTCGCAATTACATGTTTGGTATAACAAGTCTCAAAATTATATACTTACATACTATCTAACGCCCGCGGATTCGCTCGTATAGTGGATAAAAAGAGTCCTGTCTTTGAGTTTCAGTCTATCTCGATCTTGGTGTCAAGCTTTATTATATCCGTTCAGTCTTTACGGCGTGATTATTGCTAAATTTACACAATTTTAGTAACTAATGCCTAGTATTTGTCACTTACACTAATAACTTGCGAATAAACATGTAGTATTAGTGCCAGCGCACGTGAATAATAGCCGATCCTATTTCTTTAGCGACAATAGAAGCGTATAGTACCTCATCATCAACTCAGCCTATCGCAGTCCACTGCTGGACATAGGCCTCTCCCAAGTTGTGCCACAACACTCGGTCCTCTGCCTTCCACATCTAGTCCCCCCCAGCCACGTTCTTCAGGTCGTCGGTCCACCTGGCGGGGTGCCCCCCTACGCTGCGTTTGCCGATTCGCGGTCTCCACTCAAGGACTCGTCTGCTCCAACGGCCATCGGTCCTTCGACAGACATGGCCAGCCCACTGCCACTTCAGTACCTTGTAATGACAAATACTAAGCTCGTGTAAACTTAGCATATGCGAAAAAATACAAACTTTGATATTAATTACGATAATGAATTAGTATTAAAATAGTAGTTCTTTAGGTTATCGTCAAAATACACTAGTGTTTGTTTGTAGAAAGTTTTAAGGGCCAATAGTGGGTGTATTATTAAATTGTTAAAATTGGAGTAAGTTCCATATTCGTGGTTGCTAGATGCTGCCTAGAAGCGGCATTGGGAAAAATAGGGATATTAGAATCAAAATATTTTAATTTGTGGATACGACGTAGATCTTATTTTTATATTTATGATTTTTCATTATATTTACTAGATTCTGGTAAAGGGAAATCATGATTCAATAAAATTAGCTCGAAAATTTTATTTTCCTAAGTTAGGTCTGTTTTTGCAATATTTTGCATTGCATTTGGAAATTATAATTGGTTTTACTGTGTTTTTATAGTTTTTTGCGAATAAGATACATCTTGTACATATCTAAATTCTGGTATAACAGATTTTTAATTACATGTTTATTCGGTTAGATATTTACAAAAATGAAAAAAAAAAACATCAAAACAGCGCGATTCCGCTCTGTTCTCACACGCGTAATTAGCCGTATGTTGGAAAGGGACAGTTGCAAATTCAAAGCAGCACCTTAACTCTAATAAAAAAAAACCCCTAAGAATTGATGAGACAAAATTGTGTGCATCCAATCTGAGGGTTATCAATGAGTTTTTTTCATAAATCTCATACCAAACATTGATAACATAACACAACATCACGCCTGTATTTCCCCGGAAGGGTAGGCAGAGGTGTAATAGTACACCCACATTTCGCCAGTTATGTTATAGTCCCATGTAATAGGGGGCGAGCCTGTTGCCATTGACCGGGCACAAATCCAGACTCCGGGCTGCTACTGAGAATTTCCTAATGAAAAAAACCCAATAACACTTTGCCCGACCCGGGAATCGAACCCAGGACCCCACGCTCAGCAGTCGCGCTGAAAACAAAAAACAAACAAACATTGATAGAATTCATAAAACTAACAAAACAAGAAAACAAATTAATACCAGAAGCTTATATTGAAGCTGGTTTCGTATCTTAGTTTCGAATGCGGCCGAAGCGAATTTAAATCGTTTTTTTTTAACCATCCCGCTAAAAAGCCCTAGACATAAAAAGCAGATGAATTTTAAAGGCACTAAATCTACATACTCGTATATTTAATAAACTCAATTCGAACTCATTGACTTTGATGTCCAGATATCTGTTTTTCGTTTGCCATCGAGTTCGTTGACCTTCAGGGCAGCGGCCGGATACATTAAAACATTTGAACACTTGTGTTGATATACAATATTGATACTGATTCTCTTTATTTCAGGTAAGGTGTGAAGGTCCCGATGAGTAGCGATTCCAGAATTTCAGTCATGTGGTAAATGTTTATCCTTTTTTAACCATTCGAAGGTCATCATTATCATTAATTGGGCGCAATTTAGCAAAAACGGTCCAATCCACAAAATTGAGAAAAACTAAAATGTTATTGTTTGTCTATAAAATTACACGTTTTAATGCAAAATTATAACCAGTTTATGCAGCGTGGGCCCCTCACAAGGTGGATCGACGACCTGGTGAACGTCGCGGGAATCCGCTCGATGCGGAAAGGCCAGGACCGGTCGTTGTGGCGATGCTTGGGGGAGGCCTATGTCTAGCAGTGGACGTCTTTCGGCTGAAATGATGATAACCAGTTTGGATTATGAAAAATCAAAGCGTCGATTTATAACTTCTTTATTATAATTGGTCAGAACATGACTCTTTATAAATGTAGACATTTATACGATAGATCGTATAGCATAGAAAAGTTAAGAAATGACAACGCAATAGTACTCATTTAAATAAAGCCTATTTTAATCAAAAAAATATCACAAAAAAGGTAGGTACATAGTCAACAAAACACTGAAGCAATATCAGACAGCAACAAAAGGAAAAGGAATGTAGCTTTTAGCCAATCAGCGCATCCGTCAGTGCATAACGTTCATATCAACCAATCAGCGCTCATAACGTGAACGCTTATTTGATTATTTGCGACTTACCAAAGGTAAGCTGAATTTTGGCAATGATCCAGAAAAAAGCTCGGATGATAACGAAAATCTTTCTTAGATTCCAATTATCAGGTCCTTTGCAATCGTCCTAGGATTTTCGCAAAGATCCGATTTTCCGATTATCCTACTACATAACCATGTGAGTACGAATCAACGAACTTGGCTAACTGCGTAAAAAACCAACATTCACCTTACAATCTTTGCAACAGAATGGACCCATGAACACAAAAGTCCATACGTTTGATGTTTGGCAGGCTATAATTCCGAAATTCATTGTGTTCGCCCTCCGAAAACTAAAATATCGGGTAATTTCCCTGCCTGGCTTGGCGCAGCAGGGACTAAGGGCTTAGCCCGCGGGCACAATATTTGTAATAAAATGCAATTACGTATGAATGTTGCCAATTTGATATCGGCTCATTGTGAGACTCCCTGGGGTGTGTTCGCGCCCCAAATTAGGGTAGATAGGGCACATTTGCCAAGTATTGCCCATGTTTTTTCGTTTGAGCGTGTATTAGATTTAGTCATTGCTATGTTAATCGCAATTTGGGAGTTCATTGTGTTTTTTATTTCGATTAGTGAGGTGTGACTGATTTATTTTGAATCAGGTCGATGATTAAGTCACAGGCAAAATAAGTGCAATTGGGACAATAATTGGATTTCTGTTTGGCCCTATCTGTATTTTTAATCTAGTACTGAATCTATTAAATGATACATAAAAATTAAGTGGTTTAGTTTTTTAGCTCCACGTGGTACCAGTTATTATAATTATTTATCTGTATCTTACAATCAGCGCCGTCCTTGGAATAACGATTCCAATCAAACTATTTACATCCCTCTTTCCAATGCGTTTTACTTTTAGCTGTATAACTATGTACTAACTTATCCATCAAGCACAACAATTTAAATAGGTATTAGCTTCTTATTCTTCTTTATTTAATATAGTCCTCATCTTATCCCCCAGCTCAATGGCTCTACCAATTCGAGAATAAAACCGTCTTCACTATGAAATACGTTTTATAACTAGGTTCCATATCGTGTGTGAATCGCACTTATGACGACATGACTACACCACAGAATGACAGAATATCTAATAGAACGGTCGACCGCACGTCAGTGGTAACAGTTTGACATTGACAGCGTCTTAATTTCGTAAGCAGAAGGGTGGTTTTCTAATTCATGTGTTACCACTGGCATGCAGTCGACTGTACCACACCTCGGACACTCAATACAATATGAATGCTAGCCCCACAAGATAACGTCTGATAGGAACGCACACACACGTGTAGGTTAGGGATGCGCGCCGCTCGTAGTGCCGACTGGGTTCCAAGCGCTTCTCAGTAGTTCTCAGAGATGGCGTGCTTGTATAGCGACTGGGGATTGACATCCATTGCAATCTTGCAGTCCAATTGCCGGCAAACCGTAGTAGGGTGCGGGGCGCGGGCGAGGAATCATAGATTGGCGGGGGGCGGTGAGTGGCCGTTCTGTACGTTAGTACTATTAGATATTCTGTGCCTGTACTATGACGACACGCTCTTCATGATACTAGCAAAACGTATACAAAAATGAATTCGCATTTATAATATTAAGTAAGGTTTCAAACTTAAAAGAATTTCAATGGAATATTTGTAATTCTTGCCGTTTTCAAATAGGTCTATTGTGTTCATAGATGCCTGCCTGCCTCCTACATTCCTGAAGGTATTTTATGTCAAACCGAACAATTGTACAGTCACAACACGGGAGTGTTGAGCTACTTGCTAACATTTTTAATTCGGCCGCGTTGGCAAATCGAACGAACGAATCAATCGAACGAGTATAATCGACTTTGCCCGATTTGTATAACACGGCCAAGTTAAGATGATAAGCAAGTGGCTCAACTTTCGCGTGTTGTGACTACATTTAAACAACTTACATAGTAGATCGACAACCATCATTACATTACTAACAAATGTGTTTCATCCTTAGAGTATTAAGACAATAGAGTGATAATTTCATTCAAAGTTCCGCTCAAAGTTGAAGCACAACAAAAACAATCTACCTATGTGTTACAGAAAGCGTCACGTAAACGTAGTTGCGTTTCGCCGTAGTCCATTTACTGCAACATTTTCCACTGCGTCACGAATAATCGCAATCCCAAACCGCTATAACTCACTTTCTGCAATATTGTCCACTCCGTTACGAATTATCGTGCGATCAAATTATATGATTCCCCTCGCACATATGCTGCTTAATGACGTCATGCTCTTGATTCGCACCGTTAGCCGAATGTTCTGGCCCATGAAATATTGAAGGGGCATGTTTTGCCAAATGCCCCTATTAATTGCTGTGGGTGTCCGATCGGGAGAGGGCGGTTAGAATATATGTAGGTAGGAGACACAGAATAATAAGGTGGCTACAGAAGGCTCACTCCATGTAACGTTCGATAAGGGAAGGAGAAGAGTAAATTCTGTCAAGGTAAGACGGAAACATCTCGAACTTCTGTAATATTTTGTTATGTTCAACACTTATGTATCGTATCCTTAGATAAGATGACCAACTAGCGTTTTAAAATTTGTTTTTCCAATTATCGGGACTTAAATGAAAAAATCGGGATGTAGAAAAAAAATGCATAACAGTGATTACAATTCGCAGTCGCCCGCTCCCCTGGTGCGCTTTTTCCTACGCTGACCGATTATTTTTTATTTTATTAGTTATTATTAAGAAAAGGCGGGATTTCGGGTGTCCCGCTCAGGATGCTGGCGGGACGCGTCAGAGGGCTGGAAAAAGGGACGTTCCGCCAGAAGCGGGACATCTAGCAACGCTTTGACCAACGCTAAGTAATTTAATTGAATGATCAATAATATGTCATGATAATGACATTTACTGATCATTTATTTATTTATTGTTAATTAACACGGTACAAAACCAATAACATTAATAAACGTGGAAACATGATATTACTATTTACTTATACGACAAGTATCTTACATATTTAATTAATATGGTACAGTGGACACCCTTGTATATATTCTTTCACAGAACATCAGACATACTCTTGCGAGTATTTAGTTTAGTTTGATTCCATCCGTCCGCAAACACATCACATGGGTATGCCTTTTTCACACTAGGGCAGGGCAGCGAAGGCAGGGCGGTGAGCAGAACGGTACTCCATTACCATTACCAGCACCATTTGAACTCCCGAATAGTATCTGTCTGTCGCAGCACGGTACCTGTTCTGGCGTTCAAATTGTAGGAGTACTGTTCTGCTCACCGCCCAGCCTTGCTGCCCTGTAAATAGGCATAAGACTTCGAGTTTAAGAGCTGAATTATGTCAAGTTAAAACGTACATTTTAGTTTTTAGTCTATAACGCGTGGAGATATTTACCTTAGCTTACTCTATGGTAGCTATGAGCCTTCTGTCACTGTATAATCTGTGGTTTATATGTAGGTAAGTTAGATAGAGTAACGTATAAGCCTTGAAGGCTCAAACCGAAGGCTTTCAGGTAGATGTGGAATATGTGGATACAAGACAATGGGTGCTTCATTTGATTTTGATGTCTTCACTCACAAAGGAACCTATCAGGTTGTCCTAGATAGGTTACTGTTTTGTTCTCTTACACCGATATAAATACAGAAAAAAACGATTTATAGGGATTTAGTTATGGTTTTATATTATTTATTTAATGCAGAATTAGGATAGGTGTAATGTGGGGTTTTCAAGGCTTGTGTAAATTGGTTTTTGCTTGACAAGCGTGCACCATCATAGACCGCACATCAGGCAAAGTGGTGGTCAAACGCAAGCCAATAATAAATTAAATCCCAGTATTAGCTTTTCCTCAAAAACTTCGATGAGAAATCCCACCACATTTGGTATTACACAGAATAAAAGCCAAACAGGCAAGATGATTGAAAAAAAAAAGGAAATACTTCACTAAATTCTGCTTGTTCACACA
Organism: Asteroscopus sphinx; assembly: GCA_949699075.1. Classification (NCBI taxonomy): domain Eukaryota; kingdom Metazoa; phylum Arthropoda; class Insecta; order Lepidoptera; family Noctuidae; genus Asteroscopus; species Asteroscopus sphinx. The sequence continues at coordinate 9,854,359 of OX453022.1, read as the reverse complement.
CGTTCCTAAATAACTTTCCTTTCGGCAAAGTTCCGAGAAAATTTAATAGTAAGCTCAAATTATCATCGTCGGTACTACCTTTGCAACAAATTCCCGATCATTTATATTGTAAGGTATCAGTAATTCCGTAAATATCGTGTTTTCCTTAAGGGAGGGCCGTAAATAGGTGTAAAGATTGCAATAATCGTTAACTCAATCGGCTATGAACCTTAAGGCACCCTTGTTTCATTGAATACTACATGGCTTAAAAGATACGGTTTATGCATATTCTTTTGCTTATATTTTCACGTTTGCATCATCATCATCATCATTTCAGCCGAAAGACGTCCACTGCTGGACATAGGCCTCCCCCAAGCATGTCGGGGGGGATATACCATAATCGCCACGCTTGGCAGGCGGGTTGGCGATCGCAGCCGGTGGGTTAAATACTCAGAGAACGCTGCTGCCCATCTGGTGAATCCCTTAGTCGCCTTTTACGACACCCATAAAATGAGATAGGGTGGTGCAATTCTTTATGTCCGGCACCACACGTTTGCATACGTAAACATTATCCAGAGAGGAACCGGAGTGACCAACATAGCTTGTAGTATCAGTAAACTGAAGTTGCAGTGGGCTGGCCATGTCTGTCGAAGGAAGGATTCCTTGAGTGGAGACCGTGAATCGGCAAACGCAGCGTAGGGCACCCCCCAACCAGGTGGACTGACGACTTGAAGAAGGTAGCTTGGGGGAACTTGATGCGGAAGGCAGAAGACCGAGTTTTGTGGCGCTACTTGGGAGAGGACTATGTCCAGCAGTGGACTGCGATAGGCTGAGTTGAGGATTCCTACGTAAATATTAACGTCTTCAGCTAAGAAGGAAATATCGTAAGGTACCGTGAGGAAACTTGCACTCCTAGGTACAAAATGATTTCAATGGTGTGTGTGGCCCAACAAGCTGCTCCGGACTAGCCACAGGACCGTTTAGAGTCGCATAAAAGAAAAGAGGCCCTATAATGGGTGGATAGTCTAAAAATATGATAATTCCTCACAAAAGCTACTGACACAGCACAACTCTTTTATAGTCCTTCGGCTCAAATAGTGGCGATACACCCAAAAGAAGGTATCCGGTAGAAGGTAAAAATTTATTTAATTTAGCTAACTACATAACATTAAACACTATTTTGCAACACTAGAAGTGTCCTCGGAATCTTAGGGCGCCATTATTTGACTTTACTCACCATAATTAAACGGAGCTAGAAAATTAAAGCACCTTCTATAATCCAATGATCATTAAATCTATTCATTATTTCCCTATAAATAATCCAACGCATTTTAATAACTCCCCTATCTCATAAAATCTACCTTTTACCCGTAAATGAGCTTTTAAACTAATAAAATATGACGTTATGAAAAATTATGTAATGAAATTCTTAATAAAATATTTCACGTTGATCGAAAAATAAATTCCATTTAGGAAAATGCATTTAATCCAGAATACAGGGGTTGCGACCCTCATCCCTTAGCCTAATCAAATAGTTGCCATCTTGTAGTTATTTATGTAAAAGCACAAGGGGTAGGTAACTGGCTGAGGGGTATTTTTCACCCCCACGTCAACAAGGATCTCTCAATTGAAGATAAAGCTAATAAGAATTTTATAAGATACTGTTCCAATGTTTGGGGGCCCAAAAAAAGCAATCATTCTTTATTTTCAAAGCTTTCTTGATAAGCCAGGAAACTGACTAACTGTCTTGGGTATTAATGTGCAATAAACCATTTTTCTTTCTTTCTTTCTTCTTTCTTTCAATACTTGCAGGTCAACGACGTACCTGCAATGCATTCGAATGCATTTCAGCGAGTGTGCGTTGGAATTGCACAATCTAATTTCCCCAAGCCCTTTCCATCATCGGACGACCAGACGCACGGCGATGCGCCACCGTTATATATGGTAGATATTCCACCATTACGCACGAACCGTTTTGCTTATAGTTTTATCATGCGTGCTGCTAAAGATTGGAATTCCTTGTCAGTGTTTCCCGAGAAGTATAATCTGGTGGTCTTCAAGGCTCGAGTGAATAGGTTTTTGCTGGGCAACCGCACCGCATCAGGTGAGGTGGCGGTCAAACGCATGGCCGTTAAGAATAAAAAATAAAAAAAATGTTTTTTTATTAAATTCACTTAGGCTTATTATATTCAGAGACAAATCTAAGCGTGAACTCTCATGCTTGCAATTGTTGAATAGCACTGGCATTTAGGTTCGGTACACCAGTGTTTTATCCGCTAAGCTAGTAAACTCTGCTCGTGGTATCGAAATTAACTTCCACTTTGTATCCGTCAGATACATTTTATTAAGAAACACACCAAGATTAATATCCTATCTATCCATGTTTTGCCCTACTGGAGATAGAAATTTGACATAAGCTCCATACATTTTATGTCAATTTTTTTTCTCTAGTCACAGACATAGTAAAAAATATAGACCAAGTGCTGCGAACAATCATAGTGAAGCCACCAAAACCGTGCTCCTCCGTGTACAAACCAGCGCTCACGCACACACATGCACATCAAACCATGCTCACCGCTCTCAGTACACATGTCACGGCATCGTCTAGTAAGCATGGCCAAAAAAATATATCGTTCAATAGCATGTGTGTGAGCGCTGGTTTGTTCACGGAGAAGCACGGTTTTGTTGGCTTCATTATGATTGTTCGCAACACTTAGTCTATATTTTTTACTATATCTGTGTCTCTAGTATGTAAAATCGTGGATAGATCAGTTATTAATTTTGGCCGTATGTGTGTCCAGTGTGTGTTAGGTTCAAATTCTGGTCGTGAGCCTAGACATGGTAAAAATATAGACAAAGTGCTGCGAACAACCATAGTGAAGCCGAAAAAAAAAGATGCTCCTTCGTGTACAACCAGCTCTCACGCACACACCATGCACCTGAAGGATATTTGCTTTTGCGATGCTTACTGGATGATACCGCGACATGTGTACTGAGAGGGGTGAGCACGGTATGAGGTGCATGTGCGAGCGTGAGTGATGGTTGTACATGAAGGAGCACGGTTTTGTTGGCTTCACTATGATTGTTCGCAGCACTTCGTCTGTAGTATGTGGTCGTGAGCGAATTTTTCTTTCCACAATTTATATCTTTAGATTTCGCTTCGACTGCGTAAATGCGTTAAAATAATGAATAAACAAAGGTTGTCAAATATACTAATATATTTCGAAGAAGAAGCTACTCTTACATTTATGATAAATTTTATTGAACACCTACACTTTGTCAAGCATGGTGATGATAACAATACCTATTCCTTTGAGACCGCTCATTGAAGCAGCCTATAAGAGTTACAGCTGTGTTAGTTTAAGATTTTGAGTAGAAACCTTTATTTCAGCTTACATCACAACACAACCCATCACAAAAAGCCAGTCAGTACCCATAAAATCCAGTCTGCCTAATGCAATAACTATGTCAACGCTCAACACTAAAACGGCGCCGGAATGCGTGTAAACTCCAAATCAATTTTATCATAAGTGTTACTAATCTTATATGGGATTTCTATCACGTCCCCGTATAACGTTCGAAGGAAACTTGGCTCGCGAAACCACGTACTCAGACTCTCAGACGTCCGAGATTGCTCTATCCGAATGCGTTTTAAAATTCGTATTCGAACGCCACTTCATGGCCACCAGACGATTTAGCTTGGAAATTAAAAAGAAAATCTCGAAACACGGTTTTTTTTTCGTGTTGAGGATACAGGGGTTCCCATCCCCATCCCTATGCTTCATGGAGGGAAAGTACTTTTAATATTGGAAATACGAAATTTTACTTAAAGGAGAAATTATATAGGTATCATTAAAAAATCTCTTGCCTAAGCCGGGAATAAATAAAAAATAAATAAATACATACTTTTGGGACATCGCACTAATACAGACGCCATTCTGTATTGTGCTTCAGTTGATAGATCTTGATAGAACAAACAGTGTCTAAAATTAAAGGAATTCCATGAAGTATGGACGAACAAGAAATAAAATCAGGTGTTTTTGAGTAAAAGCTGCATTGGTATCATATTTATTGAAATGTACCTAAGCTATGTTAGATTTCGTGGTCTTTCTTCAATCTACGAGTAGGTACAGTGTTTGTTGGAGTGATTTAGTTTTTACTATAGATAGACTCTATCGATTGGTGGCATAAAAATACAGGCTGATATTTTTTGGCATTCTTGATGGTTCGATTCGCGGCTCAGGGAAGAAAAATCTTTTAAGACTTCATTTTAAAGTAAAATTCTTCAAGTAAAATTTCCTATTTTCGATATTTTTAGAGTACTTTCCCTCTATGTGGCGTCGTGATAGGACACCAAGTACCTGTAAGCGATGATTTTTTGAACTAAACTTCTTAAAATTTTCTTAAAACTTAAAATTCTGCAAAGAATAGTTTATTAAGTTGTTTCGTGCAGCAATAATAAAATAGCTGAGTCGAGAGAAAGTGTTCAAAATGAAATACCTAATTGTGCGATAATTTGCGAGGACTTACTTAATTTTAAATTCTATCTGCTTCAGACGCTGTTGCTACATTTGTAATTTTCTATACTTCTTCTCGTGCAAATAACTTTTAAAAATGTCTTTTATTCAAAACCATTATAACCAACGACTTGCAACTAAACTTGTAAATTCAATTTCAAAACTGGAACACTACTGTCAAATGTTACTTAATAGCATGCCTACATTCAACTTCTAAAAATTTAAATAAGATCTTCGTTCCGTGACTTCGAACGACCAATCAGAGGCGTGCATTCTGCAGTCTATCGACAACTGTCAATAGTTTATTTCTTCTATAGTCGGTTTTAATAAAGTTGGCGTGAATAGTGAATATTGAGGCATAAAACAAGTTAGTTTATTCACCGTTTCTTTAGTGGGCGTTATAAAGTTAAGGAAAGGCCCATTATATACTTTAACATGTTAATTCTTCTGTCCTTGGACTGACTTGAACTCAACAATATCGTAAGCGTACCTAAGTGGTTTCATATAAATAGGACAGTTGTCACGTCGTGGCCAGTGTTGGGAAGCTCAGGCAGGAGAACTCGCAGGGTCGAGAGTTCGGTGGCTTGGCACACGGTGACACGGAAGTAGGAGGAGAACAGGAACTACAGGAACAGAACTCAGGAACAACAGGAACTAGTGGTACAGGAACTAGTGGTATGGAGTTATGGAACTCCTCTGAGGTATGGAGGGCAGAGAGAGTCAGTAGTACGGAGGGCCGGAGGAGTGGTAGGACAACTCCGACTATAAAACAATTGAGCTGCTGCTATGCCCATGCAGCTAGCTCGGGCTGGATTCAGGTAGGTAGGTTGGTAGGTCGGCACAAACAATAAAAACACAACAGGAACGTTTTTGGTATACTGTATCTCACTAACTGGTAACTTGATACATTGACTATTTGTTAATAAAATAATATAATGATTATGAGACACAGTCACAGACACATGAGTGTCTTTCAGCGTACAATATAGAACTGGATAAGTAAAATAATATAAAAAAACTGTAATGGTCGGACACGTCCATGCCCGGCCAAGGCTGCGATATAAGTCTTTGTTTTACGTTAAAAATAGAAAATTATAGAAGAATTTTAAAATTTTGAATTTGGATAGGTAAAGTTTTAATAAAGTGGCCAGGAAATCCAAATAAGGTGGTGAGCAGCGTAACGAGTTTAGCCTCGTTACACTACCCGGGTGGGCCGGTGTAAAAAAATCTCAGAAGATTTTTTTACAAAGTTAATAAATACGTAGGTTTTATAAGAAAAATATAAATAAAATAATATCAAAATAAATATTAATGGATGAGGTGAGTGAGTTATATATATATACATAAAAATACCCCTAAATCCCTGAACAATAACATTATTAACACCTATACATTTTGAGGTTGTGAAGGAAGACTTGGTACAGATTCATGCATCATCACTCAAAATTATTCATACATCATCACTCAAAATTCTTGCATACGGAGAGAGATATGGTACACATTTATAGGTGACACATACTCGTCAAGAAATCCTTCTATTTAAAATGACTTAAGGCTTATTTATTTAAATTAGGTGTCGTCGCCCGCACCTTTAGAAAACCCGATTGTATTTTTTTTTACGAGTTTCTACACCTCGACATATAAGGCTTATTTTTATCGAGTTATGCACCGCTCGAACACATAAGGCTTATTTATGTCGAGTTGTGCACCGCTCGAAACCTACAATAGAGACTATGAGTCTAAAACCATCTAAGGTAAAGTAGAAAAATAATAATAATATAGTAATAATATAATAGAAGTAGAGAAGAATAGAAGGGTAGAAGAAAGAAGGATAGAATAGAAGGATAGAATAGAATAGAATAGAAGGATAGAATAGAAGGATAGGTAGTAGAATAGAAATATATACGTATTAATACTTATTATAATATAATTATTGTATGATATAATTGCCAAAATAAATATCAAGGTTAATGAGATGAGTGATAGTAAATATATATTTATAAAAAGAGTATTTAGTTTGAATTTAAAAATAAATTGACTTATATCGCATTTGAAGTATTGGAACCTTTTTGGTTAAAGAAGAATAAAAAATGTAATTTTCGGAATTTGAAAATTAAATTGACATGTTAATTGTCAGTCAACGTCAAAATAATAAAATTTTCCAAAACGAATGTGATTGAAGAATTGATTATTACCGGTTTTATTATATTGATGGTGTGAATAGTGATTGTAATGTGTGCTCCGCAACAGTACACCAGAGTCGGTCTCGAAGACCTATGGATATACCGTTGGGAGTATGTGGCAGTACCAAGTGGAAGGATATTCTCCTTCGACGAGGATGTGTTATCTTCCAGCGACTTTTGGTAATCCAACCCAAGTTTTCTCAAGTTTGATTTAAACCTCAAGTGCCTTCAGTGGGTGTAGCTGCTGTAGAGCAACCGGTGCGGTATTTTTGTATGTAAATGCAGTATGTTTATTGATTTGTATAAGTACTGTATAGTTTTGTATGGAGTTATGTTTGTATATTTGTATTAAATGTCTGATTAAAATGTGTGTAATTTTTTTATAATGATGATTTTATAACAAACTGGTATAAAAAAGAAATCAAGAAATTTATGGGTTATAAAATAGGTGAAAATGATAAGTTAAATGATGGCCAAATAAGAATAATACAAAGGATTATGTTGTCGCCCGGTGACTTTTAGAATTTTGAAAAAAATAAATGGTGGGTGATTATAAAAAAACAAAGAAAATAAATATATCACAATAAAATAATAAAATACAGTTGGGCGCCAGTGTCACGTCGTGGCCAGTGTTGGGAAGCTCAGGCAGGAGAACTCGCAGGGTCGAGGGTTCGGTGGCTTGGCACACGGTGACACGGAAGTAGGAGGAGAACAGGAACTACAGGAACAGAACTCAGGAACAACAGGAACTAGTGGTACAGGAACTAGTGGTATGGAGTTATGGAACTCCTCTGAGGTATGGAGGGCAGAGAGGGTCAGTAGTACGGAGGGCCGGAGGAGTGGTAGGACAACTCCGACTATAAAACAATTGAGCTGCTGCTATGCCCATGCAGCTAGCTCGGGCTGGATTCAGGTAGGTAGGTTGGTAGGTCGGCACAAACAATAAAAACACAACAGGAACGTTTTTGGTATACTGTATCTCACTAACTGGTAACTTGATACATTGACTATTTGTTAATAAAATAATATAATGATTATGAGACACAGTCACAGACACATGAGTGTCTTTCAGCGTACAATATAGAACTGGATAAGTAAAATAATATAAAAAAACTGTAATGGTCGGACACGTCCATGCCCGGCCAAGGCTGCGATATAAGTCTTTGTTTTACGTTAAAAATAGAAAATTATAGAAGAATTTTAAAATTTTGAATTTGGATAGGTAAAGTTTTAATAAAGTGGCCAGGAAATCCAAATAAGGTGGTGAGCAGCGTAACGAGTTTAGCCTCGTTACACAGTTTCTGTTTACTTAAATGTAAAAAATAACCAAAACATAAAGATTGACATAAGGCAATAAATACAAAGCGGTATTTTGGGGCTCTGTGGTTTATGTGACATCATTAATCAGTCTTGCTGGCTGGGGCTTGCCCACGCAACGTCAATCGTGACACATTACGTCATTACTACTATGTATTCACGAACACGCACTTTTCTAAACGTTGGGGTAGGTATGTTTATGTACATCGCACCTTTTGTATCCACATGCGTGTCTTAACAGGCATAAAAACGGACAATGGAATAAATCTGATACTAAATTCTCACCCCTGCATTGTTATAATTAATATTTAATTATAACTGTCAAGTTACTACGATGGGGCGTCTCGGGGTGAGTGAAACTGTCTTGTGACACGCAATGGCGGGAAAATATTTTTCTACACTTCAAACAGTCCTTCACCTTGGCTGTAATTAAAATAAAACAAACGGCCTAGTGCGTGTCTGACCATGCACAGAGTAGGTTTCTGTAGTCATTATATTGGCTATACGCATTCTTACAAGACATCTAAGCCCAAACTTGATGTATTTTAAAAGTAAAAAGTTAATTTAAATATATGTTATGTTTTGTAACATCCCATTGGAATGAGTTCTGTTAAATTTGCGAATAAATGAATAAATAAAAACAAAATAAAAAATAAAATTTTGTAGGGAAATTTCCATTTAGAAGGAAGTTCTATGGACTTAATACAACTTCAACTACATGGTTAAGTTGGTCGATGGTTACTCGTAAACTGGATAAGCCTACTCATCCGTGATAGTTATCCTTTTAAATTCGTTATATTTGCGAACATTCTGAATAGTTTTCAAGTATTCAGGATTAATCGTTTAGCCTGTAATGGTGGGGACACTTGACTCTCTAAAATGATCACTTTAAAGCTTAAAGAAAACGGATCCCTGAAACGAAAAATGGTCAGACGACCGCAATTATTTTAGAACGACCTATCCAACGACACCCCAACATTCCACACCATGGGATAAACGAGAAAAAAAATCCCCACTTTATGTGTGGGGGAGAAACCCATTTTTTTTTTTTTTTTTCAAGATTTTATTTTATCACTTTGGCTTGGTTAATATGTATATCCAAGCTAAATTACAGCTTTCCTGTACTAAGAGTCTCCGAGATAAGCCGCCAACTGATAGATAGATGGACGGACAAGCCTAAACTGTAAGGGTTCCTCGTTGACTACGGAACCCTAAAAATAACATTTCGTCGAAAGTCAAAGTAAAATGTTGTTTATGTCATATGGGAAAAGAGCCAGAGCTAAACATCCCACATCCCGTCATCCAGAAATTTGCTAACTTTTAGACGTAGTGGAAAACCGAATATTTAGTTCCTCGACCATCCTGTAAGTGGCGTAATATGAGCCATTATTACCTTACATTAAGGTCGATGTTCGCTTGAAATGTTTGTAATGGACACGGGTAGGGCCGCAATTAAAATGCTCATTAAACTGTCGCTGTTAGGGTGAGACATTTTAAATTGCGAATGTCATCAGTTCAAAATTACGTGGCGGGTTTGTGTGGCCGCCATTTTGTGACGTCATACAGAGATAACTTGGTGAGTGTTAAAAGTTTGCACTTGTTTGTTGTTCTGGTTATTACTTTTGAAACATAGGTAGATACATTTTCAAAGTTAATAGAAGTATGATTGTGTTTTTTTTAACACCCAAGAACCAAACAAGTTAGTAAGATATTTAAATAGTAATAATTTTCCCTTTTGCTCATTGCGTTAAAGCACCTAATAAAATAAAAATGTAAAATGCTCATTTGTAAGGATCTCGATTTGAATGGGCCACTTGAAGAAATAAAAATACCATGAAAAGCGGGCCCTATCCCTATACCAAGAAAAAAAAACATTTATTGGTAAATAAAGTGCACATTTCATATACCAATACCACTATTTCTTTAGGGGAACCACTAAAATATATTTCTGAATTATGATTTATTCCCTCGGCACGTATAGCCCTTCGAATAAATATGCCATAAAGTAAACAAGACTCGATTCTCATTGTAATCGCATAGCAAATGCACCTTGCACCTCCAAATAAATGTGGGGGAGGCGTGAAATATTGGCAATAGGGGGCCAATGAATTGGTAATGTAGCAAATAGGGTAGATGTGTAATGGAAAGGAAATAGAAAGTGTAGGTCGTAAAAGTCCACTTAAGAAATAAACACCTTTTCCCTTTTGGAATGCGATAAACTGAAACATATTATACTTAACACGCAACATGCAGAAAAATCCATGCTGTACATGCACCCATAAGCGGGGGCACACACCTTTCGGTTTGGGCCGGGCCGGGTAGATTCTGAAAGAAACGCGTAGCATCGGCACACACCTGCCGGCGCCGTGCATCCTGAATTTGCGGCGAAGCTCACTGGGTAGATTCTACCCGGACTATATGTCAGGCGGCATATGCTGAACTGGACCTATTTGGCACAGCCCAATGTTATGTAATCTCTTAAAAATCTACTTTTTTTTTTGTGTCTCAAGTTTGTGGCAAATAAATTATTATTTTCATTCTTTTCATCCTGACCCGGGCACGGTATGTGTGTGTGCTAGTATATTTAGTATAGATTTCTAGACGTTCCGGGCCGAATCTACCCAGCCCGGGCAGGCCCGGCCTGGACCGGACCGGAAGATGTGTGCCCGCGCTAAAACCCACATAGAGATCTGTCCCGGTTGCGTATATGGCTTTCCGTATTCAGTACGCCAAAGGAAAGATGAGTTAGGTAGGTACGACGAATTTCTAAATTTTTCTATGCTACTGCCTAACTACCGGATATAATCCCTGTGTCAGCTCCATCTAAAGACATCCCCCAGTGATCTACGATACATAATGAATAACTTCAGGAAAACTGACCTCAGAGTCGTATTATTAGTATTAGAGTAATCATGGTGGATGATGCTATACGTCCTGTACAGCTCTGTCACACTCACAACGGAACAAATATGCTTCTAACTCTAAGCTTCCAGTGATAGTAGTTTCATATTCTTGACTGGTCACAAACACCATCTTTTTTATTAATGAGAAGTAGATAGGTACGTCGCTGACAACAGCCAAATACCTTAAAATAGGCTTCTTTTAAAAACATTTTTAGCTGTATCTATTCAGTTTGTGGCAGTGAAAGAAATATATGTTAATCTTGATCGTATTTTCTGAAACTGTATTGTGCCCAAAACACGTTTTCTTGAAGTTTTCTCTATAGAAAAGAATTGTAAACTAACCTCTTAAAACATGCTTTAAAGCAAACAATCTCTATTATTTACTAAATATTATAAATCAAATTAAGAAAACATTTGAGAAAGACAATAATCTGAACATTAGTTGTTTCTGTTTTTCAAATAAGCTTTTAGTTTTTTATTAAAAAAATTGTTAATTTTCATTCAAGTTGAGCAGCGTATCCGACGTCCCTCGGCTCGTTGCCTCTCTTTCAGTGCTGTACGAAACGACAGTGACCGCAGAGGTCTGATTTTTTAGGTGTTGTCAGCCTCTTAATACGGAACATTCATATGATTCACCCATTTTATCTTTTTATACAATTTTATAACAACACCAACTAAAATAATCCCACCCAACTGAAGTCCTATCGGATTGTTTACCCATTATCATGTAGGGTTACCAAATTAAAATTCACATTCAAAACGTGACGGTTCACGAAGCTCAGTAGGTGTATATAATGTTACTGTAAAAGCCCGAAGAATGGTTAATCTTAAGTCTTACTTGCGAATCTTAAGATTTACCAATATGAATTGAGAAATGGAAGGATAAATGCAGCAGGTTTTTGGACTTTTATCGTCGTTATCGAGTTTCTTACATGCTATGACAATGATAATGACAATTGATAAAAATTGTTTTTAGGAATCAATCTAAATTTAACTTTTTTCAATGTCAATTTACCGAGTGAATGCTAGTAAAATAACAATATTAAATAAAAAATAAAATGAAAAATTGTATTGTCCGGCATTGAGGCCCATAGCGTGTTAGTATTACAAATTACTTAAAACTATGTTAGTAGACATGATTGACTATGGTAGTAGGTGGCAGTGGGCTGCCCATGTCTGTCGAAGGACCGATGGCCGTTGGAGCAGACGAGTCCTTGAGTGGAGATCGCGTATCGGCAAACGCAGTGTAGGGCGCCCCCCTGCCAGGTGGACCGCCGACCTAAAGAACGTGGCTGGGGGGGACTGGATGCGGAAGGCAGAGGACCGAGCGTTGTGGTGCAACTTGGGAGAGGCCTATGTCCAGCAGTGGACTACGTTAGGCTGAGTTGATTGATTGATTGATGTTAGTAGAACATTAAGGTACACAAAACAAACATCACAATCACAGGAGGCTTTGTCAAGCTCCATGAAGTACATGTAGTTTGATAAACCTTCCCATTGTAGGTCCATCCAGCCTCTCTGCAAATACCATAAATAAGTTAATAGAAAACAATTCGGACTTACGGTACCGTTACTTCTTAATAAATTATAGATTTTTATGAAAAATCTTTGAATCAATCGTAGTTCTAACTTTTACAGTAACATTTATACAGCCCTATCTGACCATCATGCATGCATCGCGGCGTCGTATAAATTCAGGGTTGGCAAAAACAGCACTCTCACGCAAGGATTAATGAGGATCATAGGATCGGTGTGTGTTTAACTCTCCGCGTATAATAGTGTAGTTGTATTAGTAGTTTAAGTCTGATCTGTCCTTCGTTTTGCTTTCTGTTTGATTGGGGATTTCGTCTAATTAGTCGGAATTAGTTGGTATTGAATCAACATTGTTGTTTTTGGGAAAATAAAGTGATCTTATTAAGAGAACGCTGAGTGGTCGCTGGTTGGTCCTAATAAATGCCAGTTTAAAATTTCACTTTTTTTTACTAGAGTCTAGTGATAACATTATGGACCGTATTTTAGTCATCGGGCCGGGCAAAAGCGGTAATTGTGTCTCAATTTTTTTTAATGATCAGTTAAAAGTCTATTTTCACTTTACCTTTTCTCAATTTCCTTCCATGGTCAAGGGTTACCACTTGCCCTTTTCGGGTTTCCAGATAATATATCAATTAGAGATCTAATTTACTATCACCACGTGTGCGTATGAGTGGAGATTATGCCGGAAACGTTTTTGTCCGTCATGAATTATTTAGTAAACCCGTTCCATTTTGTTACGGTAGTCAGTCCCTTGTTTGAACTGGATTTATTTTAATTCTTTGAGTGGTATGTAGAATGGGATAATCTAGTTTTTGATTCGACCCTTTTAAGAGTCCCTTACTTTTAATGTGACGTTAATTTTATTGGTATTTTCCAAGCCTGTGGTACCTGTTTACAATTAATAGATTAACTCCTTCTTTCAGTTTCTTTAAATGTGTTCACAGAGAACTAATACCCATTATCTTAGTTGTTTCCTCAAACGTTTCTAGACTCAAACTCAGTCAAGGATGCCTTCAAGTGTTCTTCAAGGAATATCAAAATCGGTATTCTTAGACATTTCCTCATGATGCATGTTGAGGAAATAAATAATGCCGCGACGGATGGTTGTATGGGTCTTGATTTTCCATAAATTTGTCAAAATCGGTAATTTTTCAGAATAGAAACAACGATAATCACGTCGCAAATGACACTTTTCCAGTCTTAAAGAAGCCTTGGTCGCGCTTTACCTTGAGTTCTCCCTCACCTTGAGTAAAGAAAACTATCAAGTGACGGAGAATTTTTGCAACTGTGAAAACCACGGAAGAAATATTGTATTGAGTGAGATTGAGTGGAGTTTAGAAACGTTTGAGGAAACAACATAGAATATGGATGTAAGATTGAATGAGTATGGTGATCGTCGCGTCTCCGCATCGTCTGAATTGTTCATTATTGTTAAAACCAAAGACATTTCTATACTAACGGTTAAAACCTTCCTACTTTTCTTCCACTTCTCTATCTATGGCTGTTAAAAACCAGTCTTTCTGGAAGGATTCCAGTTTATCCCGCTATCTCCGTCTAGGCCTGTCGCGTTGGCATTTGCCATTTGACCATTATAAAAAACCGGCCAAGAGCATGTCGGGCCATGCTCAGTATTATCAACTCAGCCTATCGCAGTCCACGCTCCATCGTCCATGCTCAGTATTATAGGGTTCCTAATTACAAACGAATCAAATCGAATATTAATCATTGCTATTTTAGTTTTTACAAACAGCGCCACTTAGCGCTGAATTTAAGAAGCTAAATTTAAGAAGTGTGTCATATCAATATAACACAAAGTTTCTTTTTGTGACTATTTTTAAATAGGTACTCACTAAGGAGCATTATTTGCTATAATAATTTTTCTCTAAGGTCAATGACCTATGAATGAACTAGGACGTCTTAAGTATATTGCAGTTTTCTCACTATAACTCAAAAATTTATAATCACATTATACTCGAAATAATTTTAAAAGAGAGTTTTTATAAAGGTCTTTCAATGTGGAAGATTAAGTTTCTACGTTGCATAGCTTAGAAATGGCAGGGGGACGACACATTGCAAGCCACTTTGGCGGGCTGTATTTCGCAGATGGTATACCTGATAAAAAAGTTGTGTAAAACATTACCTTCATTTTAGTAGACCTATTCAATGTTACCCCACATGAGAGATGCAGCGAAAAAAAAAGTCATCCCCATTTCACATGTATGGGCGCCACCCCTAAAATACGTAATCAAGATTTTTTTTTATTCTTTTAGAATTGAGATCTATATCCAGACCATTTTTTAACAAAATTTCATTTACTTATGTTTATGTTTATAACTGTAGAAGTTATTAAGCTGTAAAGGATTAGGACAGATGGACAGCCGGACAGACGGACAGCCGGACAGACGGACAGATGGCCAGACTGACGGACATGACGAAACTATAAGGGTACCTTATAGAAACTACGGAACCTTAAAAAGTTATTAGTACGAGTATTTATAGAGGCTCCACTAGTGGAAATCCACAGGATATCGTTGTTTATATAGATAGGTACCTGTTTCAAGGAAAATACAGCACGCAATGCCTGTTTATCATTCCTCGGAAGTTGTAATGGTCGAGTGGAGTTTACAATACTGTATGTAGGCCTTTTTTTTTTTTTTTACGAGATCGCCGGGGGCAGGGAAAGACAGTCCCCCCGCTGCCTGCCCAGTGGCAGGGTGAGTGCACACCGGGCCCGCCCCTGCTCCTCCACTGTGCCCTCTGCTGATCTCAGAGGGACACATGGAGCAACTCCCTACTGGCCCAGAACGGGCCCCTCCCGTGCCAGAATATTCGCCACAGGCAATAAAATCCCCCGAAGGTTAATCCCTCGGCAGGATTTTATTGCCCGTGCTCAGGATGCACCGGCCAAACAACTGCAGATCCCTCCAGACGTGTCCAGAAGGACAAGCAGCCGTCAGGCACACGTGGAGGTTTTCTGGCCAGCACCCCCTGTATGTAGGCCTAGTCTAGTCTCTATTTACAATCTTTGAATTGTAGAAGGCTTTACTGTATGCCTTAAAAAACTGAAACAGCTAATCATCGCTTAAGAGCGAAAACCTCGTAAAACACAATTCGATGTTTTATCTTTTTGTTATTATTTTGAATTGTAGAAGGCTTTTATTTACTGGAATTACTGTGTGCCTTAAAAATCAAAAACAGCTAATCGTCGCTCGAGATTGAAAACCTAGTAAAGCACAATTCGATGTTTTATCGTTGTATCATTATTCGTTGGATATAATAAACAAAATTCTTGGTCCCAGTCAAATCTGATACCACCTTTGAATCTTCGATCCATTTAGCATAAAATAACTTGTCTTAAGACTAATCAAATTGTTTATTTTTTCGAGATATTGTAACATTTTGAATTCAGTATTGTATTGTTTATGTTTCTACATATTAGATTAATGACATCTCCATTAATATTTGTTTTTTAAAATTTAATATTCTTTTTTTAAAGAATTAAAAAATTTGTACTATATATTATATATATATATTTTTTTATTATTATATATTTGTATTTTTGTTGTTTTTCTGTTTTTTGTTTTTTTTTTTTTTTTGACTGCCTCGTTGGTCTAGTCGTCGCAAGCGCGACTGCTGAGCGTGGGGTCCCGGGTTCGATTCCCGGGTCGGGCAAAGTGTTATTGGGTTTTTTTCATTAGGAAATTCTCATTAGCAGCCCGGAGTATGGATTTGTGCCCGGTTAATGGCAATAGGCTCGCCCCCTATTACATGGGACTATAACATAACTGGCGAAATGTGGGTGTACTATTACACCTCTGCCTACCCCTTCGGGGAAATACAGGCGTGATGTTATGTTATGTTATGTTGTGTTAAAAAAATTGTGTGCCGTAAAGGCATAACATGATAGACCTTATAAATAATTTTGTACAACTTGCATACTCTGTGTGTATACTCATGTTATGACAAATAAACATTATCTTATCTTTAAGATAAGGGTAGTTCTTTTCTCGTCCTGTAAAATAACGTTTTGTGCAAATATGAGGTTTTCACTGCTTGGCGATGTTATAGTCTTCTGTCAAGGCTTCAAGAATGGAACCGTCGTGATGTACCCATAATAGGTAAAGCTATACCAAAAAGCTGAAGTGTACTAATGTATAGAAACCGTCTATTGTGGGCTTTATACGTTAAAACTAAAAGACTTATTGGCTGCTGCGCTTGCGACCTCTTACTTAGCTAACCAGTTTCAATCATTTTCTCAATGTTTTCTGACACACACTGAACTTCAAAGTTTCGGCATTTTATAATTGGTCGCCATTGTAGATCATGGCTTACACGAAATGCAGTGGTTTAGAATGTACGGCAGACATGGCCGAAAAAAAAATTACCTTTAGAAAAAAATCGATAAAACTACAACCAGCAGAAACAAAGGGTCTCAGATTTTTTTAAACACATTCACGATTTGACTGCATATTTATAACCGATACAGTGAGCAACATAAAAATAAATTGTTCTATACCCTTTCCTTAACTGTCGAAAGAGCCGGTGTCATAAAACGAATAGGAACGTCCTTGAGCATAAAACTCGTGAATGGCATGAGTTCGACGAAGTTTTTTCCTAAATCAAGTATTTGAAAGTGTCATAGAATGATTGTTCTGGTTAAGAAACTAAAGGTTTTTATAGCAAAGGTTATTCAAACTTCTGCAATGTGGTTTAAGGATTAAATTAATGTGATTTCTGAGAATATGTGGCGTCAGTGATAGAAAAGTTGAAGAAAGGAAATCATTGTTTGGGTTAGTATGGGCATGTGATGTGGAGGGATGAAACGCATGTTACTGAGAGAGTGATGAATATGAATGTACATGGATGGAGAGGCAGAGGGAGACCAAAGACTGGTTGGATGGATTGCGTGAAGAATGATATGGATGAAAAGGGAGTAAATTATGAGATGACGGCTGATAGAGGAAAATGTATTGCGCTGACCCCAAGGAATTTGGGACATGGGGCAGGAAGATGATAATTTCTTAGGAATCTTAGAATATGCTACATTCTAGTTTCGATTCTAGTGACGCTGAGTTACTGAGGGGTGTTCTTAGGAGAATGCTTACCTACTTAGATAAATTTACAAAAAATGGAATTAAGAGACTTGAAATTTAATTGTGGAGTGACGTTACTATGATTTGTACTATTATATGTTATATGCTATGATGTGGATATTTCTAAAAGTGAAGGCATTGCCATAAACAAAAACAAAACAAACATAAACTCACATCTACTTAATTTATGACCGATTCTTCTTAATTTCTAGCATAATAACATAACATAACATCACTCCTGTATTTCCCCGAAGGGGTAGTCAGAGGTATAATAGTACACCCACATTTCGCCAGTTATGTTATAGTCCCATGTAATGGGGGCGAGCCTATTGCCATTGACCGGTCACAAATCCAGACTCCGGGCTGCTACTGAGAATTCCTTAATGAAAAAACCCAATAACACTTTGCCCGACCCGGGAATCGAACCCAGGACCCCACGCTCAGCAGTCGCGCTTGAAACCACTTGACCAACGAGGCAGTATCTAGCATAATATCAGTCTATTTCTAAATTCGAAGTCCTGCCGGGGATGGTTGGGCGAATACGGGAGTTTCCCACACAAGGGCAAAAGTCGTTAGAGGAACACCGTGGTGATTTTAGTCGGTAAGAGTCCGACACTGGCTGCGCCTTCCCCGGGAGGAGTGCGTCCATTAGGATTTCTCCACGGGAAAAAAAAGGTTCTTATAAAGTAATTTCTTACTTTTAGCTCCTTTGACATTTTAAGGCGAAATATCCTCCCAAAATTTATTTGTACCCGCGGGATTTCAACACTTTACAAATAACCCACTTTGTTTTTCCTTTTTTTTTTAAACCTGTCTCATATTGCCCACTTAATTGTGCCACAGAATCATTAACGTACGATCTCGAATTGCACTTAATGGGGTTTTCGTAATAAATGGCTGTTTCCCATGGGCTATAGTGCCTATAGTTAATGAATCAGGGCCGCACGTGTCGTTCCAACACGTTATCGCTTTCTCCCTCTTTGAAGTGCAATAAATATAGGAAGTTGTGACATACTGCTTTGACGTGTGTACCGCGTGCTGGCTATTGTGTGCGGCTGTAAATCTAATCGAGATTGAGACTAGGAATGGAGAATTTGTCATGAATTGGTAATCGCAGTCCTCTGCGAATCTTCCTAGATTGGAGTTGCTTATAATGACAGGAGGATGTTGTTGACAATCTTCATTTATAATTAAAACTCCTACGACTAGGATAGTTGCGGTCCATGGGCCGCAAAGCGTGCCTAAAAATGACAGACGCCTGCTCTATTATATGTGGTAACATCTCATGAATAAAAAAATCCATACAGAAATTAACACAGAAATAGATAGAATGGCAGGGCGCGCGTGGCAGCCTCGTGCACCATAGTGCAGGCTATTTCAAAGCCTTTCTCAGCACGCCTTATGGCTTGTTTCTATAAATAATGTAACAAAAACCCGCAAAAATGCCTTATTATGCTGTTTCTAACTGCAGAAACAAAAGCTGTAAAGTATATTTGTTTTTTTTTTTTATAATTATATAATGACTTCAAAATGTAAGGCGTAGTTTGTTCGGAAAGTTGCCACGCATGAATCGCAAGTAAAATTGTGATTACAACCATTCTATCTATTTCTGTGGAAATTAAGCTGGCCGCAGTGGTACACACAGCTACATATCATGCTATCATCTTCCAGTATAAGCTGACCTCGTATTGTGTAGGCTTTTCGTACAATATGAGGTCAGCTTATTTAGGATATATACAGCTTGATATCTAACCGTGCGTACACTACACACAGTGCAGCAATGTGTGCGTGACATTCACCAACGGGTTCACGTACGCTCCGCTGTAGTAAGAACCGGCTTGCACCGGCTTAGCTTGGCTTCCGTATGGATAAATATACAGTATATTATATAATATATATATAATATACTTGTGATAATATAAAGAGATAAGGGAGTGTACTTATTACCTTGATAAGACGTATCACAGATTTAGGCCTAGCACGAATGCTGTGCCAAAGGCATAGCACTAGAGGGGCGGTCCATTTGAGTTCCCGGAGCTCCTCTATTTTGTGCAGAGGATTGCCACCCATTCCCCATAAAACTGCACTTATAGTATAGTGGGCTGGTTTCCGCGACTCCACGTCAAAGCGTGTATTTTGCGTACAGGTGGGAACTTGCTCGATCCACCCCAACTCCTCAAAAAATGCCAACAACGCCTTGGTGTGATCTCTCTGAGGGTACCTGAGTTACCGAAGTACTTGGCCCTGTATGTGGCGACCTCAGGGCAGTCTAGAAGCACATGGGCTGCTGTCTCGTCTTTCACCATGCAGGCTCTGCACAGTGGGCTGTCCGTAACACCTATGACTGCACTTATTGTCCTACCCCACCGTATGTCGCATATAAAGCAATCAATCGGACGCGAGTGCTTTCACTAAGTGCTTGCTAAAACATCGCGCTACTTATATTAATAGCCCGGGCAGCGGTCTAATGACACACGGCCCATTGCCCGCCCGAGTAACTGTGCCCAATAATAACGCCCAGTTATTGTTCCGCCCCATTGGGAATACTTTATTGTTCTATAGTTAGGGTTAATTGGGTTATGGTATAGTTTTATGAGGTGATAATGGAACTTTGATACTTTATGAAATATTAGATTAAGAATATAAAGGTTTTTGTGTAGACTTTGTTCAAAATATAAACATTACTTATTCTGACTGTTTATATTTATTTTTTATTTCAATTTATATTGTTCAACACTTTTACATGTCACTAAGCAAGATGTTGTAGAAGAAGAGCTCCTTTGTGAAAGAGCTCGTCCGGGGAAGTACTACCACCGTACCTGCTTCTCCGCCAAATAGTGATGCTTGCATTGCTGTGTTTCGGTCTGAAGGGTACGGGTGCCGGTGAAATTACAATCACATGAGACTTTCCATCTTCATGTCTCAGATAGGCGAACTGACTTGGGGTACCATCTAGGCAACAGCCTAGGTGGTATTGCAGTTGTTATGGCAAAGGTAACCGCTTAACATCAGGTGGGCCTTTAACTCGTTTTGCCATCCTGCGTCGGCATTTCCTAGCTAGCTGGCCACTTGAGAAGAAACGCCGAAACAAACTCGGGGTCGGAATCATCATCATCATTTCAGCCGAAAGACGTCCACTGCTGGACATAGGCCTCCCCAAACATCGCCATAACGACCGGTCAAGATATTTTATTGAAATATTATTTTAAGCTTTTCTTTTAATATTTTTAAAATTAAGATTTTTATTGTATTGCAAGTTCATAAAATGTCGGAGCACAGCGTTTTTTTTTAAATTTTTCATAAAGTGATCGTCAGTTTACGATGCAACCGTACATTTACTCAGTTCAGCGTTTTTACGCGACTCATGAATTTCTTTTAATATTTAGACCAGTTCGCGACGAGCGATCAAGTAAGCCGCGCGTTCTCACATTTTACGTGACTAACAAGTGTCGCGTATTAGCAATATCATTTCCACTCACATACCTACAGTTCATTCAGTTCATTAACTTTCATAGATATTCGGACAATATAACATTTCTTTTCCTGAGCTATCGTATTTCATTTCTACCAGCATCATCATCAAAAGAAGTACAGTCTAACAAGAGACTGTACAGTCAGTATACAGTATTGGTTGGTCTAAAATGTAAACTATGTATTAACTAGCCTATGCCCGTGGCTTCACCCGCGCGGATGTCGTTTATCGTGCATCCCTCGGGAACTGTTCATCTTCCCGGGATAAAAAGTAGCCTATATATTAATCAGGGTTATGTTCTATCTGTATGCCAAATTTTATTAAAATCCATACAGTAGTTTTTGCGTAAAAGACTAACAAACATTCACACATCCTTACAAACTTTCACGTTTATAATATTAGTAGGATTATAATAGGATTTGTTTCGCGGCATTTCGTACTATTATTAACTATTTAGTTAACGGCAGTGCATTTTGAACCTGTTTTGGTAATAAAACTTTTTCAGCTTTGAACGCAAGTTATTTTAGAACATTTATTTGAGGCAGCAACCGGTCCTACCTAACTGTAAAAGCTGAAACATTCTACATGTTGCTTCTAACTGTTTAGCTAGTATTTTCGTTATTTGTTAATAGTAGATAGGATTGTTCGTAATGTACGGTATAAACTGGTTTTTTTTTTGGATAAATATGTCGGAACACCAGTTTTCAGAGCTTCTTGTGCATTGTGACATTAAGAGACTAATATAATCTATACAACGTGGACATGACAATATGTATCACCATTTGTAATCATTTGTAATCAAATCATCTGTAATAAATTGAGAAAGAGAGTTTAAAATCATATGGATTCGCACGATCTATGCCAGTAGGTCTACTCGCGTTTTACGAACGTCAAACGAAGTACGAACTTTCGTTCCGACTGATACTTACATAATAAAGATAGGCATATAAAAAAAGGCACAATTAAGATAGACTACGGTTCATAGTCGTATACAATTTACCGGAGATGAGAAAAACAAACGTCAAAACATGATCATCGCATGCGATAAGGGAACGATGGTTGACCGGAGTAGCAAATTGTGCGATGAATCGTACGATTTATCGAATATCGTCGAACGGGAGTAGACCCCCAGGTCCTATATTCAAAATTAATAAAATTAAAACAATTTCCTGTGGCTAAACTATTAACTGGATTTGTTTGATTTTTTGTGTACAGTCAGAGAAAGTGTTACTCTGTACGTGGTTTTATTGTGATCTCCACTTTGTATACGGTCTTACTTTAACAATGGCAAATATTTAAAGGGGTGAATGTACTCATCATAACGAACAACATTTACTATGGGAGCAACCCTGAAATCGAAAAAAACAGCTGATCCCTAAATTTTGTCGATTTATGTGAACACAAACGTAGGGAACAGCTGATGACGTCCTCTGTGGTCTAGTGGTTTGAGTGTCGGACTGCTGATCACGAGGTCGTGGGTTCGATTCCCACAGGACACAAATATTTGTGTGATTAACATAAAGTGTTTGTGTTGGTCTGGTTGTTTCTTATGTATTATAAGTATGTATTTAAAAAAAAAAAAGTATATAAGTATTATATCCATTGTCTAGTACCCATACCACAAGCTCTGCTTAGTTTGGGACTAGATGGTGATGTGTAAAAAAGTCCCAATTTTTTTTTATTTTTATTTATTTATATTTTTATTCGCAATTTCAGGGTTGCTCTCACAGTAAAATTTGTTCATACTGATGACCAATTAAGAGGCTTGCATTGACCCCTTAAGAGGCTTTCAGTTATTATCACGTTGTATACGACACCGGATATTGAATATAACGAGCTTATTTCATATTCAATTTATAGAAAAGTATTGACGGCGACTTCAAAGACCATTAATTTAATGAAGCAATATCGAACAGGTTGATCCTTACCAAATGGTCTTTACCAAAAAAATGTAAAGGGTAAAAATAAATATTGAACAAAAACTCGTATATCTGTGAGCGATTGTTTTCACAAAGGGATTATCTAACTACAACTTGTTTTACTGAACCCTAAGTTGGTTGGAAATGCGAAGATAGTTAGCGATAAAGAAAGATTTACCGTTTGATGCTCTATCAGTAATGTTTACTTAAAAACTGTTTTATTATCGCCTCGCGAGCGGGAAACGATAATTTGTTTATTTAAACTGCTTAAAGCAACACGCTGTATAGTAAAAGTTGCAGTTACAAGGAGATGTCCACAAACGGTATTTTAATAATCAAAAATTCTAACCCGGTTAAAAAGTTAAATATATTTGGATAGAGGTCTAAAAAAAATGGCATTTTACAATAACCTGCAATTTTGAGAAAAACTTTTCCTTCATTTTTGTAAGAATTTACGCTTAAACGAACACCTTTTTTAATCATCAAGAATATTAAATGAACGCACCGAAACATTACCTATGTAAAATTGACAGTTGTCACTGTCTAATCTGACTGTCATGTGTCAAAATTGACAGCAAAACTTGCAAATGACAGCAGAACTTGCAAATGACAGCAGAAATTGACATATGACAACACGTTGATAAATTCACAGATATGACATCTACGGTGGTAAATGACATGTCTCTGGATAAATCAATCTGACAGATTATTTAATGTGTTAGTGCCACAGATCTATTACCTAGTTACTTAGTGTCGTTTATGCAAAGAATTTTTACCCAAGATAGAATGCGTACGGAGAAATTTAAGAACTTCAAAAATGAATAATATCCCGTTCATATAAGGTCCAAAATCTTTAATCAAAATCAGGGAGAAAATACCGGTCTAGCCCGTTGTTCTCAGATAGTATTGCCGAGAGCCCGCTGTCCCTTTCCTGCATGTATGGACACCCCATAGAAAGAGACAAAGGGCTCCCCAATCATCGGACCGAATTTTAGTCAGCCGTCCGCTTTCCAGCTTGATAATATAAGTTCCTTGCGTTTATGTGTTGCCCTCCGCTAATAAAATATATTTAATAACATTAAATTACTTACTTTTCTCTGTTGTCTAAAATATATATTTTTAGTTTTTCACATATTCAAATTTTTATCGCTTTTAAATTAGTGTAGTTTGGTGCTGGTTAGAATTATCTCGGAATAAAAAACCAACGTCCATACAAAAATACATCTCCTTTTACTATAACTTGCAGTTTTATGCTTTTTCCAGATGATTACATTTTCTGGTGCTCGAGAATATTTTTATTGCAGTGAATATCTGTTCAATATTTTTGTGACGGCTGCATTAATTAAAACAAGTCCGAACTCAAAGCGATTTAAATTAACGATATAATGTGACTTATGTTAATCCTTTTTCTTTCACTAATGAATCCGTCAAAACCATCAAGACCTGTCAACAACAAATATTTATTAGAATTGAAGGATTAAAATTGGTCTCTACGAAGCCCTTCACAGGCTTAATTTTACTTCCCTTACGCTAAAAGGGCTAGGGATAGAACACGGATTATGTTGAGACCCGTCCCAAATCTCATTTGTAATAAGGGTTTTGATAAATTCAATGATAGGGGTCCCTCCGATTCTAGGTGCTAGGATTTGTTGTCATAATCTTTTTAATAATTCCTAATTTACGACGTTCTTCGGTGAAAAAATTTGCTTTGTTAAACAAAGCCGTTTGTACCCTAATAAAGCTATTAATTAGAGTTGGGATTGAAATATGTTGGGACTCATAACAAACGGGGTGCGAATCCGGAATTTGCGTCATCCGTAAATATGTTTTTTTTTGCTTTTTATATAAAACCTGTAATAGTTAGCAGATTACAAAAATGTCATAACAGTTTCCCACGTCGGTTATGGCAAAAAATAACGCAGAATACTTCGTATATCCGCATAAGCTTTTAGGTTGTATTATAAAATGATATGGTGGTCATATCAAAGCCTCATAGCTATCCATAATGTGGGTCATTGTCAACCACTTTAGGGGACGTAATGGATTTACCTGCTGAGACCCACAATCACTCGCCTTAGTTGCCTTTAGTGTTATAGTATAGCTATAGAAATAGTAGTTTCCAGTAATGGTTTTGTTTGAACCAGAAATATTGTTAATGTTCCTGGCTTGCAATGAAAAATCTTCTTTCTACCGATGTAGCAATTCTAAGAAAAAGTAGGTATTAATAATTTCTTAGGTTTTCGCGATCACTACACATTATAATAACAAAAGTTTAACCGGGTTACATCGCGTATATTATTTAAATTGGTTTTCCTGACGTTTCGAAAGCATTGCAGCGTTCGTGGTCGCAGGAAGACTAAAATTACAAGCGTCTTTACAGATAAATATTACAAAAAAAAAGTTAACTTACAATTTTTATTAATTAAAATCTTTTCGATGCACGCAGTAATCACTCACAATTAAACAAAACGAACACCAATTTAAATAATATACGCGATGTAATCAGGTTAAACTTGTTTTATTAAAAAGTAATAAGGTCAATTTCTTGTTATTTAATTCTGAGTATAAAACTGACAAGGCCTATTTTTATTTTAATGCAACACGTTTAAAATGTGGTGTAGGATTATCACTAACCGGACTGCATTGTCATTATAAGAACACTGAACATTTGAAATGTAAATCACACTAAAAAGACACAAATATTAAAATGAAAATGATTTTTTTTTACCCTGAAACATGGAGAAACAGCGCACACAGAGAACACAGGTTTACACTTACGAAAGAAAAACATATTTTTGTATAAAAAACGAAAAAAAAACCTCGGATCTCTTAAAAAATACGAGAGTATTGTCACCGCCGAGTGTGTGGACCGTATAAAAGTGTCCCCGGTGATTGATGAACGCATGTCGTGTGTCTGCAGCTTTATGCCACAACTCGCTAAATAGATGGCATACTACGATATGTACGTATGCTTTTTTTGCCCCTTTTTTTCCTAAGTAGAAACACTCGTTATAAAAGTTCTGCTTTAATGGTAAAGTAGTGTTTAATCCGTGTTCGGACTGCGAAATAATAGTAATCCATATGGAGGTCGCTGTTAAAAGCGTCTGGAACACTCGACGAGCCTTATTTTACTTTTATAAGAACAAGCGTGCGATTGAACTTTCACATTTAAAAGAGAATAAAAACAATTTTATTACCGCTAAGCTTCTACTAATGTACCCGGCCGAATTTCGGTCACGGCGGCCAATCTCAACGGAGACCAGCCATTTGCGCGGGACATATAGTGCACAAGTGTGTGCGCAAACACAGGTGCACTTCTATTCCCTCACTCTTATAATCCGATGGGACGGCAATCCGACACGATCGGAGAGAGATCAGGCGCAGGACCGACGGGTTTACGTGCTCTCCGAGGTACGGGGGTGTAGCACCGCCTACTTCACGACTCCGGGCTGCTTCTGAGAATTTTTCTTATCAGAAAAACCCAATACTTTTCGCCCGACCCGTGAATTGAACCTAGAATCTCTCGCATAGCAGTTGCGCTTGCGACCACTAGATCAACGAGTTAATCAAGCTTCTACTTTTGCAAAAAAAATCGGAAAAAATACAAAACCATGATTAATCACTGTTAAAAAAAAGGTTGGACTTTGACGTTGGTACTTGAACTGTAATTACATACCTTCCGCGCGTAGGTGTTATACCTGGTTACCTGCCCTCGTCAATTTACATAACCTAACACGTCATCATTATAAAAATCGAGGGGACAGCGTCACCCCAGTCATTTCGAAAATGAATATTTATGCCTCGCGTGCCCTGTTACGGAATAAAACAAAATGCATTTGGTAAATTATATAAATAATGATGAATCATTATTTTATATGAGGACGCCTCCAATCGGCTTGTAGGTGCTCTGTTTAATTAAATAATGTCATGGTTCGCTTTGACATTGTTTCGTTTCAGATGTCGTCATTTTTTATATAAGTAATTATTTTTGCTTTATTATGTCATATAGAATTGATTTATATGGAATCATAATAAATCAGCAATACTAAATTTTAGAAGAATACCTATAATAATAATAATAAATATGGTCAATGGCCAATGGTCCAACAAGAGCCTTGACCAACATCTTAAGAGGCTCTCGTTAGGTGGCTGGGTCAATGGCCAGATTCAGAAGGCGGATCTCCTCGACACGGCACGTATTGTGAGGAGGTTCCTGTCTTTGGGGCCCTAACCGCCGGTAGCTTGGACCCTGCTCCCGATGCCGGTGGAACACATTTTTTATTTTTAAATGTTTTTTGTTTTTTTTCGTTTTTATAAAAAATATTTAAAAATGTATTTAATAAGTTAAGAACTAAATAGAGGAGATAATAAATAATAAATTATTTATTTATTTGTACAACAAAAAGCAACATAATAAGATGAAGTACACAGAGACTTATGAATTAGTTGTACAACAGTGACAATTACAAGTGGAACGTCAGACCCCTAAACTAGCCAAGAAGCCTGTATCTTAGGAGCCAATGTTCCCCAAAATTACAGCGACATACAACTATAATATGTTTTAACAACAGTCGTGCAATTATGTCCTTGAAACAGTAACCTATCTTACGGGCTATTTTACTCGCGCGATTTTTTTAACGCAAAATCTGTAACACTGGAATTAAATACAGGCCCGCACTCGCGATTAAAAATCGTGGTGGAAAAAACATCTCAGCGCGAATGAAAATCACTGTGCGTCCTTACTTTCGCTTCTGGACTCACTCGTGTGTAGTTTAATAGAGTGGGTGGCACTTTTTTCGGTTTCTCAATTTGCTCGTGGCGTATTAAGATGAAGTATGCTTTATTTCCTTGTAGAGTTTTAAGTGGTAATGTAAGGGATCAAGGTTGAAGCTGTAAAGAAAGAGTGCCGTTTTTAGGGTTCCGTACCCAAAGGGTGCTAACGGGACCCTATTACTCTCGCTACGCTGTCCGTCCGTCCGTCTGTCTGTCACGGGGCTGTATCTTTGTAACGGTAATATATAACCAGTTGAAATTTTCAGAGAATGTGTGTTACTATGAGGACTACACGACAACAACTAAAAACTAAAAAAAGTCTAAAACCAAAGGGGGTTCCAATACAAGAAACCTCGAAAAACATGCATTTTTTTCATAGTTTTTGTTCCTGCTCTATCTTCAAAACGGTAATACATACCAACGTCAAACTTGGTCTGATTATAGTGCATGCTATGTATTTTAGCAACATATACAAAAAATGGGGCAAACATAGACATATTATGTGGTGGTACCTAAGTAAGAAAGAGATGCAAAAATTCACATTTCGTGTCTTTTGATTAACTCTCGTAAATTAAATCAGTTTCTATGGGGTATCAGGTCGATAGGTGGTACGGAACCCTTACTGCGGCCAAGTGTGAATCGGACTCACACAGTAAGGGTTGCGCCCTTACTGTGTGAGTCCGACACACTTGGCCGGTTTTTTTTAAGTTACAGGTACGATAGTACCATTAGATATTCTGTGTTACAGGGGCCGTATTATGAAGTATTATAGCATCATAGTTCCAGTGAGAGAGAGGGATGGCGCTATTCGCCCTGTATAGGTCTGTCTCTCTCTCACAACGGAACAATAATGGTTTTAATACTTCATAATACTTCATAATACTTCATCATAGTGGTATAACTCGTTTTGTAAAAACAAAAAAAGACAGTCTAAGCATTAACTATATATCGATTTTAAGTTTTCCACGAATAAGGGTGTTATGTGCTACTTGAATCTTTCAATAAACCCTTATTGAAAGATTCAAGTAGCACATAACAAAGTACCCACTTTGAACTTCCAAAAACTAAAGTTACTGCAGTCATATTTTTGAACATACCTAAGAGCCGTAACTCGAAATAAAACTCAATTAAATACCAACATAAATTCTGCGATATTACATTTGAGTTCATAAAAACAGAAGCATTATTACATTAACAGTAAAAAAGAATGACTAGGAAAGTCATCCATTAACTGTGTGTGTGTGTAACAATATTTTTTTCGCATTAGCAATCCATTATGCCCACAGAATCAATTAACGTACGTTACGGGTAAAACAACAAATTTGACTGGTAGCAATACTGCTAAGTGCATCATTTGCCGACTCTGCAACTCGATGTCACACGTAAACACTAGCCCACGTTGGAGTTTCAACCATACGTCTTAGTAAAAAGAGTTGAAACTCATTTGTGTGGTTCCTGGCCTAAATGTAAACGTCATCAATCTTCGTGCGCGTTGGTGAACAAATAAAGTATGCGCTATAAGTGAAGCGCATAAACAAATTCGGCTTCGATGTTTTGACATGGTTAAATAGATTCGCTTTCGGTCAAATTGATCGAGTTGACGGATGAGCTAATGGTTAGTCGTTGAAGCTGATACCTGTGACTTGATGCTTGTTTATAATCTTCTTGATGAAAAGTAATAAGTCACTTGGAGTAGGCAGAGCTAACATAAATCAATGTATTTTGGGACATTTTTACACAGCGCCATCTAGTCCTAAACTAAGCAGAGCTTGTGCTATGGGTACGTTGGGTAGGAACTAGACAATGGATATAATATTTATCTTATATTCTTTTTTTTTCGTAAATATATACTTATAATCAGGGCTCGGATACCGGTTAAAATTTGAAACCGTTATTATGTACTAGACGCAAAACCTTTAAATTTCGGTTTCGTTCGAATAAACCGGTTTCTTAAACCAGTATTTTGAGGGAACTTTACATAAAGGTTTTTTCGGATTAACCGGTTTAGAGCAATAAAAACCGGTTAATTCAAACAAACGCCGGTTAGTTTTTATTTTTATTTAGTAGAAAGACAATTTCTGTTTTGCGACGAACGTTTATTTCACTGCTTCAATCAGATCAGAATCAGATCCGCTACAAAAAATCCAAAAATGGGTAAGTATCTACTTTCTTTTCTTTCTTACTTGGCGCTCGTCGATTAAACCGGTTAATTAAGGTTAAATAAAGTTCTTTAAACGTTCACGTTCTCAAGAAAAGTTCGGAGCTAAACCGCAATAAACCGGTACTAACCGGTATTTCTCAAACCGGTTCCGAGCCTTGCTTATAATACATAAGAAACATCCAGAGCGACACAAATACTTATGTTCATTACATAAACATTTCTGTCCTGTAGGAATCGAACCCACCACCTTCCGACACTCCAACCACTAGACCACAGACGTCGTCAAAGAGGTGTATAGTACACCCACATTTCGCCAGTTTTAAGTCCATGTACTAGGGGGCGAACTAAATCCAGACTCCGGGCTGCTACTGAGAATTCCTCATATGAAAACCCCAGTAACACTTTGGAATAGAACCCAAGGCTCCACGCTCAGCAGTCACACTTGCGACCACTAGACCAACGAGGCCTACCTACTTGTAGACTAACTGAAATTCCGCTTCGCTCGCATGCTATGTCGATAAAAACTACCCATTGTTTTTCTCCGTATTTAATCTAAATCTGTTCAGTTTATGCGTGATTGAATAACAAACAAACGAACATCCAAACATTTTCACAACCTTTCTATTAGTGGATTTAGATTGTTTTCAATGGACACAACTTCTAACTTTCTCAATCAACAACGTAGTGTTACCTGGTCACGCTTCATCAACAAGGCTGTAACAACCAACCAGTTCTAGGGATGATTACTTAATTATCCCTAGCCGTTAATCCAACCAATCCACTTAAGGAGAGACATAGTTAAATATAGAGATGGGCCGCGGCCGACTATATACACACCGACTGGTCGGGAAAACAAAACCGACCATGTTTTCTAGTCGGCGAAAATTTCCGAAGGAGGTACACACGGCTATACATCAAGCTGTACATTTGTAGTATAAGCTGAACTTGCATTGGACAACTTTGATATATTCTGGCAATACGCCATGGCTGGCTATCTCTTATTATGCACCTATTTTTACGCCACTATTGAAAAGGGTCTTCACTGAAAACTGCAATCATTCCAGAGAGCTGGAAATGCCCGAATTTAATCGAATAAAGGATAAGCGACTAGTCGGCCATTTTAATCAGTTATTTTCTAACCGACTAGTGGGCAATGTTCTCACCGATTAGTCGACTAATCGGCTAGTCGGCTGATCGGCAAAACCCATAGTCGGCTCATCACTATTAAAATAACTGAAAAACTTTGTTTGGTTTCAAAGTGAGAGACACTACACTTTCGTGCACTCGATTTCTGCAGAAACAGTGGCATTTCCTCGTAATTCAAATCGTTATTTTTTGTGTCTGCAGTTTAGACTACTTTTGGTTTTACGGTACCAAGAACCTGTCATTTTCTATGATATAATAAACGTTTATTACACGTTTTGATGTAAGGCCGGTTTTACACAAAGTCAAGAATTTCGTCGATTCAAACGGTGCGAGAAATGTGTCGCTAGTAAAGCACATTTTTAGAGTTCCGTATACAAGTTTTTTTTTTTTATAACTATTGGGCTTGCGTTTGACCACCACCTCACCTTATGTTAAGCAATGGTGCGGTCGACGATGATACGCAAGTTGTAATCCATAATCTTAAGCAAATTCTAAAAGTATAATAATAGTAATTTATTCCTGTAATGAACTACTACTTATGATTCTAAATCTAAACTCAAAGTGGGACCTTTGATTTTATATTTCTATTATTTTGCTATACAAGAATCCTTAAAAAAAAAAACATTTTTTCAAAGTTTTTCTTTCCTGGTCTATTTATAAAACTGTAATAAATACAAGTGTCAAACTTGGTTTGATTGTAGTGCATGCTCTATAGTGACTCAAAAAATGATAAAAAGAACGTAAGCACAGTTATGTATGGTGGTATTGGTGGTACGGGACCCGTAGTGCATGAGTTTTTATTTTCTGCCAGTAGTTTTTACCTGTTTTCAGTTTTACTCCAGCAACTTTATGATAATATCTACAAAGACAAACAAAAATCCTAATGGTTTTGTGGAAAAGTCTTTCGATGTCGAATCAGTGACAACCATGACATATGTCACGGAATTTGTCGAACTTTTGTATGTCTGTTGCGACAAAATGTCAAATGTCTTCACTGGACTGCAGCATACACTGTATACAACATATGGATCAAGTAAATTAAATTAATTAAATTGACAAGCAGTTATCTTAATACGGCCAGTGTGTTCCTAGCTTTAACTAACATGATTAATTAAAATATTGATTACACCGTTAGAGTGTTATTACGCCGGGTGTCATATTATAATTGTTTATAATTACTGTTATTATTGGGTCAGAGTAACTAGCCACTGTAAAAGTTAACTTGAGTTCATATAATGTAGTATTTACATAATGTATCTGTAAACTACTGTCTTTGTTTTCGTTTGGTGTATGTACAATAAAGAATATAATTAATAAATAAATATTTTTACGCCTCAAAAACTTTATGTAAATTTTCCCCTCCTTTTGTAATTTCCAATAAATATCCACCTTTTTTAGGGTTCCGTAGTCCTACAAGGAACCCTTATAGTTTCGTCATGTCCGTCCGTCTGTCCGTCTGTCCGTCTGTCCGTCTATCCGTCTGTCCGTCTGTTCGTCTGTCCTAATCCTTTACCGCTTAATAACTTCTACAGTTATAAACATAAGTAAATGAAATTTTGACAAAAAATGGAATAGATATAGATCTCAATTTTAAAAGAATAAAAAACTCTTGATTACGTATTTTAAGGGTGGCGCCCATACATGTGAAATGGGGATAAAAATATTTTTTTTGCTGCACCCCCTCGTGTGGGGTATTGTTGAATAGGTCTACTAAAATGAAGGTAATGTTTCATACACAACTTTTTTATCAGGTATACCATCTGCGAAACACAGTTTGCCAAAGTGGCTTGCAATGTGTCCCCCCCCCTGCCATTTCTAAACTATGCAACGTAGAAACTTATAGTCTTCAACATTGATACACCTTTATAAAAACTCTCTTTTAAAATTATTTTGAGTATAATGTGATCATAATTTTTTGAGTTATAGTGAGAAAACTGAAAAAAAAAATCGTTTTGCCGTGGGAAATCCTCATGGACGCACTCCGCCCGAGGTAGGCGGAGCCAGTGTCGGACTCTTACCGACTAAAACCACCACGGTGTTCCTTCAACTACCTTAATACTTAAGACGTCCTAGTTCATAGGTCATTGACCTTAGAGAAAAATGATCAAAAGATCAAAAGCAAATAATGCTCCTTTAGTTACTTTCTATTTAAAAAAATCACAAAAAGAAACACACTTCTTAAATTTAGCTTCATAAATTTAGCGCTAGGTGACGCTGTTTGCAAAAACTAAAATAGCAATGATTAATATTCGATTTGTTTCGTTTCTAATTAGACCTACTTAAGGAACCCTATAATACTGAGCATGGCACAAAATGCTCTTGGCCGGTTTTATAAGTTCCATTTCAGAGTGCTCAGAGTACGACAGAATATAATAAGATAGAAAAGGCGACTAAGGAATGGTTGCAAAAGATCACTAAACGTAGGCAAATTGGGACAAAATTAACCCTGCAATGTACTGTTTATTTTCCATACATACATACATAAGTATAATCACGCCTGTTTTCCATTGGGGTAGGCAGAGACTATGGATTTCCACCTGCTACGAACCATAGAATCCTGACACACCTCTTTCGCTTCATCTACGTTCAATAAACGTTCATTTTAAACGTCATAAATCACTAAAAGCTCTTTTAGCCATCAGCAGGAAAGAAATAGAGCTGACTTCTTGTTAATATTTTATTATTTGAAATGATAGAGGTCATAGCAACACATATTCTGTAAAAAAATCATCAGGCTAGTTATGTCGGTAAAAAAGGATACATAAACCTAATGTATAGACCTAAGACTCTGACAGACAGTCCGTCTGTCTGTCACAGTCTAGGTCTTAGGACGGACAACAGGCAGAGGCTTAGTAATAGGGTCCCGTAATCCCGTTGGCACCCCTGGCCTGTAGGCACGCCACTTGAAATAACTAATATTTTTCCGCCCATCTTTACCAATCAAAACATCTCTCTTTATCTACTTTCTGCGTGATTGTACCACCATGGTAGACATACAACACCGTTGTTTTATTGTCACTTCTAAGAAATTAGTATAATCGCCCCTTACTATTAAGATACCAACAATACTATCGCTTTGCGGGAGTTCCATTGCTGTTCAAGTACTAAGACCTGAGGATTCTATTATTTTTTGAGAATTTAGAAAGAAATGTACTGTGTATATTTTACAAATTGTCGGTGTTTTCACATGGTGTAGTGTATCTCACGGGGTTTCCGTTTCTCGTTAGTACAGTTAGAGTGTATTGGATTGATATAAGAAACCACAACTGTTATTCAGGATCATTTTTTATTGTTATGATATATATAGGAATCTTGTTCTGACTGAAAAGATAGGGTGTTACGTAATTTGGTGGTCGATCATACTGTCAATTATATTTTGTTGCGATTCTTAAAAAAAGGTCCCAGTTTGGGTATAGGTAATGTGTATCATAATGTGTTACTGCCGAAAGGATAGGCAGAAGCATCCTATTTTTGTGTTTTTAATAACAGTAACTATCTTTGTCTATGATCAATCACCTATCTATCGGTTTTGTAAGCGTGGTGGTTACAAAATAGCATTCTAATGAGCTATTACTTATGTACAGTCGACCGCACGTCAGTGATCAACAGTTTGACCTTGACAGCGACTTTATATCGTAAGCAGTAAGGCTGGTTTTCGTAATTCACGTGCTACAACTGACGTGCGGTTGACTGTACTCATTAATAATGTATTAACTACGAAACTACAAACAAAAAAATTACAAACTACTAATGTACTAACTATTGTTTCTGTTACTACTGATATTGTCAAAATGATGGGTAGCATCCCCCTTTGCCACTAAAAGCTTGCTAATTATGATTACCAATCCTTTTGCCGAGCCTGGTGATTATTGCACTGCAATAATATCAATAATTGCAGTACATACTAGATAAAGACGACCTTAAGTCATAAAGGCTTAAGACGTGAAATCGACTGTACTTCTAGTATAGTGGTCCATATCGCCCACGTTTACGTATTATAACATAACCAGCCCATTTACCGTCCCACTGCTGGGCACGGGCCTCTTCTCAGTACAAGAAGGCTAAGGCCTTACTTAGTCCACGACGCTGGCCTAGTGCGGGTTATTCGTATAACTAATTAAATACTACCAGTTGACACAGCTTCAGTCGCGTGTTACTAAAAATCGAAACTTTAGGACCTCAGACCAAAATAATAAGATAGACGGAGCGCGTAGAACTAGCGAATGAAGCCAGAAAAAGTAATACAAAATGGCAAAGGAGTAGATACCTACTATTCCGCCCAGTGTTCGCGAGCCGCAATCTGGAGCGTACGTCATCCTCAAACTAAGAGATTGACGCTCCCGACCGCGGCTCGCAAAGGTACGCTTCACGCGGCAGTTTTGCTTCGTATAGCAAAACTGGGGAACCAACTCCCGTCACCGGTTTTCCCGAACAAATTTGACATGAGAGCCTTAAAAATAACATAATTTTGTCTTGAAACGTCAGCATCGCATCGGTGACACCCCCTGGTTTTGCGGATTTCCATTGGCGGCGATCATTGTGTACAATCAGGTCAAGTGACCCGCTTGCTTCTTTGCCCCCCTCTATTATAATAAAAAATCATCGAAACATCTTCACAGTCTTTTATATAAAATTATAAAATTTGTGGGATAGCTACATATAACTTTGTCACGAGCCAAAACGTTTTTCTAATAAAAATTATGTTCGTGAAGAATCCACTGTAACATTAGCGTTAAGTACCATTATAAGGACATCTTAATTTGAAAGAAGACTTAATTACACTTATAAAAAATATTGAAATAGCTTCACTAAAGTAGGTATGTAAGAAATTATATTAACGTTTCAATAAAGGTTCTTCTAAAAAATCTCTTAAAAAAAAGAGAGAATACTATTTCAAAAGTAAGCTTGAAACATTATAAAATGTAATTTTTATCAACATAAATTACGACTTTTTCTATCCAACGTATTAAAAATAGTTGTTCATAGTCATAATTTATATGCTTTAGACAGACCCTCTCCCCAAGTCTAAATTAATTCGAATAGCTGTTTTTACTAATTAAATTAGCTTTCATTGGCTTAAAATATAATGTGATTATTCAATATAGGTATGTACATAGATAATAAATTTTCATTTTCAT
Organism: Asteroscopus sphinx; assembly: GCA_949699075.1. Taxonomy (NCBI): domain Eukaryota; kingdom Metazoa; phylum Arthropoda; class Insecta; order Lepidoptera; family Noctuidae; genus Asteroscopus; species Asteroscopus sphinx. Next base: position 9,818,225 of record OX453022.1, on the reverse strand, counting down.
AGAGGGGATCCAAAAAACCTTTTATTTCAGAACTGGAATTGTCCCTGATGATTTATTAAAGGATGTTTGACAAAACGCCTTTGCCTAACTCAGGGACAACTCACAACTTCGAACTGAAATAAAAAAACAATACGATTCAAAAAAAAAAAGCGAACAGCGGTAAGTTGAAATTGGTTTAATTTTCAATTTCGCTGAGATCTGCTCAACGCGATATTACCCTGCCTTTATTAAATTCCCTGCCATACGGGCCCTACTTATTTTTCACGACAAAATTGAAAACACCTCCAGTGCAAAGGTAACGTTCTCACAATATAAAGATTGGGTTTATTGGGTATCAAGATTGAGTCCGCGATGGGCAGGGGAGGTTAGGCCAGGGCCGTCTAAACCTAGGGGTGCAAGGGTTGCAGTGCAGCGCACCTGGCCGTTAAGGTGAATGCTACAGGGCAGCCCGCGAAATTGAAAATTTCTTGCGTTTTTTGCAAATCGTAGCTTTATTTCGCGTCGTATATCAATCGAAATATGATTCGCGGTAGTAATAACGATATATCTACTGAATAATACTCATAAAATATATAAACCTAGCTTTATAAACTCTACAAGCTCGAAAATCGATAATTTGATCGTAAATTAATAGTATCGAGCTTGTACAGTTTATAGAGCAAGGTTAATATTTTTTACGAGTATTATTCAGTAGATATATTGTTATTACTGCCGCGAATCATATTTCGACCGATATACAACGCGAAATAGATCTATAATTAGCAAAAAACGCAAGAAATTTTGAATTTCCAGGGTTACCCTGTAGCATTCACCTTAAGGCAACAGGCGCCGCCGCCGGTCCTCTGAGGGCTGGTGCCTAGACTTCGACGGCGCCGAGGCCCGAGACATTATTTTACTCAGCTCAATCTTACCTACATTCATCATTGTACATGGCACAGCCACACACAATGTGGGGCACACAATGCTTTTATAAATCTACATTTTTATTTTTCGTGTCCCTGGTTTGTGGCAAATAAATAATTTCTTTACATGCACACGGTACTTATAATTTTAATTATTTTAAATCTACCAAACGGTATTTTCCGCCGGGCGCTGTGTGTAACAGCCATTACTAAATCTACACCACTGGGGGGAGGGTGCTTTCCCATACGCAGGAAACGACCTGGGCGTCGTAGGAGGGCGTATGCCGACCTCCAGCCACCCTAGGTGTGGGCCTGCGGGCGTCGGACTCGGGGTGTCCCGCCGCCCGACCAGTCAAGACCCGTGACGGTGGCGCGTAGTGTTCCGCGCGCGCCAATCAAGAGGAGGATGCGGCCGTTGTGATTGCCGCACGGGGAGAAGGGGCTCGCCTGCGAGCCGGGACCTGCCGGGGATGGTTGGGCGAATACGGGAGTATTTCCCACGCCCCCGGTCAAGGTCGGTAGAGGAACACCGTGGTGGTTTTTAGTCGGTAAGAGTCCGACACTGGCTCCGCCTTTCCCGGGCGGAGTGGGTCCAAGAGGATTTTCCCCACGGAAAAAAAAGGGTGCTAACGGCTAGGGGTACCTGAGCTGGATTCGCACCCCAGCGACAGATAAGCTAGAGACGGCCCTGGGTAAGGCCTAAAATCGAGAGGCTCACATAAATTCCTTTACGACAAATAAAAATACGCTCTTTTATAAAGCAACGTCAGGAATAAATCATTCAATCTTGTGGAATTTCATTCGGTTTTTTCGGGTTCCATATGGGGAATGTGAAAACGATAGCCTTTAGTATTCCCCTGTTGGGAATCGCGCACTTTTTCTTTGAGTCTTGGAGTAGTTTTAAAGCAAGCTTGCAGTAATATTCTCGGTATGACGGTTATTTTAATAAAATATGTTCACATTAGTTTTCTGACGCTTTTTACTGTAGTTTTTTATGAGTTTTCAGTGAATTAGTAAACGATATGAAGATGTCAGTTTTCTCGTAGTCTAATCTTCTCGTATAAGGTATTTTCTCTTGTACATTTTCGTTGACCTGTACAAAATGATGTCACTCTTTTTGACGAGAACAAGATCAGTCAAAAAAAAACTGATTAGAAATACGAATTCATAAATAATATACGTTCGTAATCATAATTTACCTTCGTAGTTTTGTGAGCAAATTATTCCATCTTTTCTTTAATAAAAAAAACATTGAATCCTGCTCGTGAGCGATTTTTTCTTTCCACAATTAAAATTGTTAGATTTAGCTTCTCATGCGTAAATGCGTTAAAAATAATAAAATAGTTGAATCTTTCTCTTTAAAAAACTGTGTATTACAGACCTACTTCAAAACATACAAGTCAATAATATCTAATAAAATTTTAAATTACATTCCTGATCTTATAAACCTTCTTTCATAAGCCTTCGTCCGTTTTTAACCCGTTAGCGCGAGACTCAGTTTAATCTCTTAAACCGCTCCAATTTGCCTTGTCTCGACTCTGCTTAGCTCTTACCAAGTCCGTTTTTCCGTTCTGTTTTTGCTGAAGTTCTAAGAAACTTGAAGATTGTGATAGATTGAATGCATTTGTTTCTTTAGCCTCTTGCAATCTTTTAATTAGTTGTTTGGTTTTCCAGCTGTTTTTCTTGATTACAGTGGAGTTAGGATAAATGTTCTTTTTTATGTTAAGATTAAAGAAAACAAATAACTTTAAGCACTTAAACTCGCCGATGTACATAAACTTTCCTACTGTAATATAAATGTATATCTGTGTGTACAATAAAGAATAAGAATAAGAATTAAACGTCTACTGTGGATCTTTATTAAGCGATGGCGGATTTCACCAAGTATAACGTCGCTCGGAAGTGAAAACCTCATATATGCAGATAACGTAATTTTTTCAGGACGAGAAAAGAACTACCCTCATCTGATACTTGACTAAACTAGACTTCTCCCGCGGCATCGCTCTCGTACTGAAATAGAATACAGACTATGTCACTTCTAGATTAAGTAGGATTCTAATGGTATATTTTTTTATTAAAATCGGTTAAGTAGTTTCAGAGTTTATCGATTACAAACAAAGAAATAAACATACAAAAACAAATCTTTCCTCTTCATAATATTATTATTGTTTTATAAGAAAAAGAAACAATTTAATTAACTCCAAAAAGAAGTTCTTTTGACTGACATAGGTAGAATATTCAAAGCTGGCGTCAGATTTGCCAAGGACCATGAATTTTGTTTATTATATCCAACTAATAATGATACAAAGATAAAGAAAAGCGCTAAAAATAGGGGCAAACATCACTCGATCTCCAGTCATGGTTTGTCTAGGAATACTTGAACAATTTACCTGGAGCACAGACCAGTAAGCTTCTGGTCTGTGACCTGGAGAAATATTTCACCTGCCCTTTCAAAAATTAGACTCGATGCGAAATATTTTCGTGCACGTCTATCCACAGTTTCTATATTACAAGTGAACTGATTTTGATAAATGGAGCCTCTATCGATTCGTCTTCGTTGACGCGACTGTCATAGGGTTCGTTTTTATTCTTTTTGCATTTAAGTTTTTTTTTTAAACCTGTAATAATTATGTTGCCGAGAGGAACGATTTTTTTTTCGTAGGTATTTGTATTGTGATATCTTATTTTACACCAGTTTTCAAATAAGGTATTATCTTGTATATCTTAATATTCAGGGTTATAAGACCCGTTTATTTCACTCGGTTTTAATTTAAAAGGAAAATGTCAAGAGGTAACACTATATTAATTTCAATGGCTTAAAGGTTCGTGTGAAAGCTTGAAATGAATTTAATTGAATGAAAAAAATAAGGTTGACAAGTTTCAATGCAGCATTTAATAGTTAGTTTCAATTTACCGCCGGATCTTATGCCATGTCTCTGGCGTTCACAAAATATTGTCAACCAACATCATATGAAGAAATAAAGTTAACAAATGAAAATATGTACATACATTTTACACAATTAAAGTCGGATTTAAACGATTTTTTTATCTTGAAAGACAACATTAACTCAATTTGGACTATGTTAGGAAAAACACAACAAGCTTTGTCTGTATTACATTTCAAATACCTAAAATACATTCCGTAAATCTAAAACATTTTTTGAAGAGTTCGTAATACAAGTCCGGCCGAGTTAAAGGTAATGGCGTCTCCAGACCCGCTTAAAATTTCATGAAAACGGCATATTTTAGCCTCTAATAGATATCTTTGGATTACAAGGCGGCGATGCCTCCGCATTATATATTCAATTCGCGAAACGCAAAGAGCATAAATCTACCAGGCCATTCGTAAATCAAAGTTTTTGTGTTGATATCTATAATTCAGAAGTTTCAGCGACACTCTTATTACTAGACATTCGAATCAAAAAGTAGACATTGCAGACAGATAGAAATAAATCCAGATCACAATAGAATTTGAAATACTTACAAGTTTTTTTTTTTTTTTGTTTGTGTCGTCGGACTGATGTTAACGAGGTCGTGGGTTCGATTCCCACAGGGCACAAATATTTGTGTGATGAACATAAGTGTTTGTGTTGGTCTGGGTGTTGCTTATGTATTATAAGTATGTATTTACAAAAAAAAAGTATATAAGTATTATATCCCAATGGACAATTCAATTCAATCAATTCAATTTTTTGTTATAGACCATTCTAGTACCCATAGCACAAGCTATGCTTAGTTTGGGACTAGCTGGTGCTGTGTAAAAATGTCCCAAAGATATTTATATTTATTTGTATTTGCGTTTTTTTTATATATTTTTGGGCCATTTTACACAGCACTGTCTAGTCCCAAACTAAGTAGAACTTGTACTATGGGTACTAGACAATGGATATAATACTTAAGTACTTTTTTATGTTTAATAGTTATATGTGGATTGCGTTCATAGATGGATTTCCACTCTTTGTTATTCAATAGACTAGTTAAAAAGAAACATTTTTCTAAGGGCATTATGGTCTACTTCCAGTTATTAGACGCGGCTATACAAAATCGGACAATTGATTAAATTTAATTCACTTAACAATAATAATACGAAATAGTGTACAGATTTTTGATTCAGATAATTCACGGTTTAATATAAATGTGGAGTGTGGATGGATAATCGAATCAGTCATGGGAATGAATGCTGGAATTCGATCGGAATCGACTCGAAACTAAATAGTGCGAGTTTGTAAACCTACAAACATACGGGTCTTATCATATAGTTATCTTTCGAGATGATATATGTATCGTACCGTACCTATAATATCCTGAACATGATATTGGTAATCTTAATTAGATAATAATATGCCTAATTTCTGTACCTACGTTATTATGTCCACTTTTATAGGCTTAGCTTTGTCATTACAGTAATAATGGTTTTTGAGACGTAAAAGCTAAGTCATGCATGAAAAACAATGAGTTAAGATTACACATTTTGCCGCCTATTATAACAGTTCTATTATGTAAAATAGCGTCTTAAACCTTTAAAACCTTTGCCACAATTACAGTTGGTCCCAAATAAAAGGCTTATTCTTTGCGAAAATTGTATTACAGCTAAATTACGATACTTACTTAATTTTATTATGTCATAGATATTTAAATTCGCTCCAACTGTACTTAAGTTTGATCATCCGTTTTAATATCACAAAATTGGGAATTAATGTACAATGGCGAGCACTTTAATGTAGGGTTTAAATATTTTGATTTTAAAATGAGTAAAGTTTCAACTCGTGGAAGCGACGAGACAATAAAAGAGTGGAGTTTACACTGCGTGCTCGACGAAAGAGGTAATTCTGTAAATATTTACAGAGGGTTGTGTAAACACAAATATTATAAAAACCTGTGAGATGTTTCAATAGGCCGTGAATCATGATTTTGTGGGGTTCCATGGGAGCATGGTGTATGAATTTTTAATATCCTAATTATAACTGTGTAAATTTTCCATATTTTAGGGGTAGCGATTTTTTCACCATAGCTTCTAATAAAATCTTCACCCAAATAATGTACTTGCAAAACCCGTTCAAACTCACTTTCATGAATTTATACTCCCTTATTAATAGAGCTGTCCTGAATAAGATTTAGAGGACAAGTGCTACCGATAACGATAACACACAAAATCCATGTCAAATTAAACTTCCCAACTCAGCTGCGATAGGCACTCCACTGGTCCATTGCTGGATATAAGCCTCTCCCAAGTTGCGCCACAACACTCGGCCCTCTGCTTTCCGCATCCAGTCCCCCCCCGCCACCTTCTTCAGGTCGTCGGTCCACCTAGTGGGGAGGCGCCCTACGCTGCGTTTGCCGATTCGCAGTCTCCACTGAAGTACTCGTCTGCTCCAGCGGCCATCAGTCCTACGACAGACATGGCCACCCCACTGCCACTTCAGCTTACTGATCCTACAAGCTATGTCGGTCACTCCGGTTCTTCTCCGATAATTTCGTATAATAACCAGTACATTAACGATAAAACCATAAACAAACCATGAGAAAATATTCCACTCATTTAAAACAAAGAAGGTTGTTGTCTATGAGCAGTCTCAACACACCAGATATATTAGAAGCAGATCACGTACTGTACAAGATACTCATCATAGTGATAAATAGATAAATAAAGTTGTCATGTAAGACACGCCTTCAAATTATTCTAGACTTGATTGGGGTAGTGTCGTGTATCTAATGTAAGCTTTATAAGTAAGTTACTAGGTTTCTATTTCTATTACATCGATCATTTTATCATTTTGTGACATTTGGAGTTGTATGATAATAATTAATAGTACAGTACTGTCGAGGCCTGAAATTAAGCAATTGACGGCCGAGTAGTATTGGAAGTACGAGGCGAAGCCGAATATTTCCGAAGTGATTTTAAAAGGACGAGGCGGCAGCCGATTCCTTTTTAACTAAACGAGGCCGTTAATTGCTATTTTGGCCGAGACTTGTTTAGAACTTTTCTCTCATTTGCGAGGAAACAATACACAAATTAATTCAACATTATCTAATTTTCATTCCCGCCAATTCGTCCGCGCGCGGTTCTTGTTCTATTTCCAAAGTTTTGAAAAAATAATGCGCAATCAGCCTTTATAATTATAAATATTTTATACCTAAAAACAACCAAATTTATGTAATTGTATACTTAAAAACCTCGGCAGCATAATAAAAAAATAAAAACTGTCCAGCAACTATTATTGTCGTGTTGGATATTACTGGCCTATTATTTCGTTGCGTACGGAATAGAGCCGATTGGTGTATCCTTTTTTTGAATAATGAACCAATTTCCGAGCAAATGGGAGAAAATAATTGCACATTGAATCTAATTCTAATATAATTCTATTCTAATTTCCCATCTAGATTTTAAATATACATTTGTACGCCTTCTGGCATAACATAGCGGACACTTTATATTGTATTTAAGAACTTCATATTATTTTTTGTACCTATGTTACACAAATGCATAAATTACTTGTGACTTTTATTATCGACCTGACTACACAGAGTAACAAAGTAGATAGTTTTATCAATACAAACACACCTACGTGTAGTCAGTAAAGTTCCGATTGCCCTCATATTTGCGTAACCGATAGAGAAAGGTTATTGAATCCTTATCTGAGGTCCCTGACCCCTGTATTGACTCCTAGGGTGCGCCGATAGCGTTACTTATTCAATATTTGACTCCGGTATGTAATATCGTAGTGCATTTTTTACTAAAATCTGAATGTGAAAGCGAAATTTGAAGAGGGTAAAAATATAAGATGTTATCATGGATTATTACATTTGGGTACTTACGGCCAAAATTAATATCCAATCTATCCAGGATTAATCCTACTAGAGATAGAAATTTGACATATTTTGTATGGAGTTTATGTCAAATTCCTATCTCTAGTAGGGAAAATCGTGGATAGATTGGATATTAATTTTGGCCGTTAGTAATTTTGTTTTTTGAAGGACTAGTAAGTTTCGGTTGTGCTTCGTACCAATAACTAAAATGATCCTATATCTACCCCAGTTATTAAATTATATTTATATGAGTCTGCCTATCCTCATGGGTAAATAGCGTAAAGTACATGTTTGAATGTATTTCACACACATCCCTACTTTCGCACTTCAGAGTCACAAATGTCTACTTTCTTCCACCGCTAGCACTCAGCACTAAATTAATCAAGTTTTCGAGTTACTACTGCAAAACCACATTAAGCTTTCAAGCTAAACATTAAGTTTAACTACCGTTCTAGGTCATGAACCACAGTTTTTGTCCAGACTACATCCAATAAAGTTGGTTAGTTGGCCCATTTTACAGCCAACGTTTCGACCGACAGTTATTTTGACCAAATTAATTGATGTTTGAAAAGTTGGGCTAATGTACTTACAGCCAACATTTGACCAATAAAATGGTTGAAAAGTTGGCCCTCTTTTGCGACCACCAAATCTTTACCAATATTTGACCAACCACATGTTTGAAAAGTTGGCCAAATTTTGCAACTAACGTTTTCACCTACATTTGACCAGCGAGTTCGAAAATTTGTACCAATGCAATCTGGATACCTACTTACAGCTGCAACGTGTTGGGTGTGAAGAGTAGATATGTACAGCTTGGAAACGAAGAATGATATCAAACAGTAATTGAAAAAAAAACCGGCCAAGTGCTAGTCGGACTCACGCAGTGAGGGTCGACCTGATACCCCATAGAAACAGATTAAATTTACGAGAGTTGATCAAAAGACAATAACGCACCGTGAGCGAATTTTTTTTTCATCTATTTCTTACGCATGTACCAAGTAACACATATTCTGAGAACATTGTCACAGACAGGCGGACGGACGGACAGCGTAGCGAGAGTAATAGGGTCCCGTTTGGGACCCTTTGGGTATGGAATCCTAGAAAGCAGGAAAGTATGACTAGGATAATAAGGTAGGAAATCTGACATGCTATTTGTCGTTGGGATCATTAAAACTTGCTTTCTTCCTTCTAATCGATCTTAGCAAAAAAGTCTTTGATATAACCTATTCAAGGTCGTTCGATACTATATGTTTCGAGACTTGGGGAGTTCGATATCTTTTATTTTTGACCGTATGTTCTACCCATAGAGGAAATGAATATAAAAGTATTCCGTGGTTCTACCTTAATACATTACTAATAGATTATTTTTAAACCTTATGCTTTAGCACACGGTTCAATCTAGATCCATTTTCAAACTCAACTCTAAACACATTCTATACATAAATGCCAAAAAATAAAAAATAAAAATTTTGGTATACACCAAAATTGCCAAACCTCTAATAACACATACTATTGTGTACTTTCAAAGTCTGCTGGGTTCACCTTTCGCCTTCAATAATGTTAGGAGCAGCACACTGGACGGCATTATTCAGAATGGACAATAGCCGAGGGTGTGGACTGAACATCGTGACATTAACCCGACCCTCACCATTGTGGCGAGTTGGTGACCCACTCTGACATAAGCACATTAGTTTGGCGGCTTACGAAAGTTATTGATAGAAGTGTGCGGGCTGTTGGGTTTCTTAAAACTTAACCCACATTCACCTACTAATAGAAAAGAAGAAGAAAAGAAGTGCATTAAAAGAGCCTCCACGAGTGACGATATTTAATTGATCGTCCGGCGCACCCTGGGCAGTCAGCCCCGCTACCAACTTGCTGACTGGCTAATCTTTTCCCCACGACATGAGCTATTATCATTATGTAGCTCGTGTCGACACGAAGAAGAAGAAGACCTACTAATATACCTATAACAAACTTTGTAATCAACTCAGCCTATCGCAGTCCAATGCTTCATACTGTCCCAAGTAAACTTTGCATAATACGACGTCTGTGGTCTAGTGGTTCGAGGGTCGGACTGCTGATCATGAGGTCGTGGGTTCGATTCCCACAGGACACAAATATTTGTGTGATGAACATACTCCCATGTTTACGTCATTAATTTAAAAAAAATAACTTTAATCAAATGTACTTTACAGATTTTGTTTCTGCTGACTGAAACAGCGCAATAAAGCATTTTTGCGGGTTTTTGTTACAGTATTCACAAAAACAAGTCATAAAGCGTACTGAGAAAGGCTTTGAAATGCCCAGCACTCTGGTGCAGGGTTGCCACGCGCGCCCCGCCTACTTTTCCATTCTATTTATCTATTTAAGTGGTTCAAACACATATCGCTCAAAAAAATCACCCAGCAAAAAACACCTACATCGACTCACCATTGACCATCCTTCCAACTGCCAAAAATACCACTTCCCATAAAAGTACACTTCGGGCCGAATGAACGTAACCCACTTAACAGACACGCGTATTTACATTTCACATTAACACCATCGGTACTTAATTGATACTGGCCGTTTGCAAAGGGTGATTCAGTTCTATTTAATGCTATGGTGAAATGGGAATCGGATTATTGGTATTTGGGTGAACCGGTTCTGTGTGCTGTTTTTAAAGTCAGCTGCGGATTGTAGAGGGATTTATTTAATATACAACTTGATGATCTGTATTCGTGCCATATTTAAGGAGGTGACTATACCACTGATACTGAACACGAATAAAAAAAACAGTACCAAATTTTTTCATTTTATTTAAATACTAAACATAACATAACATCACGCCTGTATTTCCCCGAAGGGGTAGGCAGAGGTGTATAGTACACCCACATTTCGCCAGTTATGTTGTAAGTCCCATGTAATAGGGGGCGAGCCTATTGCCATTAACCGGGCACAAATCCAGACTCCGGGCTGCTACTGAGAATTTCCTAATGAAAAACCCAATAACACAAATTAAACACTATTAAATTATTTAAATACTATTTGTAAACAAACAAATTCCCCCCGTGTGTCGCGTGCAACACATAAACTGATGCGTGCGATACCACCAAAAAAAATTGCAGGTGTTCCCATCCTTTGACAATGCCGCCGATGACTTATTTTCAGAGTTGTTTGGAAGTTATTATTTTTTTTGGCTAAATTTCTAAGTGAAAATTTGGGTATTAAATAATCGTAGAATTTGTTCAATATTTTCAGATGACTATTTACCATTTGCTCTAGAAATATGGCACGGTTACAGATCAACATCTTGTATTGGGATAGATTTTTAAACTAAACAGATCAGTTCAGATCCGTATTGTAAAGAGTAATAGTAATAAAAATGTATTTCTCTCTTCTCTACACCTTAGAATTATGTAACAAATAGGTGCGTATAAGCTCCTAAAGAGTGGTCAATACTAGCTTCTTTATTTCGTGCCAAATCACTCTGGTGTGTGCCAAATTGAGAATCGCTTTAACATCTTTCTTGCCACCCTTTAGTGGACGTCAAATTAACAAAATTCATGTATTCAGACTTTAATTTTGAAAAGCTTGCAACATTATGAACAAAAGATTGTAACATACATTATTTTAAAACATTCTCTCTTTATTAAGGCATCAAAAGTAATAGTAGATGGCTATCGTGAAAATCTATAAAAAAATAAATTACGACCAATTTATTCAAGAATTAGTTTTAAATTGCTATTATTATTTAAAACACGATAAAGAAAATCACCCTTCGAAGCGATAACCTTTGCGTTCACAAAATAATTTCACAGCTTAAACCGGAGACACGACTGATTTGACTAAGCGTGACCTTTTTCTGCCTCATCCTGATGCATAACCATAAAAACCAGGCCAGATGTTTATTATGCTGACTCACTACTCTTTAACCCACAAAATGAACTCTATTCCCTCGACACAAGAACTACCACATTGACAATAATACGTGAGGATATGCTTGAAGCTGCAATCCAGTCCGATTTGAAATTCAATAAAATTATCTGCCAAGTCACATAGAGCAGATTTTAAGATCGCGTTCCGATTTCGTATAAGTAGATTGTTGTCGTTCAATATCGTTGAAAAGACGTGAAGATTTTTGTTTAAAATTTTGGTTGCCACATGTACTGCATTGTAGAGTACTGGCCTGTGCCCGCAGCTTCACCCGCGTGGGTGTCGTTTATCGCGCATCCCTCGGAAACTGTTAATCTTCCCGGGATAAAAGTAGCCTATATGTTAATCCGGATTATATCCTATCTGTATACCAAATTTCAATAAAATCCATACAGTAGCTTTTGCGTGAAAGAGTAACAAACATCCATATATCCTCACAAACTTTTACTTTTATAATATTAAGTAGGATTGTAATCTTATTTCGCTAAGGCGTACTTTATAATCTACACACACATACCATACACACATATTACGTCACGCCATTGTTGTTTATTGTTGTATGTGTGTCAGAGGTGTATAGTACTCACACACTTCGCCAGTTATGACAATTTTAAATCCCATGTAATATGGGGCGAGCTTATTGCCACAAAATAATGTACGAAAGTAATAAAGTACGCTAAAAAACACTTAACCTGACACACATTTTCAAATTTTCACACCACTGCTTCTGGTTTAGTCTTTTGACACACTTTATTTTTGGTTTAAATTTCTCTGGCCTAAACCATAACCCAGTATTTGCAAAAATTGGCGCAAAGCGATGATCAATGTGTATTCAGACATAAAAAATAAATGTTTTATTTTTACTAACCCAAAACGACTGTCCCATAAAAACGTGGTAACCCTATTTACGATCGTCCTTTAAAATGTCTGGCTGGGTCTTAGATTTTTCATTTGACTTGACATTGAATATGAACTAAGAATAAATTACAATAATTTTATGAAGGTTATCGAAAGAGATCTTTACAATATCGGGTAGATATAAAAAATGCTTAGTTAAAACTAAGCTACATGTTACTAACTCAGTACGAAAACGAGTATATGACACGACCACAAAATAAAATTCGCACATAACTCCTCTTCCAAAAGTGTAAACACAGCCTCCCAAAAAATGCCACAAAAACGACCAACAAAAATAAAGCTGTATCCGACCATCTGCTCGATAGGCCCGAATCGCAAGCATCGGATGAGTGTGCGTGTGTTATTGGTCGAAAACACCTGTCTTTTTCGGTCAGGTTTGAACAATAATGGAATCACCACCTGGCTTCGTCCTATTTTTTTTAACAGCATATGGATTGGGGATTTGGAACCGGTTTGAATTTGATCACTGAATGCGCCTCCTTGCTCCGAAATAAGGCTGTGTAGTTGGCATGAATATTTTAGAGGCCGGGCGCGTTATAATTATCCCTTGCTTGTAGGTCGGACGACACTGCCTGTATTGTCAACCAGTCTACATTCACGTCTTAAATATCCTTGTGTATAATTGCTGCATGAATAAATAATCCACTGTCGATTGGTAATTAAAAAAAACTGTGAAATCCAGTAATTAACCGTATTCTTTGTTCCTGTGTTATTATTAATAATACTATAGAATATAGATCATTGCTTTAAAAGTAAGAGCCCCTTCACACTAGCCTTTCTCCAGCGTGGGCGTTCGTTAAATGTATGCACAGCGCAGACGCCGCGACAAAGCGAAACACGCAACGCACTCGTCGCGTTGTTGCGCTAGTATCGCTCAGACGCCGCACGATCATACGTATAGAAATAAATAAAGAACAGTGACACCACAACAATAAAAATTATAAAATGACCAAAATTAGACAGAAGTAAATATGAAGTTACTGTCGGGCCAAATGCCCATGCCAAAAGGGATAAAAGGGATATCGTATTGGTATCATCATTTATAAGCGCAGCTTACAATACAAGCGACAACGCGACGTATACGTCGAGTTTTTGCGTCGCCTGTGATGGCGTACACGTATATTGAACGGCTGCGCTGGAGACACGCTCGTGTGAAGGGGCTCTAAAAGGCTACAAGGTTAAATTTTACACGAAATATTTTTTGATTATTTTCAATAAGATCGGCCGCGAAATTAATCATTCACGTGTTGGGCCCACAAAGGGTTCTAATCGAAGCGAGTTTCAAATTGAAATTGGTCTTCGCTTTTCTGTACAAGCCGATGAAGATTTATAATAACAATATTGATCCCGGCATGGCAAGACTTCAAAGTTTCTTTGCCATAATCATTATTATTAATTGGGAATTATGCAAATAAGAGCCGAAGTTGTGTTTGTGACTGACAACTGCCATGTCCAAATTGAATAGCAGATTTTGTTATTGCATTTCTTCCCTTTTGTTGTTTGTTGCTGATGTGGCGGACATTTTGTTTTTAGTCCCTAATATGAAATTCCTAATATAAAATACTTAGGGAGCTGTTAAAAATAACGGTCTGAAATATCGCATCTTAATGTTTCGACTGTGTGTAAAAATAATTGAAACAGGTACATGGTGTGTACGTGAGCACTGGTTGTACATGAAGGAGCACGGTTTTTGTTGGCTTCACTATGGTTGTTCGCAGTACTTAGTCTATATTGTTTACTATGTCTATATATGTCGTAAAATAATCGAAAAAGTCGGATCTTTGCACAAATACGATGCCCGATGTAGCCACTTGAGAGGATGGGTCGAAATATTTCACTGCCATCCTCTCAACTTTGATGGGCAAGCGTGAACCATCGTGGACCGCACCATCGCTTAGTGAGCTGGCGGTCAAACGCAAGCCCGTTAAGTATAAAAAATAATCCGAGGACGATTGCGAAAGACCTGATAATTGGAATCTATGAATGTTTTTCGTTATCATCCGAGCTATTTTTAGGATCATTGCAAAAATCCAGCTTATCTTAGGTTAGTCGCGAATAACCGCTAACTTAATGAGTGCTGATTGGCTGATATGAACGTTATGCACTGATGGATGTGCTGCTTGACTTACGGCTACATTCCTTCGTCTTTCGAGCCATGTTCTGACCAATCAGAATGATAATGTTATAAATCGACCCTTAGGTTACCCAATCAGCGTTCAAGTTTCCAATCGTCCTAAACAAACTGGGATTTTTGCAAAGATCCTGATAATAGCTTAATGATAACGAAAGTATTGCTTAGATTCCAACTATCTGGTCTTTTACAATCGTCCTAAGATATTCGCAAAGATCTGATTATTCCGATTATCTTACAACATATACAAACAAGACATTAATTTTTAAGATTTGATCATAAATAACTAAATAGGTACGTCTTGTTTACATTTTTTCGGTTCTTTTCACACGCAGTCGGGTTTTTCGGTTTTACTAATTAACTTTTTTCCGTTTGGATGTACTTATTAGGAATGTTACAATAATAGGCGCAAATATTGCACTACATTCCTACAAGAAAGAAAGAAAAATATTTATTCGGCACTACTGAGACACATACAAAAGAAAGGATATAATGATACAAGAAATAGTTTTAGTGAAGAACAAATCGAGGAAAAGTCATTGACAGTCATGGGCCATGTGTGTCTCAAAATTGTGTCAAATGGGAGAAATGAAAAAATGAAATGATGAATTTGAATGAAATGAATTGGTACAAGAAGTTCAACGATCCCTATTGACTACTTGTGCCCCAATAAACACTAATTAGCTCATAAGTCGTTATCATGTTCAAATAGGTGGAGAAATTAATATAGTTACTATTCATCCGATATCTAACATAACATCTTGTTCACATGGCTATAATGGCCCATGTAGGCCCATAAGGTCGTTTCTTTTATCTCAGTAATAATAAAGGTATTCGTTGTTACAGGTATGCGTGAGTCAACAGTGATGCATCTGGATGGAATGCCGTTGGTAATAAAGGCTAATGGACCAGTCTTCAGGTCAACACTAATGGCTACCTATATAAGTTTATAGATTTTAAAGAAATGGGAATTCTTGAGTGACGTCATTGTTAAGGTTTTAGACTTAGATCCAGAAGGCCAATTCTCGTAATAAAAACGTACAAAATATAGTTCCAAACCACAGAAATAGATAGAATGGTTGTAATCACAATTTTACTTGCAATTCATGCGTGGCAACTTTCGAACAAACTACGCCTCCCATATTGTCGTCATTAATTTAAAAAAAAACTCTTCAATTCAATTCATTTTTTTTTCAATTCATTTATTTCGTTTTGTGAACACAGGGTATACAGATGTTATTTACAAAAAAATGAAGATCCTTGCTATGTCCCGCCAGAAGGCATACAAAACATTTAGGTATCAATATCAATATACTGTCACAATTTAAGAAAACATTATTAGATGTCAACGCAGTAATAATGTCAAAATTTTAATTACAAAATTATAATAATGTCAATCAAATAAATTTAAAATTGTCAATAAAGAAATTTTCACTACATATACCTACATATAGATGGACACAGCTGGTCACAAATAAAATATGTTACCTAGTACAATTTGTCATTAAGATAATCATTAACAGAATAATATGCTTTGTCATTCAATAATTTAAAAAGTTTTCGTTTAAATTCATTTTTGTTCGTGATCACTTTAATTTCATCAGGTAATTTATTATGTAATTTTGGTGCCATTGCATATATGCTTTTCTCCCACTTGCTCGGAAATTGGTTCATTATTCAAAAAAAAGAATACAAAAATCAGCTCTTTTCCGTACGCAACGAAATAACAGCTGTGATAACAGGCCGGTTATATCCAACAGGACAATAATACAAATTGCTGTACACTTTTTGTTTTTTAAATTATGCTACCAAGGTTTTTAAGTACACACTTACATAAATTAGGTGTTTTAGGTACAAAATATTTATCATTATACAGGCTGAATGCGCATTTTTTTTTTTCAAAACTTTGAAAATATAACAAGATCCGCTCGCGGGCGAATTGGTGTGAATGAAAATGAGATACTGTTGAATTAATTTGTGTTGTGTTTCTCGCAAATGAGAGAAAAGTACTATACAAGTCTTGGCCGAAATAGCAATTAACGGCCTCGTTTAGTTAAAAAGGACTCGGCTTCGCCTCGTACTTCCAATATTACTCGGCCGTAAATTGCTTCATTTCAGGCCTCGTCAGTAATGTACTATTAATCAAATGTACTTTACAGCTTTTGTTTCTGCAGTTAGAAACAGCACAATAAGGCATTTTTGCGGGTTTAGAAACAAGTCATAAGGCGTACTGAGAAAGGCTTTGAAATGGCCTGCACTATGGTATGTTGGCACGCGCGCCCTGCCCACTTGGCCATTCTATCTATTTCTGTGTTCCAAACTAATCTCAATGCCTTACATCTAAATCTCTTGACAGTACCTAGACGTTCCTGTTTTCCATTTATTTGTGATACTTAGGTCATTAATGTCACAAATAAACGGCAATCAGAAACATTGACTGTCAGAAAATTGAGATTTAAAGCATTGAGATTTGTTTGCAACCATATTTTGAACGTTTTAGTTACGAGAATTGGACTTCTGAGACGAATTTAAGCGTGAACTCATACTTCCAACCCAGCTGTCAAATAGCACTGCATTTTGACAGTTGGAAGCATGAGTTCACGCTTAGATTCATCTCTGAATATAAGCTTTAGAGAAGGGGCCTAACTTCCGACTGGATCGAGTTCTGTATCAATCAAATTTGAATTCGAGTTAGTGTCATTTCGTATTGCATTCCTCTAGGAATTGACATGAGCTAGATTTGGTTCAGAGCTCGAACCAGTCGTGAGTAAGGTGGTAAGGCCCCAGGGGTGTCAGACTGAATTTTCCTTAGAACCAATTACAAAATTTAGGGTGTGTCAACGGGTTTGACTCAAAATAACAGGTACCGAATTGGTTACACCTATACTGATAAAAATTTGAAATCTGGATTCTGCTCGCGGGCCACATTGTTATGGTCTGAGGGCCACATGTGGCCTGCGGACCGTATTTTTGACATGACTGCTTTATAGTAAGAAGACAGAGTGATAGTTTCATTCAAAGAGTTGAAGCACAAAAACAATCAATGCCTGCCTGCAAGGGGTCATTAAAATGATCGCCGACACACGCGTAAGCGCGTGTAAACTGTACTGAACATAACCTTTTAGGGCAACTTGAATTTGCTTCTCTCTGCGTGCGAATACTGCGGTTCTAACCCTAATTATTCTAAGATTTTATAAGACTTCTTGTTTTGTAACTTAACAAGTTTTTATACAGAGACATTTTTGTACCCCCAAATATAAAGGGGTCTTTATGTTTTCTTGGTCCTGTAAATTATGTAAAGAGATTTGATTGTTTTTGCGTCGGAACTAAAAAAAATACTCTTGTTATTTTGATAACATAATTTAACTTGACTACAATACAAAGAGAATAAAATATTAAACAAAAGTAATTTATTATCCAATCTGTTGTCGTAATAATTCAAAATAATTTAAAGTATTGTTAAAATAACTTCCTTCGTACAAACAGAATTTCGTTTGACAACAATTGAAGTAATTTTCAATAGAATCTGACATTCGTAAGCGTTGAGTAACTGAATAAGGAAAATCGATAAACTGATAGAATATTTAAATGTTTGTTCAATTTGATATAATATTAGGGCTCGAAAATAAATTGAATAGTTACTGCACTGTAGTTCGTGCAGGATGAGAAGGCAATAGTGGACGTTGATCCTTGCTTACTAATGCATAATTGCATACTGTCATTCTGTTATATCAACGATAACCGCGCTACAGATTAAAGATGAGTTTGGTTAGATAAACCGCGTATACAATTAATATTGTTCCACAAAACATGTGGAATTACTATCACTGGAATGTCGTGGTAGTTGCCTAGATGACAGGAAAGTCGTTGTATAGCAACATTAGCAAGACTTGTATTGTGATGCGCTAGCTAAATGACATCAACGATCATGTAACACATGTGTATGAACCATATACAAAGTCTTTGGTATGAACCCATGTTACGTAAATAAATAATTTAATTGACAGATTAATATGGGTAGCGACATCGTTTATACATTACAACTTCGGGGTAAAGGTCGGGTCAGTGTCCGCTATTGCCTTATTATCCATCCTGTACGAACTACAACTACTGGCTCGGCGTAGAGATGGCCGATTGAGTAAAGCGTTGACCGAGTGGTGGCCAAGGTCAGGTCGGAGAAACCAGGGTCGTCCGAAAGCGCGCTGGGTTGATAAAATGATGATATCGCCAAAGCCGCAGGAAACACCTGGATAAGGGATGCACAAGATCGAAGAGGCTGGCAAAAACGAAAGGAGGCCTATACCCAGCAGTGGGTTATAACGGGTTAGGGTGATGATGATGACGAACTACAAGACCGTGTCATCCAGAATGAATATTTAATATTTTATTAGTCTTTTATTGATTATATTGAGTCCATAACATTGGATTGACGTTTCAATTTCGTATCTGTCACAGATTAGCAGGCTCATCGGATATTCAGTGTCAGATTACTGAGCATCGTCTTGATTCGTCGTTTTGTTCCAAGAACTTTAATAGCGAATGACGAAAGAGAATAAATAAAGAAATCGCGATCGAGAGCGGGTAGAGCGACGGCTATTCGATTAATTGGTATCTTGAAAGGTGTAGTTATGGAACTATTAGAGTATCAATTGCGATTTTATTTCATAAGGCTTTCTTACGTTTTGACGTTGATCCTAGTTTTTTTTTAAAGAAGTGTTTCTGCATTAATTATACTGAGAGAGTTAAAGCGCATGTTGCAGCCAAGTGGCGATCACTAAATAAAATATTACTCGCTGAATCATTTATCGAAAATTCGTTTTTAACAATTGAAGTACAGGTACTGTAGTTTAATTAGAAACTATTAACTCTGTAAAATATAGTTCGCTGTAGTTATAGATAGAAGAGTCAAACATCGAAACAAATTAAATTAAAACAAAATAATCAAATATAAATAACTACAATCAATAAATATCCTTTGTTAGTCAGTACATGAACTAATGCTGCATGGACCGACAGTCAAATCTACCCGACTTCAGGATCCTGTTGGAGCTGGTGCGGACCCTGCGCACAAGGGATGTACTGTACACCGCTTCCGCATGCTTGTGTAGAAACAGTCCACGCGGTATTCGGCAGTCATCCCTGATGCGCTGCAGAACCGAGGCAGCCCCAGCGGTACCCTGAAAGCATTATTATATTTCTCCTTCTGTCGTGTCGACATAATGATAGTAGCTCATGCCGTGGGGAAAATATTAACCAGTCAGCAGGTTGTTAGCGGGGCTGACTGCCCAGGGTGCGCCGGACGATCATTTAAACATCGTCACTCGTGTACCCCATTATTATACTGAACACGCAAGGCGCTGTACTGTTTTTTCGTATAGTCCACCCACAGACTACTCGTGTAGATGGACGTACAAAATGCCCTGAAAAGAGTGATTTTGCCATCCTCCGAAGTCTCCGAACAACGAGTGAACCCACGAGCAATCATATTCGACCTTACATACAGCACCCTGCGCTCCCATTCTATGCCTGCATCGTCCTTCAAGTCAGCGGTAACTAACTGTTTTAATATATTTGAAACGTTCAACCCATAGAAATCTAAATAATAATGTTATAGAAATTTTATCTACTGTTTTTTACTACGGGAACGCATGTCGCCGGTTTTCCGGTACCAACACATAAATACGCCATCATGCCCACCATGTTTCTAAGATTCAATGCAAAATTAATTAAGCCTAAAAGAAATCTGCTGCTAGATATGCTGCAAAGTAAAATTTTTGTGACTCGGCGTCCAAAACAGCATTGATGATCAAGCAAACGGTTCATGCACTGGTGTCTTAAAAGACACCTGAACTTTGCCACTTCTATTGCCTTTGCCACTTCTATTACCTTTATTTAGATTTCTATAGTACAACCCTATTAAGAGGTGAACGGTACAGTTTGAATGGTGGTATACTATGTGGACACCTGCCGCCAGCTTGAAAGTTCATGCATTCTCTTTTCTTCGAGTTGTATGACAGACCGTGACAGTCTCGGACGAATAAAAAAGGCGGACGGATTCTCGCTAAACAATAAGTGAAGCATCCATAGTATCGCTCGCTTAAAAGTACGGGCCGTTCGTATTCAGATCCATAGTATGCCAAAAAGCCGCGATTACGCGGATTACCATAGAAATATAACACATAGAAACCCAGTAGACGCACGCAGAGCGACGCAAATCCAGGTTAGCCTTAAAAGGCTAACCAAGCCTATCAGTACGTCAGTGCTCAAGGTCAAGTCTTAGTGCGAACCGCTCCCGCAAATTATTAAAAAAATGACAAATGCATGCAGTGAAAGGGTGTTACAACTCGTCACATAATAACAAGAAACATTTATAGATCTCATTTCACGGGTAAGTACAACCTGGCATGTTATAATCTTGAGTCAAAACACAAAAATAATTCATAAACTTGACAGACGCCATAACAATGAAAATGTTGCAAGGTATGGGAAAATATTTTACCCCATATTTGTTTTTTCGTAAATACAGTTTGACAAAAACGTCTAAAATCAGAACTAATTTTCCATGTAATAATATAGTTTTTGTATATTTTCTAACAGTATTGAGTCAATCTGTGTTTTATCTTGAAAGAGATGTGTCTGTAAACACTTAAATTGAATTTATATGATTATGGCTTTACAAAATTCTACCAAAAACGCGATTTTAAAAGTTGTAAATTTATCAATGTATGACTAGTGGCGCCCCCATTTTATGTACTCTTATGCCAAGCTATACTTTTATCAGTAGTGTTTTAGGATAAATAAAATGGGTACCCTTTTCTTTCTTATGCTGAATAATTTTGAATCACGTATTTTGCATTTGCGAAATAATAATAATTTAAGGGTTGCCATTAGCTAAATCGTGTTTTATTTTATTACTTTTAACGCTTCACATGCGTGAATTGTGGAAAGAAAAAATCGCTAACGAGCAGGATTCGAATCAGCCGCATCGGCATCGAGTCGACGATGAAGTACCTGGGACTCGTCCTCGACAGCCGGTGGGACTTTGGGCCGCACTTTAAGCGGTTGGTGCCCAAGGTGGGGCCACGGCTGCTGCCAAACCACCAGTATTACCGTAGTAATGCAAAAACCCGTTCTTAATGGTTTAATCATTCAGTTGACGTTTTCTGAACTTAGCCTTAATAAATAAATAAATGAATAGATAGGTATCTAATAAAAAATATCTGACAGCTAAACACACACACAACCTATTTTTCCCTACTTTTTCGGGAAAATGTATTTTACTTGCAACATTATTTGTGCGCTTGTGTACCTGTTGGTGAGCTCGCTTACACACACATAGATCTTTTTTGTGCGTCATTATAAGCTGATCTGTTAAAGGGAACTATCGGTCTATGTG
This sequence comes from Asteroscopus sphinx, assembly GCA_949699075.1. NCBI lineage: Eukaryota > Metazoa > Arthropoda > Insecta > Lepidoptera > Noctuidae > Asteroscopus > Asteroscopus sphinx. The sequence continues at coordinate 9,796,156 of OX453022.1, read as the reverse complement.
TTATATGTCTATGCGGATTACGATTAAAACTAGTGTGACGGTAGTCATTGTTGTTGTGTCACAAAAGAATAACAGTATAAATCTGGTGTGTTAATATGCTTTCGAAATTATAGTGGGTTTAGGAAAAAATTAAGTGCTTCAGTCTTTGTTTAGCGAGATTCCGTCCGCGTTTTTTATTCGTCCCAGGACTTAGTGCGTATATTGGTCACAGATAGCCAGCCATCGGACTTATGTCCATCCAATGCGTTTAATCGTGTATTGTGTTCCTTGTCCATCGTAGATTGTCGTCTTGTATATGACGACAACAGTAAGGCTATTCTGCTCCATGGATTCACCTGAATGTTGTTCAGCGACAAGCTATCTCCACAGGCTAGGTGTAGGTATCTTCGAAGAATAGACCTATTGTTCCCTTACGTCTATCATCGTCTAATCTGGCTGAAGCATACGAACTGTTAGGAACAATAAGTATGTGTCCATATAAGCGGTCACACATTGTATCTTGCATTAGTTGTGACCATAGAAATCTGATTAATAAGATAATAGAAGTGGTAAAGGCGATTGAACTTGTCGCTCGCCGCTGCCTACAGGTGTCTCGTAGGACACCAGTGCGCGAACCGTTTGCCTTGCCTGAAATAAAGTTTATTTTTTAAATAATATTTTACGCAACTTGTTTCTGTAGTTTCCTATCTCGTTCTAATATAAAAGTACAATGAAAATTGCCCTTATTTTATAAACAGACTGCTTGAAACAGTATCGGCAAAATAAAAAATGACGGAGATTTTGCAGTGTGCGAGACATGTCGCCGTTGAAGACAGGTGGCCCTAATACGTAGCCCTAACAATGTTATAGAAGTCCCAAATTCAAGAAATAAATTATGAATATTTGTTTCATGCGAGCTAAGGATGAGCTTATGTAAGACGTAAATTTAATTGGAAGAAACGTCTAAGAAATTATGTAAATTACAAATGCTTCCAAGACAGCATGTCACACTGCGAAAACATCGAATTTTCGATTATTTGACATCAAACGGTCCGTAAAAATCAAAAGAAAAACTGAAAGTACGTAATTTAAAAAGAATATAACCTTGTACTTACAAAAAAAAATGCTTGACTATTACTTTTATCCATGTTAAAACTGAGAATTGGCTATGAATTGATTATGTTAGTAGAATAGAATAGAATAGAATAATAATTTATTTACAAAGAATGTAGGTACATGACATAAAGGTGTTATCGGTAGAGTGACCCTTGTACAAACTACCTTGAATGAGGCATGCAAACATTAGTTTTAGTGTGTAATACCAAAATGTAGAATGTATGTAATGTACAATAACACAATGCGAACAACGATTTATCTCTCTAACTAAAGAATATCTACGCGATATAATCCGTTTAAACTTGTTTTAATTTGTAGTGATCGCAAAAACCTAAGAAATTATTATTTGAATATCTACAAATTACTATAACCAACTTCACAACAATTTCGAGCAACTAATAACTCCCCAAAATCCCTCTCTAAACGTTCTATAGCTTTACAAGATGCCGCCGCAGATGCCAGTTCTCAACTGCACTCTTGAGTCTTGACTTACTAAAACAACATCTGGGATCAAATCTTATTTCATGATTTTATTTATGGCCTCCTTATAAGCTTCACCTGTTCGATACGTGTTTGCTTTTGTATGTACATGTACTTTTTATTTTTATGAACTTCGAGTATATTGGTTCAAATTAACATAAAAGCTGGCTGTCTATATTTTTTTAAGGCGATAGTCAAAGGAATAGCATTGATATAGTAAAAGTATTTGAAACGTGTGTGTGTGCTATATATACCATTGTTTTATCATTTTCGATTTATGTTGGGGACGAATTTCGCAGGTGTGTTACTGCCGTTTTACTTTTGATTAAATTAGTCTGGCCCCTGCTGGAGAAAGACCTTTTCTAAGTTTGGGTCATCATCACGATATTTCGCTTAATCTTCGGTGACATTGACGTCCTAAATCCCCATGTTTAGCAAAGGGCAAAACACGTAAATTAATAAATAAATAAAAGACCCAATGAAAAAAAAAAAAAAAAAAAAAAATAACCCCATGTATTGTTGTCCGTTTTAGTCCGTTATATTTATGGCCTCCTTATAAGCTTCATCTGTATGATACGTGTTTGCTTTTATATGTAGATGTTTATTTTGTATGAACTTTGAGTAGGTATATTGGTTCGAATTTGCATCTGTCCCTTTCTAACATACGGCAAATTGCGCGTGTGAGAACAGAGCGGAATCGCGCTGTTTTGATTTTTTTTTACATTTTTGCAAATATCTCAGCAAACAAACATTTATATTAAAAACTGTTACACCAGAATTTAGATATGTACAAGATATATCTTATTCACAAAAAACAATAGTAAAAACCATTGGAATTTCTAAAAGCAATACGAAATAGTGCAAAAACAGACCATACTTTGGAAAATAAACCTATCCAGCAAATTTCATTAAATTGTGTTTTCCCTACACCAAAATATAGTAAATATAATGAAAATATTTTCAATCAATCAATCAAATTTATTTGTGTACACAGGTAATTTTGGTGTTAGGTACATTATAGGTAGTCTCTCTGTGTGCTGCCACAGGTGGCATACAAATATTAGTACTTAATAAATTAAACATATTATACAACATTATTTAAACATTATTATTAGAATGAATAACATTAATTTACTTTATTTACATAATTATTATTTAAGATTTAAATTTATACGAGAGGAGATTGACGAAACAAGTATACGAAGCGAGTGTGGATGGAAGAGTTGAAAGGGTACGACCTCGGCGAACGTATCGCGATCAAATCGCGGATGTTCTCAAAAAATGCCAGGTTAAGAGTTCTCTAAACCGACGAGCATGCATGACGAGGTTAATGGACGTAGAAGAAGCGAAAGAGGTGTGTCAGGATCGTAGCAGGTGGAAATCCATAGTCTCTGCCTACCCCAATGGGAAACAGGCGTGATAATATGTATGTATGTATGTAAATTTATACATGATTTTTTTTTATTCTAAAATCCCTATTTTTCCCCTTAACATTTTTATGTTAAGGGGAAAAATAGCTGCCTGTCTATGTTTTTTCAAGGCGATAGTCAAAGGTATGGTATTGATATAGTAAAATTATTTGAAAGGTGTGTGTGCTTTACCATTGTTTTAGCATTTTCGATTTATGTTAGGGATGAATTTCGCAGGTGGGTGGTGACTGCCATTTTACTTTTGATTGAATTAGTCTGTTCCCTGCTGGAGAAGGCCTTTTCTAGGTTTGGGTCATCAACACGATCTTCTGCTTAAGCTTTGGTGACGTTAACATCCTAAATCCCTTTGTTTTGTTGTTCGTTATACTCCTTTATTTTCTGATTGAGTAATCTGAGATATATTATTTATTTTGCTTACTAAATACTTCCTCAGCCTTTCTTTTTAGGGTTCCGAAGTCCTACAAGGAACCCTTATAGTTTCGTCATGTCCGTCCGTCTGTCCGTCTGTCCTAATCCTTTACAGCTTAATAACTTCTACAGTTATAAACATAAGTAAATGAAATTTTGTTAAAAAATTGTCTACATATAGATCTCAATTTTAAAAGAATAAAAAAATCATTTTTACGTATTTTAGGGGTGGCGTCCATATATGTGAAATGGGGATGAATAATTTTTTTTCGCTGCACCCCCTCGTGTGGGGTATCATTGAATAGGTCTACTAAAATGAAGGTAATGTTTCATACACCACTTTTTTATCAGGTGTACCATCTGCGAAATATAGCCCGCCAAAGTGGCTTGCAATATGTCCCCCCCCCTGCCATTTCTAAACTATGCAATGTAGAAACTTATAATCTTCCACATTGATAGACCTTTGTGAAAACTCTCTTTTAAAATTATTTCGAGTATAATGTGATTATAATTTTTTGAGTTATAGAGAGAAAACTGAAAAATACTTAAAACATCCTAGTTCAAAGGTCATTGACCTTAGAGAAAAATAATTATAGCAAATAATGCTCCTTTAGCTGCTTTATATTTGAAAAAATCACAAAAAGTAACTTTGAAATGACATAACTTCTTAAATTAGCTTCTTGAATTTATCGCTAGATGGCGCTACTGACACACTGAGTCGCGAATGCTGCCGATTATTGCAAAAACTAAAATAGCCCTGATTAATATTCGATTTGATTCGTTTGTAATTACACCTACTTAAGGAACCCTATAATACTGAGCAATCTGAGCATGGCCCGACATGCTCTTGGCCGGTTTTTAACAAAATTGAGAATAACGCATATTTTTGTGGAAAGATCCGTCATGTAATACATTCCTCGGCCTTTGTTTGTATTTCTTTTCTAATTCCAGAAATCCCAGAGATTGTGTCTGCTTATACAAGTAGTTATTATAATATCTTGTATATTCCAGTCTGTAAGCTTTCTGGAGTTACGTCATAGGTTTGTTACTATGCCAACTTATAACTTAGGATTATTGTAATTGGAGGAATATCTTTTTGTTAAGCGAGTTTATAAGATGATTCGTTTGGAATTATTACGGAAACTACTATATTGGCCAACTTAACTTAATAATAATTTAGGTAATGTCATAATAATATAGTTCAATTGGGTTCATTTATACTGGATTTTTGCATGCATAATACAAGCAGAATATAGCACTGTTCCTAAACCACCAATTTTATATCTGGTACCACTTGTATTCTACGATGACAACGAATGATTCTTTCTTTCTTTCTTTCTTTTATAGGCCTATAGCATTAGTGGTTGTTAGTATGGTGTATCTAGTATATTTATTAAATCAAAATACTCAATAAAGACTGGGTCAAACCAACTGCAACGCATCACACACAACGCCATGCGTCGCGTTGCAGTGCATCAGGTGACGTTGTTATGTATGAAATCTTATGGGAGATGACACACCAAGCGCTCGAGTCACACGACTACGCGCAGCGGCGCTGGGTATACAGCTCCCATATGATATCATACATTACGTTATCTGTTGCAACGCGACACGCTGCGCTGTGATGCGCTGCAGTTGGTTTAACCCAGCCTTAATCTATGGTTAATGAATGTCACATCACCTCTGTCTCTAACCCTTCATCTGTCAAAACGATCGCTGTCAAGTCACGGACGGGCGTTTAACACTAAACCCCATTCCATAAAAAAACTGTAAACTGAGTCAAATTTGGCTCTCAGCACCGCTCAGCCATCAAGGAGCCCTCTAACCAAACAACTCAGTTGTTGTGTTTATTTTTTTCACTTAAGTACCTATGTTTCTTTATTTAGCTTGTCCGAGTTTTTTAAGTTGATCGCTGGCTGAAATGGCTGTTGCTTTTGAAGGGTTAAGCGTTTATTTTAGAGTTGAAATGTGTGATGTTTTTTCAAAGAAATATTTTTTAATATTTTTAATATTTTTGGGACATTTTTACACATCACCATCGAGTCCCAAACTAAGCAGAGTTTGTTCTATGGGTACTTTTTTTTTGTAAATACATACTTATAATACATAAGCAACACCCAGACCAACACAATCACTTATGTTCATAACACAAATATTTGTGTCCAGTGGGAATCGAACCCACAACCTCGTAATCAGCAGTCCGATACTCGAACCACTAGACCACAGAGGTCGTCAAAAAATGAAAATGATCAGAATCAGAATTATTTATTGCAAGAATGTTGTACAAAAAAGATGATAATTAATACTAAATGGATCATACATTCTACCATGAAAATGGTGTGCAAATTTTTATGCAAGGTCAAAATAATTATATTTTAAGCATGCCAAAGTCAATTAATAAAAAAATAAAAAAAATTAATAAATGTTAAAATCCCAAAGAATGTCACAAGAGTAAAAAAATAAATAAAAAAAAAAAGAAAATGTTGTTGTTTAATCAAGAATTCTGTATAAATGCTACATAAATAATCGACTTCATCAGGTTGTCGTCAGGTCTTCACCAAATTTATATGGTCCCAACCATCTCGAGAAAAAACTTTCAAACAAAAACAAAAAAAAATCCTAATCGGTGCTTATATATGCCTCGTTGGTCTAGTGGTCGCAAGCGCGACTGCTGAGCATGGGGTCCTGGGTTCGATTCCCGGATCGGGCAAAGTGTTATTGGGTTTTTGCATTAGGAAATTCTCAGTAACAGCCCGGAGTCTGGATTTGTGCCCGGTTAATGGCAATAAGCTCGCCCCCTATTACATGGGACTTATAACATAACTGGCGAAATGTGGGTGTACTATACACCTCTGCCTACCCCTTCGGGGAAATACAGGCGTGATGCTGGTGCTTATATGTCGGAGTTATTCCCGAACATACTTAAAGAATAAAAAAACATATACAACGTGGTATTGAAATAACTGAAAACCTCTTAAGGGGTCATTGTACTCATCAGTATGAACAACTTTTACTATGGGACCAAAACTAAATCGCGAAAATTTCATCAGCTTTGTCGATTTATGTGAACACAAATTTAGGGAACGGCTGATATTTTTTTCGCGATTTCCGAGGTGGTCCTATAACAACGTATGTACTTAGAAATCGCTACAAATTTATGCGCCTTCCGAATTATATTAAAAAGTTATACAGAACAGCTACTAGATTCTTGACGAATATTTAGTGATCTTTCTCTTGATGTCTTATTAGAAAACGCAAAGCTACCGTATTCCAAAAAGGTTGTATATAAATTATGAATAAATTTTAAGAATAAGATGGCACGTATCCAAGGCCAGTATTATATTATGTGCTAAGGCCTAATAATATTGCACCAGAAGGTAGCCACCTCCTTTTCTTATTGACTTACTAAACCCAACTAAACCAGTACACATTTCCCTCATTCTGTATACGCTTAAAGAGAACGATATGACACTCGGTAAACAGGGCCATATCGTTAAGGAGGGGTCTTATAAAAAGTTGGCACACATAGATTGTTTCGAGCCGTTGTTGCAGATACGCGTACCTAATAAAACAATGATTGACTCAGTACGGGGACAAGAACGTGACTAGAATTTTACGTCCAATTTTATATCCGTACATAAAAACAAGGCCCTACACTACGTGAAAGATTCATAACACGGCTCATGTGCTTGTACAGCTATGTGACTCATGGTTTGCGTACAATGGAAGGTTTTCGCAGATGCTCACTCGCATTCCCATAGTGGTTTTAGTGTGTAAGAGCACATTCAAGGCGTTGTGCTCATGTATGAGCACAGCCTATGTTCATTTTATGTCTCATTATTTAGGTCGTTCGCTGACTTTGTTATTTATATGCGGAGTTCACACGGCCTGTCTCGGTAGGAAATAGGCTGTGCTTAATCGAGTTCTCACCACAACCTTTACGATTTTTAAGATCGAAATTCAAGCAGGCGAAAATGATTCGAATATTTTAATCCGGATCCGAGTACAGAAGCTTTTCGATCCGCGGAAAATCGGATTCAAATTAGCCTTGTTGAGATTACCTGTGCTTGTTGGATCTCGTGTAGCGTGCCCAAACAAACTGTTGATAGGTTCGTTACAAACAAAGGATTAATTAGCAGGATATGTTTATGGATACTAAGGGTCGAAGGTTTAATAGGCTTTTGGAGGAATCCATTAACGAGTAGAGATTAGCAGTGCGGTCTTTGCGGAAAGATTTACCCCCGGTTCCTGAAAAGCTGATATTGCTGTCAAATCTAAAGAATCAAAAAAAAACCCAAGGATTGGTTGTTATAACCAACATGAATCAATCAACAGCTGACATGAAATTTTACAACAAATGAAATGATCAGCTTTTTAGAAACCGGAGGAAAGTATTTTTACAGAAGCCATTAAAAATTTTGGTACAATGTGTATTAGTTGTACGCTGTACTTAATAATAGTGTACTTCGGCTACGATATTATCACTCAATGTTCTCATAATTATTTGGTATTTACAAATCAGTGCAGAAATATTTTACCTACCTATTTCATTTCTTCTCGGAGATTACATGGTGAGGGCTGTCAATGGATAATTTAACATAATTTCCCTTTCAAGCATCGTAAAGTAGACACAATAGAAAATCACGATGCCACAGGTATTGCTTAAACGCATAATAAATTAAATACCATAATATTAATTTATTATTTGCTTGTTAATTAATCAGACAATGCAATATCACTGTTCAATTGTGTATGATTATTGTGAGTGTGATGCGATTTTCCATATTTGTAGCAAAAATATTGCATGTTCCTGTTTGTTTATTTAATACGAACATTTATTTTTTGCTATTATCGTATTCATTAATGCCAATTATTAACAACTGATGGGGCAGTAAAGTTCTGGAGTGGCGACCGCGTACTGGAAGGCGCAGCGTGGGTTGGCCCCCCACAAAGTGGACCGACGACCTGGTGAAGGTCGCGGGAATCCGCTGGATGCGGAAGGCGCAGGACCGGTCGTTGTGGCGATGCTTGGGGGGAGGCCTGTGTCCAGCAGTGGACGTCTTTCGGCTGAAATGATGATGATGATGATGATTAACAATTTAATATCGGAAATTATTTTCATACAAACAGGATGGATATTATTTTATTATATAACAATGTGTAATTGATATAACTGAAAACCTTTTAAGGGCTGTTGTACTCATCATGTGAGAAACTTTTACTACTGCTTTTTACTTTTCCTTTTTTAGGGTTCCGTACCCAAAGGGTGCAAACGGGACCTTATTACTCTCGCTACGCTGTCCGTCCGTCCGTCCGTCTGTCTGTCACAGGGCTGTATCTTTGTAACGGTAATAGATAACCAGTTGAAATTTTCACAGAAAATGTGTTGCTATGAGGTGTATCACAACAAATACTAAAAAAAAAAAAAACAAAATCCAAAGGGGGTCTCCATACAAGAAACCTCGAAAAACATGCATTTTTTTTCACGTTTTTGTTCCTGCTCTATCTTCAAAACAGTAGTACATACCAGCGTCAAACTTGGTCTGATTATAGTGCATACTATTTAACTAGTTAGCAAAAGATATTAAAAATAGGGCAAACATAGACATATGTGGTGGTAACTACGTAAGAAAGAGATGCAAAAATTCACATTTCGCGTACGTCGTTGATGTCTTTTGACAAACTCTCGTAAATTAAATCAGTTTCTATGGGGTATCAGGTCAATGGGTGGTACGGAACACTTACTGCGTGAGTCCGACTCACACTTGGCTGGTTTTTATTTTCATCATAATATTTGTGTATGTATTACCAAAGTTTATAAATGGTTAAACTGTGGTATTACTGTGGCGAACATAACAACTGACTTTGTTTTGAAGACGATTTATTTGATTATCGGATACATAGTTCCTTTCCTATGCAGTCAACAGTTCAAGTGGCCATTAAAGATTGATATCGCAAACAGGATAGTAGTCGTAAATTTAAATTACGTATTGTTTGGAAACCACACTGATACACGACCGGGATACAGGCATTAGATGTCCTATTCATTATGAAGCTTATAAATAAATTAACTGGCTGTCTGTGGCTTCGCTTACATAAAACTTAGGAAGATATGCGTAATTTTACGGTTCTGCTCGACTATGCAGCGTGTAGCGTTTTTGTCGTCTGTATTGATTGTTCTTTCCTTATTTTTGTACTGGCAAATTATAATATGAAAAATTATTCAAATCGGATTAATGATTAACGAGCTGTGTTGGAAAAGTTCTAAAAGAAAAATACGTTTTCTCTCACTTGCTCGGAAATTGGTACATTATTCAAAAAAAAAAAAAACATCAATCGGCTCTTTTCCGTACGCAACGAAATAACAGGCCAGTAATATCCAACACGACAATAATAAATAAAACCACTTAGAAAGTACTCGGCTTCGCCTCGTACTTCCAATATTACTCGGCCGTCAATTGTTTTATTTCAGGCCTCGACAGCTATGTACTATTTTTGACGTTTTTTGAAACTAGAATATTTTCATTTTAAACGGGCAATTTGCTTCGACAATTACAAATTCATACACAAGTAGTTTCACTTTCAAATCCTCCGGAGTGCAATCACAAATTTGTATCGAAAAATCGAAAGCAACTATAAATATATTTAGCAAGTAACTCGGTAGGTACTTAAAGTGTGCATATTACTACAACCCAATGGCATTAAATATTAAATTAAAACTGCAGCATGTAATCTTAGTATTTATTTTTCTTCTAAAATAACAAATTTTATAATAAAACAAAGTTTAACCGGATTAAATCGCGTATATTATTAATAATATTGTACGGTAGATTAAAATATATTTTTAGAAATATCTGTAAAGACGCTTGTCATCTTAGTCTACCTGCGACGACGAACTGCTGCAAAGCTTTCGAAACGTCAGGAAAACCAATTTAAATTATATACGCGATTTAATCCGTTAAACTTTGTTTTATTATAATGTGTAGTGATGTTAGAACTAGAGTATTATTCGTTTTCGGGATATATAAGGTTATCTATTTAAATGAAAGTGTAAATAATCTTTCATAGCATTTATTAAATATTGAAACACTTTATTTACCAGAATATTATTTATCATCTGAAATTACATTACTCTTTAGGCTTAAAGTACGCCACTAGCATCTTAAATAATTATTTACCAAAATTAATACCAATAGCGATAAAACATTATAAATAACGTAAACTGACCTGACTTGTTCCAGCGGATACCAATATTCCTTCAACGACCGATACACTTCTACTTATTGATCTTTACACTTCGGCGTCGCAGCAAGCACTGAGCTGCGCACGGCCGTTCCATTGTTTTAATAAACTATCCCCGCCACTTTACTTGTACAACAGGCGGTAGTGATGGACTAACAATTTAATTAAATAACTGTAGTACTGTAGTGATCGCGAAAACCTAATAAATTATTATAACAAATTTTCTTCTAACATCAGATATTTAATTAATCATACACTTTTCTTCGGTCCGCGTAGTAAAAGAAAGAAAGAAAGAAAATATTTATTTCAGTCTCGGTACAGGCGAGAGAAAAAAAAAATCTAAAAATAGTATATTATCAATAAACTTAAAATATACATGCCTGTAATAGGTACTTATATGAAACTTTGGCATTTAATTTGTTTTCAAAAAACTTTGTGTTTTATGTTATCTTTGTATTTTTTTACAATTAAAAATAGGTAAATAACATCTAAAGCTGGCGACTGACCAGAGCATTCTGGCGTAACTTAACATTCGCATCAAGAGTGTTACGTTACGGCGGCGGCGCGGCGCCGGCGATTTGAAAAATTGACGCGGAGCGGTCGGCTCGCAATTCGATACGAAACCGAATTTTTACAAAATTTCCCGGCAGTCGCCGCGCCGTCGTTATCTTATGTGATAAATTGATAATAGTTGCTATTTTGTTGTTGTTGTTCTTGTTTTCAAATAAATACCAAAAAAATTGGTTAAAAGTACAGTGTGCAGGTTTCTTCGGCCCACACTGCAGCACAATGTACTAAGCTTGAGGCATTTAATTAAAACTGCGAATTGAAATTCCCGCGTTTTGGGGCTCGTTCCCGCTTTGTTTTCATTATCATTAACTGGAGTGCGATTAATCTTCGTTACTCCACCAATTATTGTGGACTGCAAAGAAGCCTGCATTGTTTGTGAGCTATGAATTTTATTGATAGTAAATACATTTCGGGGTTTGTAACCCCGATTTTTTTGTTTTAGTTTAAATAAAAAGCAAATATTATCAATTTTCTGAAATAATCCTTAAGTTTAATCCACATAGGACGGGCGGGGACGGGAAAGGCGCTAGGATTGCAATAAAAAAATCCTTATTCTTATAACATTAGAAACTACAATACGGGAGCATATTGCCTACCCTACCCTATTCTTTGTCTCTGCATTACCCTAAGGTTGTCTGGTAGAGAACGCCTATGGCGTTAAGACCGCCTTTGTACCCTGTTGTGCATAAAGAATTAAATAAATATTGACGACGGGAGGACGGGTCCGTCCGCACCTCCGCCCGACCGCAAGGCGGCATAGTCTAATCTTAAGGTGCGGCACTGACGATGCTCCCATTCTGACGTCGTTTTAAAGACTACATCCAAAAAAAGTTTGACTAGTTCTAAAAATAACATACGTTTTCAACATTCACGGACAGATTTCGGAATGCGGCCACGCCATTCGGACTTTTGTATACATATTCAGTGGCACCTTTTATAAGTATATAATTATTTTGAATTAAAATTACTGCGTCTTCCCGTGCCGTGCACTGTGCACCCAGCGACAAAACCTGCGTGCACTAATAGCACCCATATTAAATAACAAAGAGATTTTGATTGTTCCAAGTACAGTCGACAGCATGACAGTGGTAACACGTCAATTCGAAAACCGCCCTTACTGCTTACGAAATAAAGATCCTGCTAATGTCAAAGTGTTACCACCGACGTGCGGTCGACCGTACCTATAATTTTATTTCAAAGCACGCGGAATGACAAGTCCAGTGTTTATGAATGAAATAAGATGAGATGATAATTTAAATGTTTTTAATTAGTTTGACTGTTATAACGATTAAAATTAGAGATGCGCCGAATAGTGGTTTCACCGAATAACCGAATACCGAATATTATTCGGTTTAACCTTTACCGAACCGAATAATTCGGCCGAATACAAATAGTGGAAAAGATGCCGAATACGCCGAATACCTACCGAATACCAAACGAATATTCGGCGCATCTCCAATTAAAATATCAAATTATTATTACTATCTGCATAGTATATACTTACTTAAAGAATCCCTTGATCATTATAATTGATTTAAACCTTTATTGGCGTCACCGACATTTTATTGATTCACTATGCTAACTACTCTAACCATTATCCTAACCTCTAACAAAATAACGTTGCCAAGCAACGTTATCATAAACTTACATCCAATTATTACTAACACGAGTTTGAACACAGAGTTAGTCGCGATACGTTAATTGCATTTGGAACTTAGTCTCTGAACGCGCTTTTACTTGAATGAAGTTAACTTGTTACGATGTTCTGTTTATTTTAATATAGTTCAGGTTACTTAGGGCTCGTTTATGGATACGCGGCGCGGTGCGTCTACGTAAACGAGAATGAATATCGTCATTATGTTTGATTTGCGCGTGTGACGCCGCGGGCACCGCCGAGGTAGGGATGTGAAATAATAATCGATTATTAATAATATCGATTATTTTTATTGATTGTTTGGGTCGATTATTATTTCAACACGTTGACAAGTACTGGACTGTCATTGTTATGAGGTAACTTTTAACACACATATTATGTCGCCTATTATTTCCCACTGGGGTAGGCAGAGACTGGATTTCCACCAGCTACGATCAATACAATACAAATACTCTGTATTGTACACAAAAAAGCAACATACATGACTTATTTATAAGGATATGTACAATGGGTGGTCTTATCGCTCAAGGCGATTTATGATCTTGACCTAAGATTATGTTTTTCTATAATCTAAGATCTTGACACTTTATTTGCCTTTACTATATTCAATTTCACACCGTTTCAATTAACGTCTTCTACCTCGGCCCAAAATGAACAACAAATCCCCGTCAAATCACAACAAAATGAGAGTTAAATGAGCCCTGGTTATTTACGACCCGTTTAATACTAACTGAAGGGCAATAAGTTATCCGGTCATTAACACTAATACAGCCCTTATTAGTTAAGCTTTTAACTGTTTGTATGTCAGATAGTTATTTGTTCTTGTCACTTGTTCCGTTTGAACTTTAAAGGTTAACTAATAGGTGTAGAGATAGTGGGTTTGTTTTTAAATTTGTTGGGGCCGGTTGTCGTTGTTTTAAAATTAGCCTGACAGTCTTTTTAGGGTTCCGTAGTCCTACAAGGAACCCTTATAGTTTCGTCATGTCCGTCCGTCTGTCCGTCTGTCCTAATCCTTTACAGCTTAATAACTTCTACAGTTATAAACATGAAAATGTAAATTATTTTTTTGAAAATGTAAATTATTTTTTGTTTAAAAATTGTCTAGATATAGATCTCAATTTTAAAAGAATAAAAAAATCGTGATTATGTATTTTAGGAGTGGCGCCCAAGCGCCCGCCCATACATGTCAAATGAGGATGAATTTTTTTTTTCGCTGCACCCCCTCCTGTGGGGTATCATTGAATAGGTCTACTAAAATGAAGGTTATGTTACATACATAACTTTTTTATTAGGTGTACCATCTGCGAAATATAGTCTGCCAAAGTGGCTTGCAATGTCCCCCCCCCCCTGCCATTTCTAAACTATGCAACGTAGAAACTTATAATCTTGCACATTGATAGACCTTTGCAAAAACTCTCTTTTAAAATTATTTCGAGTATAATGTGATTATAAATTTTATTAGTTTTAGTTATAGTGAGAAAACTGAAAAATACTTAAGACGTCCTAGTTCATAGGTCATTGACTTTAGAGAAAAATGAGCTTAGCAAATAATGCTCCTTTAGTTACTTTCTATTTAAAAAAATCACAAAAAGTAACTTTGTGTTATATTGATATGACACACTTCTTCAATTTAGCTTCTTAAATTTAGCGCTAGGTGGCGCTGTTTGGAAAAACTAAAATAGCAATGATTAATATTCGATTTGATTCGTTTGTAATTAGACCTACTTAAGGAACCCTAATCTCTATAATACTGGTAGGGTTACCCTATAATACTGAGCATGGCCCGACATGCTCTTGGCCGGTTTTTTTAAATTAAAAACACCAATCACGCCTTAATTTGTACTCCAAACTCTCATTTAGTTCAACTAAATAGATACAACTTAACCCTTCAAATGAAGCTTGAATACAAAACTAGAGCGAAATATTAAACTTTTTGGTTGAAAATAATTAACAAACTTTCACTAAGAGGAAAGTGCTGCAAGTTTAAATGCCCGTGACCCTTTGGAGGTAGCCAAGCGTGGGGTACGTGGGAAACCCCAACCTCCTACTTACTACAATCATTCTTTGTACGTGAACTTGCATGTATGTTTAAGTAATGTGTACATTGATAAATCGTGTGTAATTGTGAATGTAATATCAGTGCAATCGATCAAATTTTATGTAGATGACCCTCTAATTCCTTATGGTTAAAGAAATTTTAAATGTTTTATTTTCGAGGATGTTATTTTATCTAGATTTTTCGTTGTATGGCTTATGTTTTTTCAGGCGTGACAATAAATAAGTTGGATCTTTTCGCTTTTTTGATCATGTTACCTTGAATTCTTTTGTAACAAAAATAGATAATTATGTTATTCAGTCTAACAAATTGGATGTAAATCCGTGAAATTACTATTCGTTATTAGTACTTAATAAAAATTAGACAGATGGACGATAAAAACACGGAAGTGCGTCTAAATGGCTGTGAACCACGCTATTCATTCACTATTACTGTGCAAATATCAATTAATTTAATAGAAACACAATGTCATTGATATTTTATTTATGTAACGTGTTGTTTTCATTAGCAAACTGAATTTAAGCATGTAAAAAATATCATTGTAATTTTTTTTAACTAAGCTTCCGTTTAATTTGTTCTAAACTTATTTAGATTTATAGAAAGAAAGAAAAATGTTTTATTTAGTACAGTCAAAGGCACACAATAACAATAATATACAA
Source organism: Asteroscopus sphinx (assembly GCA_949699075.1). NCBI lineage: Eukaryota > Metazoa > Arthropoda > Insecta > Lepidoptera > Noctuidae > Asteroscopus > Asteroscopus sphinx. Next base: position 9,780,562 of record OX453022.1, on the reverse strand, counting down.
TTTTATTATATATATTACATGTCTTAAAAGTATAATTGTGTACCCCACGGCTGCACCAAATAGGCCCAGTTCAGCATAAATGCCAGACAACTAGTGGCTGGCGCTGGTTTTCAACTGGACCTTGTTTGAAGTGTCACGGTGTCAGTTATACGAGAAATTCAACATCACTCAATCTCACTAAGATGTTTGTTTGGGTTTGGTATGACATACTTAACCTTATTAATGCTTACTAGAATTCTCGCCCTAAACACCATTAATGCAGATAACATTCACTCTATCCAAGGATTACATCGAGCATTCAATCCAGCTTCCAATATCGGGATTGCACATTTGAAACGGGAGTTATAACCCTTTGTGTGCCACAGACGTTCACATACGTTCCAAGAAAAGGTGGATCCAATTCAATCTTGTAGCTTTGTCATACATCTAGCTTTTGAAGTCTTAATCTGACGTACACCTGAATTGTTTATTCCAAGAATTCTAGGTGAAATTGACGAAGGCTGCGAAAATTTTAGGCGAAGGCTTCGAAGTTTTTGGTGTAGACTTTTGTAATGTAAGATTAATTTGTTCTTATTTGGATTCGGGAGTAATTGGTGGTTGGGTTGTTTGTGCCCCACTAACTACATTGTAGGGTTATAATTAGAATAAGATAGTCGTCAATTTTTGGAAGATGGAGTCGTTTAATAACAAACGTGAGAACGGAATTATTTAGGTATTTGTTAACATGAATTTAACTGCCTTAAAAAAGCAGCAGAAATGGATACTAAAATATCACGTGCAATTTTCTCATCTAGGTTTATTTAGCTCGTTTCGCCATCCTAAGCCATAAAAAAATTGAAGAAGTGTTACTTTTGGATTTCAATAAAAATACTACATTATCATCTCATAAATTTAATATAATGATAATCATCAAGATTTGCAGATGGATTGGTGTCTGCATACTAGGTTGCTGGCTGCTACCTTTTTTTTATATTCGAGTAGGAAACCTTTAAAAGGCTGCCGGCCTCATGGAGGACAGAGGCCGGGGTGTGTGGGATTTTTACCCACTAAAACCCAAGCCATCTTCAGCACAATAAGGGGGACTCCTGGAAAATAATGAGCCTCCGGAGCCCTTCCTGTGCTACGCCTATTAGACAATAGACACGTCTCAAGGGAGACTTTATTGTCTCCCCTTACACTTTCCCGATTGGATTGGTACACGGCGGCCCGAGACTACTTCGTGCCATCGGCATCCCTGAGGTCATTTTACTGAACACACAGAGCCTCCTGCTGGCTGCTACCTAATGCCCATATCTGTTACGCTACATATCATCATCATTTCAGCCGAAAAACGTCCACTGCCGGGCATAGGCCTTCCCCAATAGGGGGGATATGCCATAATCGTCACGCTTGGCAGGCGAGTTGGCACGCACCAAACTTTATGGCGGCTGTGAAACCGAGTCGTATGAGGCGCGCAGTATCAAAATTTTGAATGCGCGGGCGCTGCGCAGGCTAACTTCACAGCCGCCTAAATAATACCTGCAAAAACAGACTAAAAATCACAGACATCTGACAGGCATAGAATTTAATAGTTAATTTTCAGGAACACCCCTTAATTTCCCTGTCAAAATCCGACTTCCTCTTAACAGCCCTGTAATTACATGACCATTAATTTGTGCTCACACAACAAACCTTTTGTTGGCCCACTGGCCCATTCTTAATGGACAAAAAGAGGCCATTGTGTACCCGTCAAAACAGCAGTCGAAAGTCTCTGTGGAAATTAAAGCAGGCGCAATTAATATTAACGTTAATTAGAGATGGGACCTAGTCGATGAAGTTAATCGAATGTGAAAATCTATTAATATTGTTATTTTTTAAGAGAGGACGTTCAAAGTATGCTTTTATGCCTAATTGCCTATACAATGATCACGAATTTCTAAAACACGTTGTATTCCTGTGCCTAATTTCAATTTTATATTTTTATACGTAACACGTATCAGTTTTTCGATATTCGTATCTAGTTTTTAATGTTACCGTCTTATTAGCAAAACGATTAGGTGTATACTAAAATTCTCATTACGAAAGAAGAGTTAAGTTTCTTAGCTAAGAAATTGTTGTTTATATGCAAAAATATCAACAATTGCCTGTTAAACTTTGAGTCAAAATTGACACCTCAACTATCTACCATTTCATAACAATAGACTTTATGTAGCATGTATCATAGGTTTATCAAGATGTAACAACTACTGTGATAGAACTAACTACAGACATTTAGTCTCAAGGCTTCACAAAATCGACTAATAAATTCACAGCTCATAAGTTAAAACGACAAATGCTTGTTGTTGTTTCTCACACAATAAATTATTAGGTACTTTCGTTTACGATTCACGTAGTTTATGTCTATTACAGTAATAAAATTGACTAATCGATGTAGTCGAGTAGAATATGAGTTAATATCGATGTTATTTATATAGTAAGATTCTGTCTTTATTTGTAAATATAACTACGAGTTTTATAAGTTTTTATCGTTTTTCGCTTAGTTTTGATTCGCCGAAAAAATACTGGGCACTGTAATTTTAAACTACCAAGTCTTCCAACCGAAGCTCGCATTAAAAATTCATTTCCAAATTCGCATTTCCAGAGTGATTTGATTTGACGTTTACATTTGATAGTGACTCGAATAATATTACTCCTATTACCGGTGTTGAGGGCGTGCCTAAGAATCTCACATTCACAATTCACATAAGATAGACTATCAACTAGTAACTAAGCTTGTATTCACTGTAAGCGGAATCCATTATTTCTAAGTTCTCAGAATATTTCAGTAGGTAATACTCGACTATTAATTTTGGTTTTACATGTTCATTCCGCCCCGCCTAGCTTTTGACATTAGGCACTAGGTAATTTACGTTGATATGCCACAGGCTTTATGTAACAAAGACATCGTTTACTTTAATTATATAATACGTAGGGATATATAAGATTAATTTAAGCATTCCAACTTGGTGTACATTTAGAACAATTTATCACACAAACTATAGTTTTCAGTGTACGGAAAGGTCAACTCACCCTCACCGGTGTTGGCAAAGACGAAAGACCAAAAAGATAAGTCATTATGGAAAATATTATCGCGGTCATTAGTGATTATTATCTCGACACAAATAGTTGACTTATTGAAATCTCAATAGGTACTCGACAAATGAATTAGGTTTTCCTCTAATGCTCATCACTAGTGCCTCATACAGTAAAAAAAGTAGTGATGGAAACGTCGGATCAATTTAAAGCCGGTCCGAAGCTTGATTGATGGCAGCTTTGACGAAGTAAATTAAGAGACTTTTTTCTTTTCTTTTTAAACGTGATGTAGGCCGTGAATTAGGCTCCTAGATTTATTTAAGGAAGCCTTGACTGTGCCGCTTGAGCACGCTAATTTATTTCTGCGCGGAAAGATAAAATGGTGCTTATACCTTTTTTTTGGTTTTGATAAAGTATTTAGGGAAGTTTTTATGTGTAATGGTTTCAAATGAAGCACCTTTAACATATTTCTTTTTAGTGCTTCAGTAAAGGCTGATTATCACGGGGATAGTTTCGCCAGGCGCGACTCGTTCTGACTTTGTCTTTCTATGCGAGAAGAAAGAGATAACATGACTCTCGCTTGGTAAAACTCTTCCCGTGCAGAGGAGCCATTACGGTCATATAAAAAATACTACATGGCATCAATCATTTGATTCAAAATAGAACAGAGTATCGTAAATTATTATGAAGTACGACCATGAAAACAAACCAAACATTGTTTATAGCTATTACGAGATTTTCCGAAAACATTTTCTCACTGCCCTTTCCCATAACAAAACCTACGTAATCGGATGATCTATACCTAACACTATTTTCTTTTAAATATATTCACACTAAAGGTATCAAACGATCACCACAAAGATTCTAACAATAAGCGACGTACATAAAGTAGAAAACGGAAATAAACAACTTTTATTTTCTTTACGTTTTCACGGGTAACCCAGTTTATACTTAAAGGGAATCTTTAAGTAGGGTTGCCAAACCTAAAATTACACATAATAATTATAGTCGGTGTGGTATAGCGTCTATCTTTACACAACCGGTCAAAACAAACAAAAATAGTAAGCTTAACCACCTACTTACTACATTTTGTTCCTACTGAATATACTTGGTATTCAAAAAATTAAAATCTCTAATCAGCTGCATTTCCTTAGCAACCAAATACCATCATGGATGCTAACCAAAGCTGTCCTTACATAAAATCCTATTAAAACATGAATTCTGTTTAATAAAAAGATTTTTTTAAATTTTCTTATTCTACCTTTCACACGAAATATCACAACAATTTAATAAAGTTTACGATTATGATGTACAAAAAACTGAGTTTTTTACCAGCAAACCTTAGATTTATTTTTTCATTCAACATTATTTTTACAGGTAGGTACTTGGTTCAAAACTACTATATTTTTTTCTAAAAAGTTGGCAGCCCTATGTATGAGGTACCTTAAGATAAGCCGGGGAGGTATTATCGTATAAATGGGACCGAGCACGCGAGGACCGATTCAAAGGGATAACGCTTTGATGTGACGGTACAACGTATCTTAGAAATCATTAGATGGTACGCCGAATAATTGCAAATTATTATACGTTGAAGAGTTTTGGGTGATACGTGAAGCTTAAAAGTAGTATACTACTGATTTTTAAGCTTAATGTTAAGGGGAATGTAGCAGCCAAGTGGCGCCCCCATCAGTAAAAACATTATTACTCGCTGAATACATAATTTATCGAAAATTCGTTTTTATGTATTGAAGTACAGGTACTGTAGTTTAATCAGAAACTATTAACTTTGTAAAATATAGTTCGCTACAGTAGTTAAGTGCCGTTTCGCACTTTTTCTACAACTCATCTACAACTACAGCGAGGTATAATAATCAGAGGTAGTCAGGTAGATTAAAATATATTTTTTTAAATATTTGTAAAGACGCTTGTCATCTTAGTCTACCTGCGACCACGAAATGCTGCAAAGCTTTCGAAACGACAGGGAAACCATTTTAAATAATATACGCGATTTAATCCGGTTAAACTTTGTTTTATTATAATGTGTAGTGATCGCGAAAACCTAAGAAGTTATTAATAACATTGTATTATCTTTATATGATATTAAAGATATATTAATATCTCTTGAAATAATTCATTCCTGAACAGTAATTTTACTATTAATTTATGTATAAATAAATTAATGTCCTTATTATGAGTGTATAATGAGTGCATATTAGAAAGAAAAAATTTTAACGTAACGTACGTTACATAATTTATTAGCAATAAATAAGTTTGAACTATTAAAATATTCGAATCGCTGACACTACAGATTTACCTACAGTTTCTGAAAAGGTGATCAACGCAAAAATGTACTAATCGGCTATCAAATCTCATGTCAAGTGTTGTGATTGGTTTTTAGTATTTTTGTCGACCAATCACAGGAGCTGACATTAGATTTGACGATTAGCCTTCCAGAAACCAGGACTGAGTCTACTATTTTTACTAGGTAATGTCGATAACTTGAAACCTAATTCTGTAATCTGCAATCCATGTACCCCAGTTTCACTCTAGGGAACACCTTAATAACCCTTATACATAATCTATACTGAAAACAAGTAGGTACTCGGTAACTGCTATATTATCACCTACCTACACGGCTCCTCCACAATCACTTGCTTGCTATTAAACATTCATCCCGAAACTCGTGTCTCGTAAACAGTTAACCTGAAAATGCGACACGGGTCCATAGCGACCATATAGGACCGTATAGGACAAGCGACCTCCCATAGGAACAATTCGTAAGGCCATGGAACAACAGCCGGTGATAATTAATGTATTTGTAACACGAACCTTATTAGGCTAGATGCCGGGATAGTTAAGTGGGGATTTTTAGAATATGAATAACGTTAATAGATTATAAATGATAAATTACTTCGTGGGAGATAGTGATAATGACTTAATTAAAGTTCTAATAAGAAAATTTTGGTTTGGTTTAGAGAATAATCTGTTCAGATAATAGTACTGATTGCAGTGGTATTTTATGTGTGAAGCTATAGCTCATTTTATACTTAATCATTTATTCAATTTTATCGTCAAACCGAAACTTAACAACATTGCTGATGCGAACCTTAGTAATGTAAGCAATATATGCATCTACAAATTAATCTGAACAACAACAGTATACGTTTCAACAAAAGCTTTCGCTTCCATTTTTTTACTGTACAATATACGTTCGCACTTAAACAGAAAACGGTGAAAGAATACAATAAACTTTATTATACTCAACGGAAAAATAAAAATAGGTAAAACCTCAGGTATGTAGTACAGTACAATACAGTAGTGGTGCGCTTTCAAAGGCGATGGGGGACGTGTATCGCGTGCGACTGACACCGGAACCTAGCCTTTTTTCTCAGCGATCCTTTGTTGGACTTCCTTTGGCTAGAGGGAGGTCATCTAAGGGGAGGTCTATTGTACCGGGTCAATTTGAATATTCAAGTATGGGGCACGCTTAGTGAACGATGTCAATGGCTGCCATGTCGAGTGGATTTTTTAGGACGCAAGCCGTTGCCGTTGAGGCAATTAGTTTTAAATATGGGCATATATTTTAGTCGGTCGCATTTGCAGGGTTAATTTTTTTTTATTAGTTTATAATTTTTGTTTTGGATTTAATCTTTTTGGTTCATTTGCGTTGTTATACTTATATTTTAGGCCGATTTGAATAGACTTTTAATATTTCTTATTGATCTACTTCAAATAATAAAACTAATTAAAGAAAAGCATACAAAGACACTACCCACCTATTTACATTTAATTATCATTCCGACAACCTTAAACGAAACAGAATAATGACTAACCATTAGTAAAACGTGAAACTAAAAGCTGATTAAAAGTACGAGTGATAAAAGTATACGTTATAAATTATACCTAGAAATATTTTATTTTTAATGCTTTTTAATTTAAGCACCATGTTACATGCACAAGCATTTATTTTGGGTAGTCAAACTGACACCGGCTCTGATCGGATCGGTTCAACAATAAATAGCCGAAATTTCCCGCCAATTTTCCGCCATCATGGATTTTTATTTATGATAGGCACGCCAGCACTAATTAAATAGGTTCACTTTTTCGTTTATGTAAATACTTTTTGGGCTACTGAAGTAATCTAGACGACTGAGTAACCTCTTTAAGGTTTCAAATATTACTTTACCTTAATCCATAAACGTAAAATATTCTAGTTCTTTATTGGATGTAGATAATAAACTAACAAAGCCTTATAGGCTTGCCAGATAATAATATATGAACCCGTAATAAGCTAAATAAAATACAGGGTAAAGATATTTTTTTAGGTACGGTGCAATATTTTCCTCAAATAAAGATATCGCCATAAAACAAGGCTGTTTTAATTGTCTTCCGTAAAAAAATCTAAAACCCGTATTTTATGCTGGTAAGGTAACCCTTAAATCAAGAAGTGGCAGGTGGCAACCCTAAAGCCTACTGATGAATACGTTAAAATAGAAAATTATCTATTTCCTTGTAAATTGTTTGTGATACCTACATAATTTCAACACCAAATGCAGAGAAGCTCAACATTTTGAACCGAAATAAAATGCTTCCAGTCTCAGATTAATACTTCCAGTATTTTATTCTAGTTCACTCGTGTTATTTAATCTAAGTTTACATTTATACGTTAATGATATGTAAACACGGCTTCGTATCTCAGTGATATTATACTTGCCGAGATATGCTTGATAACTTAATGTATGTTGTATGCTTGTAGAAACCGTTCTCTTAGATTTTAACATAGTAATTGGTTCCATTATGTATGTTTTGTTGATTCATCTTAGTGTTACGGCGTTTGCTAGCCTGGAAAGGAAACTACAATTATTGTAGATGTAAGATTAAAAATATTATTTACAAATTATAATAAAACAAAGTTTAACCGGATTAAATCGCGTATATTATTTAAATTGGTTTCCCTGACGTTTCGAAAGCTTTGCAGCATTTCGTGGTCGCAGGTAGACTAAGATGACAAGCGTCTTTACAAATATTTCTAAAAAATTATTTTAATCTACCGTACAATATTATTAATTAAAATAGTTTCGATGCACGCAGTAATCACTCACAATATCATTATCTTTTACAGTGTTGCGTGCTGTTTGGGACTTGATTATTTTAAGGACTGGGTTCCAAACAGGTGGTAGCTGCCAACCATCTTCTCTATTAAAATTAGGAGGTTTTTTAATTTCAATAGCCTCACGGAGCATTCTAGGTACATATCGGTTTTCCTTCGCCAGAACTTGTGGTTTATAAAATCGAAGAAAATGGTTGGGTTTGTCTAGGGCATGTTCACACACTGCAGACTTTGTGGAGCGTCTGTTCTTGACGTCTGCTATATGTTCTTTAATTCTAGTGGCTATACTAAGCTTTGTTTGCCCTATGTATGATAACCCACAATCACAATCAATCTTGTAGACCCCTGCATCTTGTAAGGGAATCATCCCCTGCATCTTGTCTTTTTAATAGAGAAGATGGTTGGCAGCTACCACCTGTTTGGAACCAAGTCCTAAAAATAATCAAGTCCCAAACAGCACGCAACACTGTAAAAGATAATGATATTGTGAGTGATTACTGCGTGCATCGAAACGATTTTAATTAATAATATTGTACGGTAGATTAAAATAATTTTTTAGAAATATTTGTAAAGACGCTTGTCATCTTAGTCTACCTGCGACCACGAAATGCTGCAAAGATTTCGAAACGTCAGGGAAACCAATTTAAATAATATACGCGATTTAATCCGGTTAAACTTTGTTTTATTATAATGTGTAGTGATCGCGAAAACCTAAGAAGTTATTATTATTTACAAATTAGTAAATTTAATAATAAACGTAACTTTTCCGTAAGAACTTATTACTCAAAAGATAAGCTAAAATATTAGTTTATTACTTACATTTATTGTTTAAAACCATTATGATGATGTCATCATTGACATCTCTGATATCTGTAAACAAGTATCCGAGATGACTTTAAGTTACAATTTTTTTTATCATTTTATCCTCAGGCTATGGCCTAGGCAATGGCAATGAAATGGAATGTCCTATTTACAAGAAGATACGGAATTCAATCGATCCTAATTTATACTTCGAAAATAGTTCTGTCTGCATTCGAAAGCGTCCCGTAGGTACATCGAATGAACAATTATATTGACGACCGCATCGTGGTCTGGCAGACCACGACTAATTCAGACCCAGACGCGCAGACGTTCACACCAGACTCATTGTTCTGAACAAGATTAGAATATGTAGGTATTGTAGGTGCACCTGCTACGATTCCATCTTCAATTTCGTGTACGAACACAGACATAAATTCTATTCAATCGGTTTGGACTTAAGATCTTAGTACTCTAGAATATTACTTAAGTAGGTACCTACCATGGAAACAGTTGCTTTATTGTTATATTACATCTATGTTACGTTACGCAATATCATGTAATTTCTAATGTTCTTATTTTTAATATTTTGGTCATATTCATCGTAGTGATACTGTCGTAAGCAGAAAGATAGAATATGCTTTATTGTACACCATAACAATAGCAGGAAAAAGAACAACATGTAAATTAAAGGTACATTGGCAGTATTATCTTCCAGACAACATTTGGATGCACAAAGAAGTCGTAAGATTTCATGGGGGTAGTACGTGGCGTATTTCTGCATAAATTCTAACAACAAATGACTATATTACTTAATTACTAACATCAGCCCCCCTAGCCAAGTTGACAATCTACACAATCTACAATCGTCAACGCTAATAGAAAACGATCAAAATGTATGGGATTGACATATCTCAACGAAAAAGTCATTCGTTCATATGTCATTCCCATACATTTTGATTGTTTTCTATTAGCGTTGACGATTGTAGATTGTGTAGATTGTCAACTTGGCTAGGGGGGCAGATCCTTACATTTTGTCGAGCGACATCGATGATTTAGTAAGGATCAGCTGATATTTTTTTCGCGATTTCAGGGTTGGTCCCATAGTAAAAGTTGTTCTATGCTATACCCTGAATGAGCTCTAAAATATGAACACGCACACTTTTTATAGATCTACACCAGCACCACAATTATATAAAAAAGCCTTAGTGTTGACATTCGCTGCCTTCACATTCACTTTGCACAGTCCATTAGGAAAATTGAACCAGAAAAATTTACGTAAAAAGGTTAAATTCTAATCCTCATTTTTATTTCACAGCCCGGGAACACACATCACACCATGTAACAAGATTAAGGCACTCGAGACATCTAGAAGGGTTCCTGCCTATACACACTTCCTCCGTGAGTAGACAGCCTTATAACCAAGGAATCATTTACATATATATCACCATCACCACCCTGTCCCCAAAAGCTTAATCCCCATAGATTTCGTGTTATTTTAACGCTTCTTTATTTTAACATCGATTAATAATCCTAGATGTTATGCATGACTATAAATATTTAAATTTAAGTAAATATCGTTATGTACGAATGCAATTACTAAATCACTTTAGCACTCTAGGATTAACGTAAGTGAATTTCATTTTAATATCATATCTCATAATAATATTCCCTGTTTGAATTCAAATAAGCGCTTCCCGGAAAATTTTCAGGTAACGAATATGATATTTATTACGTGTAGTATATTATCATTTAAATATTTGTAGTTTTCACTTTATTGTTTTTTGTCGTTAACTGTACATTTATTTAATTTATACATAGTGCGCGACAACATTTTTGAATGTTAATATTAATTCAGTTGTTCAAAATGTTTGAAATGTTTGTCCAGCATTATTAATTTATTTTAGAATAAAATACATATTTTAATAATGTGATTTTGGTTCTTCGTTTACATTTATATATTTTATGTTAATAAAATATCTTACGTCATTGCATGTTGACTGTTACCAGTTGTTAATTCAATTTGTACATAATTAGATACAAAAAAAGCGTTGAAAAATTAGTTTTTAAATTTAATTTTATGTTTGCGTGATTACTTATTAATTATTTTTTGTAGACAGCATGCAATGTTAGATAATTAATGTCCAAAAAAGTTTTATTTCAAGTTAGAGTCTTGCCCATT